>JAOQMR010000008.1:10295714-10325200 GCA_027563865.1 Erythroxylum pelleterianum | reverse complement strand
CTATATATAATAATTATCTATATATAATATATATCTATATATAATAATTATCTAAATATAATAATTAATTGTAAAATTATGAAAATAATTCAAAATTTTGAATTATTAATTATTGTCTGTTTTATCAAAATTTTGAATTATTTTTTTAGAATTGTTATTTTTCACATTCCATTTTATTTTACATTTAATTAGACATAATCACAATTTCATTTAATAAATAAAATTAATTTAATAATTATTAATAAATAAAATTAATTTAAAATATAATTTTAAAATATATAAAATTTGGTTTAATAATTGGAAATATATAAAATAAACATTATTTTATGAATAATAAATTTAAAATTATTTATTTTAAGAAATGAATAATTTTAAAATTATTATTTATAAACTAATTTATTAATATTGATTAATAAATATTATATAAAAACAAAAAATTTAAATAATTTTTTTATTTATTACTAATTATCTTGACTCATTTAACAAAATTTATTAAAGAAATAATTTTTAAATTAATGTAATAATAATTCTCTAAACAAATAACGTCACAAATTTAATTTATTTCAATCAAATCGAAACAAATAAATTTTACAAAGAAACATCTTTTGTAATTATTTAAGAAAACACTTTTTAAATTTTAGGAGTTTAATTAATTAATTTCAATCTAATTAAAAATAATTAATTTAAAATTTTGAAGTAAATTTTTGAAAATTTAAATAGGAACTATTTTAATTATTAATCTTAATCACTTAAAAAATAATTGAAATAATTATGGAATTGATTTTTGAATTTTAAAATAAATTTAAATTTTTGTTTGGTATAAAATTTAATTTGTTCAAGTCTCGAATATAATATTCTATACTTGAAAAATAAATTCATTCGGATTACATTAATCGTATCTCTAAACACTTCATTCAAACCTTACAATAAGTTTATCCCAATATTCGGATTCCTTTATCCTTGTAACCAAATATTCATGTTCTTTATCAAAAAACTCCAAGCACCCTAGGTTATAAACCCTAGCCGCCACACAAAAAAGTTGTTGTCGCCTTGCTCTACCATTTGCCAGCGTTGCCATCCTTGCCGCGGTGTCGTGGTGCTACGGTGCGACGACGAGGAGCAGAGAAGATGGTAGCGTTGGCGACGGCGTGGAGGAATGACGAGCCGAAGGGAGAACGACCAAGGGAGGTGAGCCGAGCATCGAGGAGGACTGGAGGAGGCGAGGGTCGAGGACAGTAGTGAAGCCACTGCTGCCCACCCTCAAATTTTTTTTATTAAAGAAGGTATATATGCATATAGAGGTTATCCACCTAAAAGAATGTCGTTGCCCATGGTAGATTGGATATAAAAAAAATTTGTTCCGTTCCAGATTCGGACCGGTACGGTACGTTCCGACCGATACCGGCCAGAACGGAACGAAATTCCGATCACTGGTAACAATTGTATTATATAAAATAAAAGGGTCAGTCATCCAATATGTTAATTGCATCTTTGCATTATTGGTCAACTGAAATCACATGTATTAGTATTATTATCATTGATTAATTCAAAGTATTATTTATTTATTTAGTTTTCTTATTTAATTACATTTATTATTTATATATTGATTAATTACAAACTTGAAGACCTGACTATTTAAGGAAAGTTAAAGTTTTGGTATTTTTTTAAAAAAGAAAGAAATCTCTTTGATGTTTATTGTTGAAAAAAAGAAAAAGAACAAAAAATAGGTAATTAAAAGGATACTATTTGAATCAAGTGAATTTTAGATTAATTTAAGTTAAAACTTGTGTGCATAAATTTGTATAATTTCCTTCAATTTGTTTAACCTATAAAATTATTTTTCCATTCCTTTACCTAATTCCCGTTACAACCCTTATTAAGTCCCTTTGATTTATGCATTAAATTTATTTTTGTTTGTGGTGGAGATATAATTTATAAGCAAACTTATGTAAATAGCTTGCTATGCTTTAATTTAAGAGCTTGATGAACCTTAAACATTTTCAAGATATAGAGTAAAATCTATGAGACGGTGTCAAGTTTTGTTTCATTTGATTTTAATGGAATTGATGAGATGTTTTATTTTCATTCTAAAAATGTGTCCTGCGAATGTTGGTTTTCTTAATTGTTATATTATCTTAAACTTTTAATGTGTATTAGTGTTTACGATATTTTTGGATAATACGAAAGAAGATAAGAGACTTTTAGGAGGATGATTGATGTATTAAATTGATATATACTTAAGGACTAGCATGAGTCGGTGTGGGGAAATTTAATAAGATGTTATTTGGTTATGTTAATTGGACCTATTTCTTTTGTTTTAGATTAATTTTGGTACTTTAATGGTGAAATTAATATTTATTCTATTTTAGGAGATAAAAAGTGGAGATTACATTAAATTAAATCATTATTTGTAACAATCACGATTTTTGGAAAAAGTTGACAAATTGTCGTAATGGATAAAGCGAGATCATGCCTAATGTTAGATTCCAATTCAATTATGAGACTTATTCTCATCCCTATTATGTAGGGATTTGAATTTGTTTAGAAGACAATCTCTTTTTATTTTTGGGTATGAAAAAGGAGAGAAAAATGTACACATACATTTCTTCATATCATTCTCTTTCGCTTTCTTTATTTTCTTTTCATTTTTCATACATATGGGGCTAAATTCAAATATTATGATTCAAGGGAATTCAAAACTCTAATTGTAACCTTATGAGATATTATTCTAAACTTAGATTTTATTTTAATTCAAGTATTTCTTTTCTTGCTTTTTTATTTCGTGAGTCATTAATATTGATTTATCTGATAAATTAATATAATATCTATAGCCATTTATAAATTCAATTATTCGTAATTGTCATGAATGATTGGTACAAGCAACAAATATATTATTTATGAATTTGTATATTTATCTTATGATAAATAAGAAAAGTATAAATTGAATAATTGTAGGTATCTCAATCATTTAATTTATGATTTTGTCTTTTTCATTAAGTATATTGCTATTATTTAATTGATATGGAATGTTTTCACACTCAGTTAATTTATGGTAAGTTTTGAGTTGAATGCGAAGTTTGAATCAATTAATTTAAGAAAATTTAAGACTTATTATGACTATCCTAATAGGTTTCTGACTAACTATTGAATTATAAAAATTATTTTTTTAGACCAATGATCATTGTTACAATTGGATGAAATATTTTCCTTGAATTGGGAGTTAATTAAAATTGAATTTCTCATATTTAGTTAATTTATTTTGATTTTTTGTTTATTTTAATTTATTTGTTAATTAATTATAAATTTCCACTCTATTTTGTCAATTGAAATTAATAAATTAATTTTTAGTTCTACAATTATTATAGAAATTTAGTTAATCGAAATTAATTTTAATGGTTTCAACAATTCGATCACCTATCATGCAAAACTTACAAAAGTAGATTATAGTAATCTCAGCAATGTACATCTTTATAACTTCAACCTATAAAATGTGTACAAGTTTGTTTCACCTCCTTCCAAGTATGTAATTCTGCAATTTCTTCAAATAGAGACTGTCAAATAGCTAGTACCTGAATGATATACCAACTTGGCAGAAAAAGTTTGTCTATAACAAGTAAGATGCCATTGAAGATTCAATTTGATTCAGACAAGCTTGTTAGATATATGATTCAAAAACTATTGCAGGAAATATAATTCCAAATTTGTTGGAGAAAAATACTGCAACAAACTCCCAAATCAATTGATTAGTTAGCTAGTTAATCAGAGATTTTTAGTGTTTTTAGTTAGCAAGAATATATGTGAATAACATAACTTTCTGGATTTAATTAGTTATTTGTTAGCCTATAAATTAGCATCCTAACATGTATTGATAGTGCATTGGAATAAAAGAGCACATGTCCTCTGTTTCTTTACAAATATGCGGAATTCTTGTTTCTTTTGTTTTTGTTTTTTTCACAGTAATAATTTCTTTTAAAACTAACTTTTAGTATCAGAGCTCCTGATGATCTTAAGCGACCTATGAGTGTTTGAGAGACAACATCAACATGGTGTCCAACAATACATCAACTCTTTCACCTTTAATTTTTAATGGCAAGAGTTATCAAGTTTGGGCAATCAAAATGAAAACTTACTTGAGAGGTATTGACTTGTACCAGTGGGTCGACGTGAAAGGCAAATACCATCTTTAGAAAATAATCCAACACTCAATCAAATTAGGGCTCATGAAGATGAAGAAGCCAAAGCTCCAAGAGCCTTATCTCAAATTCATGATGTTGTCTTTTAATCAAATTTTCCAAAAATTATGGGTTATGAAATAGCCACGGAAGCTTGGGACACATTGAAAGAACTCTATCATGGCAACAATAGAACAAGGTGGATGCAAGTGTTAAATATCAAAAGAGATTTTGAGATTCTAAAGATGGAAGAAAAGGAGACTCTATAAGAGTTTTTTGACAGGCTAATGATGGTGGTAAATAAAATTAGATTGATGGAAAAGAGCTACCTGATAGCAGAATTGTCTTGCAAGCTTGCTCGAAAGATTTGAGGCAAAAATTTTATCTCCAGAGGATTCAAAAGATATCAATCAAAATACCTTACCTAAATTAATCAATGCCCTGCATGCTCACAAGCAAAGAAGAATGTTGAGAAAAGAAGTAAGTCAACATGTAGTTGAGGGGACTTATCAAGCAAAGGCCTCAACTTCAAAAGGAAAAGCTCAATCCCAATGTGGTATTTGGAGAAGCTTGGTCATCATGAAGACAATTGTTGGCACAAGAGAAAGCCTCAGTCTTTCAAGTGCAAGAAGTTCTGGTATATACAAAGGAATTACAAAAATAAAACTGAAGAAAGTGTCAATTTGGCACATATTGCTGAAGAAGAAGAAAATTTGTTTTAATATTAGTGAGAAGTGCATCAAGGAGAAGCTTTTTGGAGGAAGTGCTCTAACCATTGAAGGGCGATGGGAAGCACATCATTAGGCACATGGAGTCTGTGATTTTGAATCAAGGGAGAGTGTTGGAGATATGATTCAAAAAATGTTGCAAGAGATATGATTTCAAATCTATTGAAGAAAAATACTGCAACAAACTATCAAATCACTTAATTATTTAGCTAGTTAATTGGATTTTTTAGTGTTTTAGTTAACAAAGATATATGTTAGTAGCATAACCTCAATCCAAGTCCAGTCTGCAATGCTGATAAGTCCACCAAAGATCTCAGGCCCATTCATTTGAGGATGGGTAACTCCTCATCAGCAGCTCACGATATCCAACCTGCACATGTACACCAAACAATTAGCTCAAGCAATAACTGCCTTCCAGCTGCAGCTACTGACAACTTTGAGACCATCAGATCATAACAAATTGTATTCAATGGCTAGATTAGAATCATTTATTGTATATATACATTACTCTTTCAATAAGACAAACAATCGAGAATATTTCACAAAACGATATCTTACGGTTTCTTTCATGGTATCAGAGCTTCACTGACTCATCGTCATCAAATTATCACCATGGCTACTGGGTCTTCTTCTTCTTCTTCATTTACTGCCCATGATTCCAACACCATCCTAAACTCTTCCTCTATTGAATTCTCTACCCTATCCAAAACACTAAATTTTAACCTTCCTTTGAAACTCGATCAGCACAATTATCTCAATTGGCGCCCTCAGATTCTTGCAGCTGTACGCGCATTGGATCTAGAAGCTTACATTTCACCGGATCATGCTTCTCCGCCACCATTTGTTATTTCTTCAGACAATACCGCTGACCCTATTTCTACCCCTAATCCAACTTACAAAGCTTGGGTCCGCGTAGATCAACTTCTTCTTTGCTGGCTTCTCACCACCATCGGTGACACTGTTATTGGCCAAGTCAATCATGCTAGCTCTTCAAAGGAGCTCTGGTAGATTCTTGTTAGCTTATATGCGCAGACTTCACTTGTTAAAGTCTTGCAGCTCAAGCAAAAATTATCATCTCTTAAAAAGGGCGCTTCAACTATCTCTGATTATATACAGAAGGTAAAGTCCATTCTTGACTCACTTAAAATTGCTGGTCATGCTGTGACAGAGCAAGAATTAATTCTCAACGCTCTTAGTGGTTTAGGCAGTGAATATGACTCGGTGGTTGTACTCCTCACTGGATCTATGGGTGTCTCTTCTCTTCAAGATGTTCTTTACACCTTAATGATGCATGAAACCAGGCTTGAACAACAACACGCCATCTCCGGTATTGATGTGTCTTCTGCATCTGCTAATTTAGCAACCTATTCTTCTCAACCTACTCGCACTCCCACTCATAGTCGTGGATCCTATAGAGGCCGAGGAAACAGAGGACGAGGGGGTAGAACCAAATTATACTGTCAACTATGTCAGAAACCAGGGCATGAGGCATTAAAATGCTACAAGCGTTTTGACATTCACTGGCAAGGCAATCGATCAAATCACCCTTCTCAGCAAATAAATAACACTCCTCAGCAGGCATATCTAGCTCATCACTCAGCTGCCACTTCTCCAAACTCTTCTTCTGATCCTAATTGGTTTGTGGACAGCGGGGCAACTAACCATGTTACTACAGATTTATCAAATCTCAATATTCACGAACCATACACTGGTCGAGAGCAAATTGCAGTTGGCAATGGTAACAAATTACCTATCTCTAATATTGGTTCTTCTCTTTTACCTACAACTTCCATTACACCTCTCAAACTGCACAATATTCTACATGTCCCTCAAATCACAAAGAATTTAATCAGCATCTCTCAACTTACCAAAGATAATAGGATTATTGTTGAATTTAATGACTCTTGTTGTGTTTTTAAGGACAAGCTTACAGGGAGGATTCTGCTCAAGGGGCTTCTCAGGAATGGTCTGTACAGCGTTAGTTCAAAACCAATCACACCACAGTCTTCTGTCCGTCATCTATCAAACACAACACAATCTTCCATCAGCAATAAATCCTATTCTACATCTAATCATGTTGTTTTTCTTTCTGAATCAAATGTTAATGTGTGGCATGCTCGTTTAGGGCACCCTAATACTACTGTATTACAACACATTTTACAGTCAATGAAACTCAGATTTAGTCCTAAATCCATCAGTTTTTGTGATTCTTGTCAATATGGAAAACACCATAAATTACCCTTTCAAACACATCCTATCTCTATTTCTGCTCCTTTGGAAATGATCTATACTGATGTTTGGGGTCCAAGTCCCCATCCTTCAACACATGGTCATCGATATTATTTGGTATTTGTTGATGCCTTCTCTCGGTTCACATGGATCTATCCTATGAAATACAAATCTGAAACCATGGGAATTTTTAAACAATTTAAAGCTCTTGTTGAACTGCAACTTAACCACAAAATCAAATCTCTCCACAGTGATATGGGAGGGGAATTCACCATGCTCTTACCTTTCCTTGCTCAACATGGGATTAAATCTAGATTCAGCTGCCCATATACCCATCAACAAAATGGGATCTCTGAAAGGAAACATCGTCATATAACTGAGGTTGGTCTTACACTTTTGTCCCATGCTAAATTACCTCTAACCTTTTGGCTTGACGCTTTCCAAACCGCCACCTATTTGATAAATAATCTCCCTACTCCAATTCTCCAACATCTCTCACCATCCCAAAAATTATTTCAAAAACAGCCTACATATGATCACCTAAGAATTTTTGGATGCACATGTTTTCCTTTCTTACGGTTCTACAACAACCATAAGCTAGACTTCCACACCAGCAAATGTGTGTTCCTTGGCTATAGTCCTCATCATAAAGGCTATAAATGCCTACATCCATCTGGCCGTATATACATTTCTCGACACGTCACATTCAATGAATCTGAATTTCCCTACTCATCCCTATTTCACCAGCAACCTACTCCTCCAGCAAGCCAACCTAGTCTTCCTATTTCCACATTAATTGACACTTTACAGGCAATTACTGGGCAGCCTCCAAGCAAGGAACCTCTCCTGCACTCTTTTCCTTCGGAGACACCAACTCAGGTACACAACTCTAATCCTATTTCTTCTTCTCCTCATCCTTCTGCACCATTTTCTGATTCTCCTCATCCTTCTGCACCACAATGTCTCCGAAACTTACATCCCATGCAGACACGAGCTAAAAGTGGTATTTTTAAACCAAAGATCTATCACTCATCTCTCACATCTTCAACCTCTGAACCACCATCACCTGCTGCTGCTCTCACAGATCCCATATGGAAAGAATCCATGCAATCAGAAATTCAGGCTCTCCAACGCAATAAAACATGGTCTCTAGTTCCTTTTCAGCCCTCTATGAAACTTTTGGGCACTAAATGGGTGTTTCGCATCAAGTATGATTCTAATGGAGAAATTGCAAAATACAAGGCCCGGTTTGTGGCTAAAGGATTCCATCAAACTCCAGGCCTTGATTTTACAGAGACTTTCAGCCCTGTAATAAAATCTTCAACTATTAAGGTGGTGTTATCTCTAGTTGTTTCCCAAAATTGGGACATACAGCAAGTTGACGTCAATCATGCCTTTCTCAATGGCCATCTACATGAGGAAATCTATATCGATCAACCTGAAGGATTTGAAGATCATCAATTTCCTCATCATGTCTGCAGATTAGATAAGGCACACTATGGCCTTAAACAAGCTCCACGAGCTTGGTATACTACCTTAAAGTCTACTCTTCTACTTTGGGGATTTCACAATTCTAAATCCGATACTTCCCTTTTCTACAGAAAACGTCATGGCTCCCTATTACTGCTTCTATTCTATGTTGACGATATTCTAATAACAGGGAATTCACATTCAGACATTCAATCCATCATCAAGCAACTCAACAGTAAATTTGCTCTCAAAACCCTCGGCAGTATCCATCACTTCCTTGGTTTCGAAGCTTACAGAAATAAAGATGGTTTGTACCTATCACAACGGCAGTATATCGTGGATCTCCTTGCTCGCACCAATATGTCCAACTGTACACCATGCTCTACTCCCATGGCTCTTGGTTCCAAGCTGTCTGCTCTTGAGGGTTCTCCTTTTGCGCATCCAACCCTGTACAGAAGCATCATTGGAGCGTTACAATACTTATGTCATACCCGACTAGATATCAATTATACAGTCAATCGCTTAAGTCAATTTCTCTCCAACCCTCTCGATTCTCATTGGGTTGCCTGCAAGCGTGTCTTACGATACCTAAAAGGAACTTTGGAGTTTGCCCTCTTATTTCGTCCATCGCCAACTCCTTTCTCTCTTGAAGCTTACAGTGACTCTGATTGGGCAGGAAATCCAGACGATAGGAAGTCCACCACTGGCGGTTGTGTCTTCCTAAGGGGTAATCTGATATTCTGGATTTCAAAGAAGCAATCCACTGTCTCTCGCTCAAGCACCGAAGCTGAGTACAGAGCACTTGCTCAAATCTCTACAGAAGTCCTATGGCTTCATTCTCTACTTAAGGAGCTGGGTTTCACTCTCAAACAAACACCAATTATCTGGTGTGACAACAATGGCGCTAGGTCTCTTGCCCTAAATCCAGTGTTTCATGCTCGGACGAAACACATCGAAGTTGACGTTCATTTCATACGTGATAAAATCGAAAAAGAAGAATTAGATGTGAGATATATCAACACTGAAAGTCAGTTAGCAGATTTACTCACGAAACCTCTCACAGCAGTCCGTTCGTCGAAGCTCATCTTCAAGCTCAACGTCGATGTTCATCCCCGCTTTCGCTTGACCGGGAATGTTAGAATAATGGATCAGGACCTCAATCCAAGTCCAGTCTGCAATGCTGATAAGTCCACCAAAGATCTCAGGCCTATTCATTTGAGGATGGGTAACTCCTCATCAGCAGCTCACGATATCCAACCTGCACATGTACACCAAACAATTAGCTCAAGCAATAACTGCCTTCCAGCTGCAGCTACTGACAACTTTGAGACCATCAGATCATAACAAATTGTATTCAATGGCTAGATTAGAATCATTTATTGTATATATACATTACTCTTTCAATAAGACAAACAATCGAGAATATTTCACAAAACGATATCTTACGGTTTCTTTCAAGTAGCATAATTTTATGGATTTAGTTAGTTATTTGTTAACCTATAAATTAGCATCCTAACATGTATTGATAGTGCATAGGAGTGAAAGATTATCTATCATCTGTTTCTTTAAAAATATATAGAATTCTTGTTTCTTTCGTTTTGTTTTTTGCAACAATAATTTCTTTTAAAACCAAAAAAGTTGAGAGGCCACTGAAGCCAAATAGATGATTTTGGAATTGCAATGGATAGAACTTCATGGCCCTGGTGAAGGATTGCAACTAAGGCAACTAATATTGACGGTAGAGTTTCAATGACATTGGCCTTGAGTACTGAACTTCTTATACCTAGCATCTCAATCCTTATTGAGGTCCTTACACAAAAAATTGAAATTTGTTTCATTGGAGGGCTACTAGAAGTTTCATACATAAACATATTGGATTATATTGAGCCACCATTGTGTTTGTTAGCCTAAATTTCATCAATTAAGTATTCCCCTAGCTATGAGACAATTGATATCTTCATTTGCAAATTTAACTTCTTAACAAAAGAAACACAAGAATAGAATTAGATACTGCACAACAAACGCAAAGGTTTGTGGACTCATATAGACACTAATGATCCACTAGAGCTCATTTTACACAAGCGATTTTTCCTTCACCCTCAGAGCGATCTAGAAGTGAAGATTCCTTGTTATAATGGATAATCTGATATGTATTAAATTCTTGTAGTAAATCTTGTTACAGCTCTTTGGTTCAGCTCCAAATAATCTATTGTTCCATTCTTTCCATATGCAGTATATCACTAAGCTAAAGCTAATTCAAAGTAGTTTAATGTCATATTTGTTCCGCACAGTGATTGTTGAGACCCAATTGACAATCTCGGACCGTGTTGGCTTTGTATTCGAGCCAAGATGCTTTGAGATCCTATTCCATATTAGTGATGAGAAATTACTCTTGAAGAGAAGGTAGTTGATGTCATCAACATGGTGCATGTAAAGTTCACACTGCAGGCTTAGGATATTGAACTTAATGGTATCTTTTATTGGAAGTCGGCCTCTAATGGCTAGCTAAAGTATGAAAGTGAGTGCAGTACCTATACTGGAATCTCATGCCAAGCATTGCCATTGGGCCTTCACATATGGAGTTCCCATTATGAGGTCTTGCATGATCATATGGACAATTCTTAGAATTCCTCACCTATCCACTGAACTATATCGGACTCAGATGAGTTCAATCTATATGATGAAAGGTTGTTGATTATCTCTTATAGTCGTGTACAAGAATGAAACGAACATAACCATTAATTATCCTTAGGCCTTGCTTGATAAATGGCTCATCAGCCAAAAAATTGAATTGTTTAATCATGTCAAACAACTGATGGATATGTTTAGTAATCAACTGATTAGATTGGTGGATTGAACTCAATCAACTGATTTTTAAAAACCTCTAAAATGGAGTGTTTTGCTCTGCAATGTTTTATTTAATACATGAAAAAGTCGATTTACCCTCTACAACTAGAAACATGCATAGACGAAACCATCTGTGATCTGAGGCCCTGCCTTTGCTCAAAGTTATATATCTTCTCACCAATCAATACTTGCCCTTTTTTCATAAGCTTTATGTCTTTCAAGGATTCAAAGTTTATTATCTTCTCACCAATAAATAGAGATGGATGATTTTTCATACTTTGGATTCCCATGCAGAAGCTTTATAATTCTTCGTAGAAAGTTAGGCGACATGCAAAAGCTTTTTAGAGATGATTGCTTTTGATTTATGGCCATGATTTATTATTATTGTTGTTGTTGTTGTTGTTGTTATTGTTATTATTAATCCGTTGATTGCCAAACAGAGTTGATTGAATTGAAGTCTTTGGAGAGTGAAAAGAACTTAGTTTATATAGGGGATCAAGAGAGTGTCATGAATTAAAAGTTGGTACTTTTCTCATCATTGATTCTGTGCTTCACAACCTCCTGCATGCATTTTCTGTTGCTTGAGTTCTGCCTCATATTCCATGAGATGCTGGAGCTTATGCTAAAGTTTATAGCATAAATTCTTGAATATCTAATGTAAAAGCAATTAGTTTGACCATGTTTACAAAGTTTCCTTCGCCTCCTTAATGTATTAAATATTTCTGTTAGCATTAACTCAAAGTTAATTTTTCATCTTTACGAAGACTCAGAATTATTTTTTAAAAAAAAAGTAACTCAGAAGTGGACTCAAGAAATTAACAGTTAAAATAAAGAGAAGACTGAAAATGACTGTTAGTATAAAGGTAAAAGCTGGTACGAGATTGTTCAAGCTGGAAAGAGTTTGAGAACTGTATTTGATTCCCAAAAACAATAATAATCTATTCCAAACCATGTCCAAACAAAAAGAAAAACCAAAACTTTATCCATATCTTATAGCCTTTTGATCACTGAACTTCAAGGGAATAACTACAAAACTTCAGATATTCATGACTATGATGTTTAAGAAGTTCTGTATCCGATAAATCCAAGAAGGCAGATCCGAATATGACAGGGAAGTTGAGTGAAGGAAGCTCTGATCTCTTGAATTAACCCATATGCAAATCCATATCCACATCCATTTTTTAACATCCATTTAAAATCCATTTTTTAGCATCCATATCTATTTTTTAGGGTCGGGTAGTACGGATATGGATCGGGTTGAAAACTCATTGCCATCCCTAGGTGATACTGAGGAAGATATAATTAACACGAAGACCTCTATATATGATGAAAACAAAATGGGTTCTTCAAGTTTAAGAACATCTACAAAAAAAGGCCAACAAGGTGGATCACTCCTTCTTTGTGGAAGACAAAGAAAGATTTGACTGCTTGAAAATGACAGATGAAAAAGTTCATAAGAAGCCTAACAACAAAATTGTGGGAGCGCAAACGAAAAAGAAAAAGAAAAAAGATGTTTGGAGTTTGCTATATCAAAGTCAAGTAGGAGTGTTGAACATGTGAATTTAAAACAGTCAAAGTTGTTATCAAAAAGATTTTTTTAAGTGCAAATTTTTATTCTACGTTGATTTAATTTAGATGTTATCCGATTTGATTTTTATTCTATGTTGATTTAGTTCAAATGTTATCCAATTTTTGGATTTTAGTTAAAGAAAAACTATATATATTGATAAGATTCTACTAAATAAAAAATAGAATTTTATTCGTACTTGTCTTCTTCCTAAAAAAAACCAATTAAGACATAAATCAAAAGAAAGGGGGAGAGCTCACATGTCAAAGAAGTAGAAAGGACAAAGAACAAGGGTGGCCATAGCGTAAGAGTAAACAATATAGACGAAGAAATTCAACCCTCTCAAGGTGGCTGCTTTGTACAGTATATTTGTTCCAACACTGGTGCACACAGCTGCGAACAGAGCCCTCGTACCAACATCTTCGTACCATCACCACTTCGACCTCCATCCTCTTTGCTACGTCTTTCTCTGGGTGTCAAAAGCAGCGAATGCAAAAAGGGGTAGTTACTAGGATTACCTAGTAATGTCCGACTCCGACTCCAACCTTGGGAATATTAGAACAAATTTTAATATTCTCAATAATTGTGGCTTCCATATTTAATTTGCCGTAGTTTTGTTATTTTGTTTGTACATCAAAACGTAAATAGTTATAGAAATATCTAACATCATATGCTTTCAATCGAATCATACACATTTTTCTTGTCTTTTTGGTATACTCGGTATCGTTCGGGACAATCCTCTGTTATATTCGTCCAAGCTCCTTCATCCATCCATTGCAATAAATAAATGAGAAATAGATGGATGAAACGGTTTGGGAACAAAGTGGAATAGAATAGGGGAAACAGACGATCTGTTTCCATCATTTCATATATAAACAAGAAAAACATTATTTCATTGTTAAGCATGATTTTTGTAAGATTATTTCAAATTGTCAAAATCATCATTCCCAATCCCCCAAAAAGCATGTACATATAAAATGATAAAGAGACAAGAAAGCACGCCTTACCTAAAGATCTCAACAATCTCGCCATTTCAAGATGCCAAGGGAAGAAGTATTCAAAGTTTGATAAGAAGTTATGCTATAGAATTTGTTCGTTTTGCATTCTAAAAAATCCATTCAACCACTAAACCTTTATCCAATGATGTAAAAGGTTGTGGCATCCCTTTTATTTCAGAGTAGGACTTTCTTAAGGTTTCTGTGTCCATTCGTTTTAAAGTAGTCTTGTTACCTAAATTCACACTAATGGAAATGGGAATTTGAAAGCCAATTCGTCCCTTTCAAAGGAGAGGTAAAGACGTGATTTTTATTCTCAAGGTAAATCAAGCTAACGCTGTAGGAACACTTACTTCTGAACCCAAAAATGCATGTCCTGTTGCTAATAAATGGAGTCTCAAGTAAATATCCATTCAGATAATTCATGATAGATAAAGCATGTATTACAAAACCCCTTACGCTAGGACCCCACTAGTACTATCTTACTTCTCTAATCACATTACAGAGAACACATGGAGAAGAAGTTACAGCGACATGATCCACATCTGGGAAATATTGATTCTAATATAACCAAAACAAAGTGTTTTAATCTTTCAACTTTTCCTCCGTTTCCTTTTCAGGAAAGGCATCGCAGATAGACCTCCTATACCGGACACCTGGGGATTGTTATCTGCGCCTTTTGTCATAGAATCACTGAACTTGGGATGATCAGTGTTAGACGCATCTGCACTATCCATATTCTGCTTAATAGTGGAAGCATTCGTTTCCTCTTCTTCAGCCACTCGTTTTGTGCCAGAAGTTAATTGGTGTACAACATTGTCAAACACAGCATCTTCCGTAAAACAAGAGAAATGAGAAGATTCAGAAGTTTCACAGAAAGCAGGCACAGCAGTATCTTGATGCTCACCTGTCTCCATTTCACTGATGCAGAACCCACCTCCCATTATGTGGTAATCTTTAGGAGCATCAGCCTCAAAAGTGCTACCTTGGCTAACATCTGGCTTACTAACTTCAGCTTCATGAATGCAAAATCCGCCCCCCCTTTCAAGATACTGGCTAGATGAGGTCTCAAGGGAAGGATCTTTCTCTTTATTCTGTTGCAGGACATTGAAATCACTGGGAGCTTCTCCAGACACCCCTTGATCCCTAGAGAAACCTTCTTCCCATGCCTTATATTCAGACATTTCATATTCACTCTGATCTTGCAACTCATTCAAATCATCACTTTCTACATCACTCAACGCATAACAAACATTCTTCCGGGAACGTGTTGACTAGACACAGAACAGCAAAGAAACAGAGATTGATTCTTGTTAACTCCAAGGGAAGAAAAGGATAACAGTCATTAATATGTTATATCTATAAAGATAAATTTTTCCCAGATATCAAATTGTTACAACGCATAATGTTTGACCACAAATGTTCTAGAAAAAGTTGTCAAATATTTGTCAGAGGCATTTCTGATTCACCGAGGTAGAGAAAGGCAAGGCATCATGATTTCAGTAAAGCAGAATACCTCCATGCATAGATTTGAGTAAGTAACGAGCTAACAACTTGATCCTCATATTGAGTGGTCAACAACCTAATTATATTGAAACTACTAACGAGACCCAAAATACCTTGTAAACAATCAAAGTGAATGTCTAGTAGTTTGGATCTAAATTTTAAATAGATTAAGTTGTTTATATTCCAATTAATATTTTTTGTAATAGCATCCTTAAACCATAAAAGAATCAAGGGAAGATGAGACACTAAGCTTACCCTTCGCACTCCAAGTGGTTTTTCTGATTTAGAAACCTGAAATCCCTGCTCAGCATCACCACTGCTAACATCGCTGGAGCTATGATCAGATTCATTGTCATGAACACCTACCTTTCTCTGTGCCTTTTCCCTCCCTCTACCTCTTCCAAGAACTCGTGATGCTTTATCAGTGCACAGCCTGCTTTCTACCTGTGTTTGTTGTTTTGGACTCCCCATTTCAAATGAAACAGGCTCCCTAGCAGTCCTTTTGTTAGACTTCTTACTAGACATTTTATCAGAATTTTGCTCTTTGTAATTAGGAACACTTTCCTCTGTTAGCTTTGAAAGCATTTCTGATTCAATATCAAAACTTTTTCTGTTTTTCCTTCTGTTAGGAACTTCTTCGGAAGAATATTCCATGAAATCTGAGGACTGGTTTCCTGTGATTCCCTTAACAGCTTTTGTGATTCTTTTACTACGAATTTTTGCAAATCTTTCATTGAATGTGTAAAATGCTTCAAGGCGCAGTTGAATCTTCATCAGAGAAGCCATTGGCCGAAGTCATATTCAAAAGAAAACAAAAAACAAAAAACTCAGCCAACTCATAACTAATAGGTGGGATTTTAACTACAATAACAAGACAGGTGAGGTAATAAATCAGATAGACAAGAACTAAAGCATTTGAGCGTCGGTCAAAAAGTTGCGAGTCTCATTGCATAGCCATGAATACACACGAACAGATACATACATACATATATATATATATATATATATAAAGAGAGAGAGTGAGAGAGAGACTCAAACCTCGCGTTTTTCATACTCCTTCAGAACAGGCACCAGCAACTCATCTGTCTTCTGGATGCTCCACCCAAACTTTTCCCAACACAATCTAGACATAATAATAATCAGCAACACAAGTAAATATATCTTAACTTGTGAGCTATTAATCCACAGTAATGGGTCTCAGAGTGCATAAATTTAGAAATTTGGTGGTGAGTATATTTATTCTGAACATGAGAAGACCTGGTACGCCACTCCCAGTGAGTGTTATCCAGAAAGACATACCAATGATGCATACAAGCACTACTGTAATGATCTCCAGGTTTACAACTAACCAGGAGATACAACCTGTCAATCTGAGAACCATCTAAATACTAAAAATCAGGAAAAACAAAAGGTGAAATGACTTGCCTCCGAAGAAAATGAAGATCTGGCTTTCCCCATGTGAAAGGGTCAGTTGATCTGTCCACTTGTGGACAGCAATACGCTGAAATGACTGCTTCACTTGGAAAAGAAGAAGGAATATGCCAATTTTTGCTAACATTCCTCTGCCAAAAGATGCATTTTAACATCACTCATGAAGACAGGAAAATGCAGATGGCATATGCCATCATAAAGTAAGAGTCAAGCAGAAAAAAGCCAAATGCCAAAGATCGAGCATTTACATGCTTATCCATGAAAATCTGCTTTGTCTGCTGCGCAGCATCTGCAGACTGCTTCATCATATGTGATTGAGGGATGTCTTGACCAGATTGAGTTCCTCCACCATTGTTATTTGCAGAACTCAAATTATCACCAAGAACTTTGGACCCTTTTTTTCTCTCACTTAATCCAGTCTGCGCATCAAGCTTTCCTAGAATGGTTGGATCTGGTGATTCAATCCACTCCCGGAATTTATGGAGACCATCCTCCTCAGGAAATGCGTTTACAACCTCAATTGCATTAACAATGCCAATCCCACTGCACAAATATTCATTCCATTGAAACCACACTTTAGGAATAAACCAGCATAAATGTATACCTTTGCATATATGGGAAAAATTCTTACTTCCCCATATAAGATCAACAGTATATAATTTGTCACATGTGCTTGTAAAGAACAAAGAAAACAAAAGTAACATGTAAAAATCTAGCATAAACAAGTAAACGGCAATTAGTATACTCTTTAAAAGTTGTTGATTACCTTACACCCTCTGTATAATCACTCCCAAGAAGCAAAGCCATGCGGATTAACTGATCTCTAGTTAGGCCAAGTTCCTTCTCGATATCCTGTGATATAATATAGTTTAGTGTAGAGGAATAAATAGAAAAGTGGAGGGTACAAATTTGAGAACACTGCAAAATTATGTCACTATAATAAGCTGACACATGAGAAACATGACAATAATTTCAATTGTGTAATAAGCAATTCTAAATTGGTAAATAAATGCACAAAGTTCAAGGCAGAAACAACCAGATAAGTGACTTCTATAGCTTTTTAAGTGAAACTTCAAAAACTTTATCCAAACACGAAGTCATTTAAGACTGAAGATGAAGAAGGAGAAACTCAATGTTTCTATCCACACCTTCATGAAGTATGTCTCAACATATTTGCGATCATCAAATATATTCTTGTACACACTTTGAGCCCCAAATAGAAATACATCAGAGTCATCAGTCACAACACCATCTACAAGGTTTGCAGATTCCATATAAGCACACTGAGCTTCTGCTTCCATTGGTGCTATAATATATGGTATGCCAAACATCTGCAACAGCTCCTACAGATAGTAAAACAAAGAAAACCATCAGAAAATAAGCTCACCATTCACCAAAGAAAAGCCACAATAACCTAATTATAGGCCATTTATATACTAATTGTAGAGCTTATTCACTCTTGAGATACACTAGCATTCTTATGATTTCCCTGATCATTTAACATCCTACACACAGCAATTGCTTCTGAAAGATGTATAAAGAAGAGAATCCAAAGTTAAAGAAGATAATGTATAAAGAAGAGAATCCAAAGTTAAACATGAGATGCAAGAAAATACTATTTGCTCTGCCAACCATTAGCATAGAGATATTTTTTGTTCCAACTTAACACTGAAAAGGGAAAGGAAAGCATCCTCTGGAGAATGTAGTCAAGCCTAACTGGCTTTATAAGTTGCAATGACATAAAATTGGGCAACCATTCGTTTAGAAGTTTTGAGGAATACCTGACATTCTGCAAACATCTCAGTGCTAACCGATTCAGCATTACGTTCCAGTTTTCTCTGTTCATCTTCTAGATTACTATACTCTTGACCTAGATTTAGAATTTCATCCTCCAAACTATCCTTTGTGAGACCAACCGGCATACTTTCACTGCCCATGCATATGGATTGGTCTGTGTAGTTAACCTTCTCTTTTAGTTCTGCATCAGGATCCTTCCCTCCAGCCAATTCTTCCTCTAAACCGATGTCATTTTCCAAGTCTTTTGTAGATAGCTGCCTGACATGAATGGAAGAGTTGGCTTGCTCCACAGAATGGTTAGATGGCACATCTTCAGTAGCAATTTTTTCTTTGTTGACCAATAAGGATGTTTCTGCTTCAGTATTAAGCAAGTCAGAAGGAGCTTTAGAAATATGATAATGATCCTTGGCACACAACTCACTACTCATAGATAATCCTCCACCTTCAGTAAAGGTATATGAAGACTGCTTCATGAAGCAGATCTCTTTTCCTTCCAAAGCTGCAACTGATTCTCCATTTGTGATTTCTCCAGACAAAGTCCCCTCTTTATTCAAGGCTTGGCTTGAGTGTCCAACATATTCACATGATTCATTTACCACCATCGCCTCATTAACAGGATTTGGCTCCTCCTGCGAACTTAACTGCAGTCCTGACATTTCAGACCCCGTGACCTCTAACTCTGATGTCTTGACTTGGGGAACAATATTAACAAGTGTACTCTTCCCACCATTAATGTCTTCTTCATCAAGCAATTCAACAGCATTGTTATCAATCTCTCCAGACTTTTTTAATATCCCATTCCCAGATAGGGTGTCAATGGGTTTCCCACCCCCATGATCTTCAAGACTTCTCCGTATAGCTTCCTGCAAATCAGCCTCTTCTTCCAAATAACCTCTGGAAACTGGTTTCTTTGATTCTTCTGGTGACAAAAAATCATCATGAATATTGCAAACTCCTTCCTCCCACTCCACTTCACTGTCCTCACTAATGTTACTTTCCTTAAGAGAAGGCCCAACTCTTAATTCTGCATCATTAGAAAAACCATTTCCATGGCCTTGAACAATCCCTTCCTCCCAATCATTATCAGAAGCAGAATCAGAAGAAACCTTTAAAGGTTTCTCTGCTACTAATTCAGTAAATATGTCATCATCACTTTCAGCACATTTACTATCACCAACTTCAAAAGATATTTGTACAGATGACTCATCTTCCAACATTGATTTTCCACTTCTTTCAGTCAGGTTAGCAGAGTTCATATTGCCATTAGGCGAACTTTTCTCAAGCTGTTTAAGTTGAGTAGGGGCCTTACTTCCATCAAATTCTGACTGAGTACTTGGAGTCAAGATTGCATTTGTTTGCTCTTGCTCTATCTCCTTCATCAAATCCAGGTTCCTCTGCAAATCACGGGTCATTCGCATACCCATACCCCTCACTTTACTAACTCGTGTACGACCTCTTTCGTCCAGATATGTCTCGACATCATCATCAAACACCCTTGTAGATTCATCCAGGACTAGTCCTGTAACACTGTTGGACCTAGCCTTAGGTGCAATATTAGCAACAGTATCTGAAGAATGAACCGTTGTCTGTTGTTGCACATTTCCCCTTCTGCCCACTGCAGCAGATGTAAACAACCTAGCATGATTAACAACGTGCTTGTCAGCGAAAGGGAATGCTTCCCAGAATCCATATGGAGTTGAAACAACAATCATTGGACATCACAGCAAATGCATAACAAAAGCATAATCATCACATAAAAGAACAATTAACCTAGAGATTTTCTCTATGTATGTATTTGATGATGTTTTTCTTGCCACCATCTTCAATTCACTCACTGTTTATCGCCAGTAAAGGATGAAGAAAAGATAAATTCTCTGTTGGCTTCTGAAGATATCCGTGAAGTCTGAACCCCGCCTACACCCTTCCCAGAGGCAGCCTTTTGTACTTGATCAATTTCCCGGCGAAAAGCAACAGTTTTAAGATAAGCCTGAATTTGTAGCTCAGAAAATCTTTCAGGAGCCTAAAGATTAAAAAAAAAGATAAATATAAATCATTGGGAGAAAAAAATGTACTATCAGAACACATGAGAAATTATAGACTTCGTGACATATAGCGGAAGCCAATAACAATTCAAAACTCAAAATTAGAAAAGCTACAAGCATTTGCATAAAGCACAACTGTTTAATTGGTTGTTAAACCAACCTTTTTCACTTTTTGATACTTTTGTCTGTTTTCAGCCATCAGTCTTTCCCTCATCTGGAAAAAGAAAATGATACCTATATGACAAATTTTCACTCGAGGGGAAATCAGAGCTCTTGTGTTGAATGAAATAATAACAATGTGGCAAGAATATATTACCTGAACAAGAAGATCAAGTTGCATGGATGGAGGTAAAGCAGCTAAGACAGCAGGATCAACTCTCCCATGCGTTTCTGGCTGCAAGATTTGTCACAGCTAAAGGCAATAACGCTATCAAACAATAACATAATGAATAATGGAGAATCAGTTTATGAAACTCCCACATTCCCAAGGGCCCCCCAAAACCCCCTTTCATCTCTTGGGCCAGCCCTCACAACACAATTCAGGGAACTGACAATCCAAAAACAAATAAGACACCTATGCTACTACTTTTTAAAGAACTTGAACTTTGTTAGTCCTCATGTTATCATGTGTCTATAATATCATCCAGTCCTAAATCCATTCCAAATAGGAAATGTAACAATTAAGTAAACTGGTCTTAACCTATATCAGAAGTGCAAAGCAAAAACTCGCAATAACTTGACATCAGAATGATTACTCAGCATATAAAAATTATAGAAGCTTACCAGTAACATCTCTTCATCATCATCCCAGTCTTCCTCACTGGCATGATATGCGAAGGCAGATGTTGATGCATCCTTCGTCAAATTTTTCTTTTCTTCGGCCGTAAGAGATGCTGCCAACCTAAATTGACTTATTAAAACAATCAACAGCTTATTTAATACAAGATGACCATCATTACAACAACAACTGCTTCTCTTACATTTCATCTAACTTTTCCAGATCTGTTACTTCCTTGTCAATTTGATCTGACAAAATTTCCTTGTCCTTTGCATTTTTCACGTGTTTCTGACCCTGCTTTCCAATAGCCTTAAAGACAATAAAAATATCGATATTATGTCACTTCCAAGCACAATATCCAGCCCAGGCCCCCAAAAGTGCTCAAGATTTAGCAACATAAAATAGTTACCAAAAAGACCACAACTTTTATCATCACAAAATCATGTCTCTAGGCATCATGTTATATTTCACGCTATGGTTATTGTGAACCAGAAATGTTGCCCATCTGGCCAGAAAAAATCAACCTTAAACTCTTCATTTGTTCTGTGTGATTAGACTATCCCTCAATCACAGGACAGTTGTTAACTTACAGCATTGCAAAAGTGATCCCAAAGCAGGAAGGCCAGTAAATCCTATTCAACCCAGTTAACAAAATCCCACAGAAACATAGACACCAAAAGTTACCAGAAGATTAGCTTGCATGGATTCAGGCAAAGCAGTTATGACTGCTGGATCAACATTCCCATCCATTGCTGACTGCAAAACAAATGAAAGAAACGCAGTTATGTACATTACCTTTCCCATAAGTCTCAATGTAAGGCCCAAGATTTAGCAATTACAGGAGCAACGCTTTTATCAGCTATCTCATAGTCTAACATCAAAATTGCAGTATAACTTGAAACACTTTAAATTTTTTTTGGAGTTGAATCAGCAAATTAGTTGAAACAAAAAGAAAAAAGAATGCTTTGCTTGAAAATTCTGTACTTGTTTGATGTCATACTATTTACAGAGCTTTCCCGGTGCTTCTAAACCCGAGATTTAACAAAAATTCAAAAACCAAACAGCCTTTCAAAACTGATCAACCCAGCAACAATATACAAGGGGGTAGTAGTTCCTTATCTAGATGACCAATGAAGTATCAGTCTTTACCAAAATCATCTCTTCATCTTCATCTCCATCGTCTTCGTTCTCAAAGGACACTCCACCGCCACCGCCACCGCCACCGCCACCGCCACTAGCTGCAGCAGATGCCGAGGCATTAATTAATCCCTCGTTTTCCTCTGCTGCAATGGACGCTGCCAGCCTAAACCAACTCATCAAAGTCGTAAAAATATGTTTCCGAAACACAACTAAAAACCATCATTCGACCTACAAATATATAACAATCTTACAGCTCATCTAATTTTTCACGATCACAAGTCCCTGTCACGAAATTATCAGGACTGCTCGACAAAATGTTTTTTCCCTTAGTATCATTTTTCTGCGTATTCCTCTGATCCTCAAGATCCCTAGCTAGTTCCTTCAACCGCATCGCTTTAAGCTACCACCAAAAAAGAGAGAAAAAAACAAACAAAAAGTAATAAATAACCCCAAAACTCCAAAACACAGTGCACAGCACTCAAATTCATCAAAAAATAAGCTCACTTGATTGAGCAGCAACTTCTCGGCGGTTTTCCGGATCTTAGCTTGGGCATTCTCCCGCTGCCTCCGGCGAGCGATGACCGTTCGGCGCTTGAGAGCCGGAGTGCCACCATCGAACACGAACACAGGCTTAGTACGGAGGTACAATAGCTTGCAAATTCGACGGAAGAACCCCAATAAATGCGCGTTCCGTACCATCTCACCTTTCTCGTCTCTCATCGCCTTCATGAACTGAACCATCCATATGCTCGCATCTACAATACATCCAGTAAAATTTTGAACTTCTTCTCTTCAAGTCTTTGTAAATATTTGAACTTTAAGCAAGATTAGATTTTTTAAAAAAAAACATATCGGGGTAATCTATATGGCGAGTACCGATGGCGAGTTTCTTGCCGGATAGGGTTTCGACGGATACGCGGCGGCCCACGGGAGCGAGTAGGTCCCACAAGCCGTGGACTCCCATGATTGTTGGCGGTTACGTATCTGTGATTGCAGCCAAGAAATAGAAGAGAGAAAAAGTTGCAGCAAATGTATAGGATCAGAGCTGACGACGCTGTTTTGTAATAGCCAAAATCAAATTCATTTCTTGGTGACGACGGTAAAAGACTTGGCACGTGAAAGTGCAAGCTCTGTCTCGTGACCTCCTTCCGAAACTTGTTATCAATAATGAATATTGAAATGTGCCTCTAAAATTTTGCCAACAGAGGTAAATTTAACCTGTTTTGATTCCAATTCCTTTTTTTTTTCAAATAAAATTATTAAATTAAATTTATATGATAAAAGTTAAATAAAATTAAAATCACATTTCCTAGTTGAAATGCATCATCGGAATCGGATACAGACACGGAGTAGACTGTGGCGTTCTCATCCGCCCGCTCACAATTTCGCAGGAGTGCGTAACCATGAGGAAGGAATCCCAAATCCAACTTCCCTCACTAATGACTCATGTACTCTTCCGATTGAGGACCATGCCAAATGAGAATGCAAATGTAAGTGTGGAATTTCACTGAGAAGGAGACACAGAAAAGGAAGTATCATAAATTTGGACGATACTGAAGAAGTGTCTCCTAAATCTAAGACATTGGAAACTCCTCCCAAGTCCAAATACGGACGATAGCATCCATGATACGCTGAAAAGTTTAATAACTAAAATATGGACCCAAATTAATGGTCATAAATAAAATTGACAACAGATTGATGTGAGACACATGGATGAGCATGATCAGATCAATATTCCTTGGATCACTAACGATACACATTCGACTATGTGGAATGTTCAAAAGTTAGTAGAGACAAATACATACAGTGGTATGTAGCCATCGGGCACATATGTTTACTTGTGGCAAAACTCTAATACAAGGAATTGAATATGTTTTCATATGTCGTCAGATTCAGAGGCCTGCAGTGTTGTCTGTTCTTGTGACTTTTGTTATTTGAGCATCATCAAGTTTTCAGTACGATGCAGGTATACCTGATGTCTGTGTTGCGAAACTGAGAGGGATTTGATGCCGAATGTAACGAAATAATTGCAAATTTTTCCTTTTAATTTTTTTAAAATTCAAAATTATCAAAATTTCTATAATTAATTAACTCATAAATTATAACAAAATATAAATACCTTATTTCGAAATTGGTTCTTTTTTATATCATTTCCCTTGAGCCATTTCTAAAGTTGACCCATCTCTAATCGCATAAGTTTCTAATTTTTAATGATATTCACATAATATATAGAGAAAACTTTATAAATATTACAAAGACGGTTAAACAAGAAGTACTAGTTCTCTTAGAGTTTAAACCTATTTACAATAAATTTTGGACATTTTAGTAATTTAGTTGAGATTAAATTATAATTTTAATTAACTTTAATTAGAATTAAAATTAATTTTAACTAAAGATCAATTATGCCCAAATAAGATCCAATATTTATTAGAATGATATTTATTTATTAAAATCTCATATTTAATCATAAAATTTTCAAACTTTATAGTCATGTATAACTTGATTAAAAATTATTTTCTATATACAATTCGTTCTTTGTTTGTGACCTATTAGATTTCCAAATATGCTGACAATATATAAAAATTATAACCTTAAATCATGTTTAGAATCTATATAGATCAAGATTAACATTTAACAATACATCATAACCACTAAAATATTTAGAAATATCAAAATAGTTTTAACTAAATTTTTCGTATATAATTTTTTTCGTATAATTAAATCATTTTATCATACAATGGTTCGATTAAATATAAAGTATGAAATTAATGTCTATTCTATTTGAACTCAATCATGTTAGTTCTCTATTATTAGTAGTCGATTCAATTTATAACATTTGTAAAGTATTTTACAAAGTGTCATTCCGTCTTAATTAAGAATTTTTCAAATTAATACTAATCAAGAAATGAATTTTATATTGCTCACTAAATCATCTCTAAATAGTTCATGTTTTTTTTTGACATGTTATATTCAATGATTACCTATTAAGTAAATTATGTTATAAATAATATCAAAATATAGTAATCTATATATAAGATAACTTAAGGATCTCGAATCAAAGATCACTTATACAACAATTACAATGAAAATTTCTATAGGTATACAAATAATGTGTCAAATAGATGTTTAGTCAAGCACGAAAATGTGCCAATCTTTTTACGCCCTATTAATATCTATTATCAATAAAATAATGACTAGGAATAATTTAGGGATAATATATAAATACAATATGAATTTTATAATTATAATTTTATTTTATTTTCAATGTAAATTTATCCCATAACATTTAAATATATATAAGATAAAAATGACGTAAATTATTTTACCACTAAATTATTAGTAACTGACTGTAGAACATATTGGAAATCATTAATAGCCGATATGGTCCCATGAGTTCCTCAGCGAAGGTTAATTCTTAAGCACCAAGGCTAAAAGCCTTGATGGATTATTTTTCACTTTTCTCATGTATACAGTATCGAAGTTAACTGTTACTACTACTGTGAAATTTATTCAGCAAAAGCTACAGCCAAACAACAGCGACGTCGCAACATTTCTGAACCTAGGGAAAGAATCACCGGAAAAGTCAGGGAAAACCACAACTGATGTAAAACAAACTGGACTTTCAATTTCAATCAGAAAAGACTGAACATTTCAGCTTTTAGTTCTGCATCAGCCGGCACCTTGTTTTTGCTTTAAACTGTATAAAAATGACTTATGCTTTGACCACAGTGACGTAATAAATTTGAGAAGCATGCACATTTCATTGTGGAATCAGTCAATTGACAGTACAAACACATTCTAGCAATCATTTGAGCATAGGGCTATCCTCCTAGCCATTGAAACTGTATTGAATCTAAAACCTGTAGTTTCTGCTGATAAAGCTATCCTAGTGACATGTTTGCGACAGAGCTCAAATCATCCATAATGAAGCAAACCGTCCTTGGGGCATTCTTCATTTTAGTTTTACTCCTAAGCCACACCGCAAATTCTGCTGTTGATGACGATGCTAAAAACTTGCTCATTAGCGTTCTTGCGAAATTGAATGGCACCACTGGCTTGCCCGATCCTAGTTTTGGCTGGAACCACACGACTGACCCCTGCCTCGATGGCTGGGAGGGTGTTACCTGTGACGGAGAATCAGTGACGGAAATAGAACTCATCCGCTCCGGTCTGTCTGGAGTTCTTGATGCTGGTGCTCTTTGCAGCACACAACCTCTTGCTACATTTCTTACAAGAATTAATCTCCAGTATAACAACATTGGCGGTCAGCTCCCAACTGAAATAGGCAATTGCAAAAACCTGAGTCTCTTGGTGATTGGCAATAACAAGTTCTCAGGAAGTCTTCCTGGCACACTCCCCATGCTAAAGAATCTGAAAAGACTAGATGTTTCAAATAATATGTTCATTGGTGAATTGCCAGATTTGTCACAGATTTCAGGTCTCAGAGTTTTTCTCGCAGACCACAATGGGTTCACAGGTAAAATACCAAACTTTGACTTCCCAAATTTTGATAGGTTCAATGTTTCCTTTAACAACTTAAATGGTCCGATTCCGATCACCAACGGAGGATACAATGAGAGTAACTTCATGGACAACCCTTTGTTATGTGGACCTCCTTTGAGAACACCTTGTATGGCCTCAGAGAATGGAAGCTTATCGACGCCTTCAGGTCAGAAGAAACCTGAGGGAGCTTCAAAAGAGGAGGTTCTTATGTACTCTGGTTATGCCATATTAGCCTTCTTCCTCTTCATCCTCGTTGCCGTAAAGATCTATACAAGAAGGAAGGAGGAAGAGAGAGGTGAGACAGTAAACAAAATTTTGTCAGTTGATGACAGTATGAACGATCCTAGTGGTGTATCAGGTGAGCATGAAGTTAGGGCGAACATGTCAGACCCTTCAGGTACTTCAGCTGAAAGTGCAATGGCTTCTTCCTCATTGATTGTTCTTACTAGTCCGGTGGTTAATGGACTAAACTTTGACAACCTGTTGAGCGCTCCCGCTGAATTGCTTGGAAGAGGAAAACACGGTAGCCTTTATATGGTGATGCTTGAGGAGGGAGAAAAGCTGGCTGTCAAAAGGATTAAGGATTGGGCGATTTCAAGGGACGAATTTAAGCAGAGGATGCAGAGGATATATGAAGTGAAGCATCCAAATGTATTGACCCCTCTTGCCTTCTATTGTTCAAATCAAGAAAAGCTTTTGGTCTATGAATTTCAGCAGAATGGAAGTCTCCCGAGATTTATTCATGGTAACTACACAGTCTTGCAATTTCTTAATTCATATCAAAGGCATGAGTGGTAAAGCAGTTGCTTAGACGACTTAAGTTTAACCTGAAAGGAGAAAATCCAACTGTGAATGCTTCTGTTACTCCCAACTTGTATAAAAAAAGTTTATGTTTGTATATTCATCTCAACTGTTGTACATCTTATTTATCACCCCTTCAAATCTTGCAAAGACGTGGGAAAAACATCCATAATTGGTTCCACGTAAATGAAAATTTCAGGAAGTCAACTTGGGCGAGAGTTCGGATGGGCCAGCAGACTTGGCGCTGCAGCTACCATTGCTGAAGCAATAGCTTACATGCATCGAGAACTTCATGAAGATGGGATAGCTCATGGAAATTTGAAATCCTCCAACATCTTGCTCAACGATAAGATGGAAGCTTGCATAAGTGAATACGGACTTAAGGCTATTGATAATCAAGAGTCCTCTATAGCTACTGCCAACGTTATGCAACGCCCCGTAATAAGTTCATCAAATGCCTTCCAAGCAGACATTTATGGCTTTGGACAGATCCTGCTCGAGTTGCTAACTGGTAAGCTAACACAGACTAATGGAATGGACTTGGCTACTTGGGTCCAAGCTGTTGTCCGAGAGGAATGGACAGTAGAGGTTTTCGACAAGTCCCTTATCTTAGAGGGAGCAAGTGAAGAGAGGATGGTGAACCTGCTTCGAGTGGCTATAAAATGTGTTAATCAGTCTTCTGGAGAAAGGCCGACGATGAGGCAAGTTGCTCAAATGATCAACGCCTTGAAGGATGAGGAAGAAAGTTCTGTAGCTACCGAGCCATGAAAGAGAGAGTTGCAGTTATATTTGGTGTAGAGAAACGTTGTTGAATTACAAATCTGGGTTTAAATTAAGTGAGAAAATATGAGCCGAAGAATCAAGAATACGATATTTAGAAGGAGAAGAAGATGATTCTTCGATTTCTTATTCAGCTCTAAAATCTATTTTCGTATGCACACCAGAAGGCTTTATATATCGTAGTTGTTGTCTGCATCCTCCCCACATTAAGTTAGTCCAGAATTTATTACATTTTTTTTCAGAGCATAGAATTGACATTTGAGCATTTCCTCCTGTTCTGTTCCCACCTGGTTTGGGAGGTCTATTAGTTTACCGAATGCGTTCAAAGTACACAGCAAACTGAAACATTTGTCAAGTGAAACAGTTGGAAAGTTAGGCTACAGATTGCTTGTTTTAAGACTTCTAGCCACGGATCAAGGTTACTTTGTCAGTTGTCGTTGTCTGATAGCATTAGATATTGGAGCCATTGAACTGTTTCGATGGTTTAGACAGTGAGATAGAGTGAGTATGCACCAATTGCCATTTCGCACTGCTGGTTGTGGAGAACAGAATTATTATTGCACTTCCTTAAAGAAGTCAAGCACACAATTATAGGAATGATATTAGCTACCTGTAAAGGCTAAAGGTTCAATGATCCTCACCACGTACGAAAATACTCCCAAGGAAAGGATGAGAAAAAGGTAACGAGTCTCTTTCGAGT
>JAOQMR010000008.1:10271861-10282109 GCA_027563865.1 Erythroxylum pelleterianum | reverse complement strand
CTATTAATTAGTTAGTATTTTTATTTATATATTTAGATATTTATTTATTTATTATTGTTTATTTTCATTTTCATTTTATTTATTATTATTTTATTATTTTACTTTTTCCCCTCTATAAGCTGCATCATTTATATCTTGTCTCATTTGCATGTGGGACTACCGAAAATAGCCTATCTACTATGTAGGGGTAAGGCTGCGTACTATCATACCTCTCCAGACCCCGCTTCATTGCGAGATTTCGGACTGGATGATGATGATGATGAATTAAGAGGAATGAATGATTCCTATTACTATTGATAATAGTTGGTTTGTAAACATATTAAAAAATAAAATTTATTATATTTTAATTAATTAACTAATAATATATTAATTAATTATATTGTAATTAACTAAGTACAATATATTAATTAATTAAAAATGTAATTAATTAATTATAACATTTTAATTAATAAATGAATTATATTTTAATTAATTATAATGTAACTAATTGATTAATTAATTTTTAATTAATTAATAATTATAATTTAATTAATTAATAATAATATTTTAATTAATTAAATTGTAATTAATTAATTACAATATCTTAATTAATGAATAATTATATTTTAATTAATTATATTTTAATTAATTAATTAATTAAAATATTTTAATTAATGAATGAATTAAAATTTAATTAAGTATTTTATAATTAATTAATTGTATCATTTTAAATAATTATATTGTAATTAATTATATTTTAATTAATTAATTGTATTTAATTAATTAGTATTAAAAATTTTAAAAAAAGAGTCACTACTAAGGAATGAGTTTTATTCTTCTACTAAATGAAGGGTATGGAGGATTTTTCAAAAGTAAGATATCAAACTGTTGCCCTTATAATGATAATCAACAATTAACCATTTACTTTTAATTCCTTATTCATTAACCCCTCTCCAAACCCATCAACCAAACACTCCTTAAGTATTACAAAATGAACCTCGATTTTCATAGAAGTGTTTATTCTATATTTGCGAAAAGACTATAAATATAAATATATATGACTCAATTAATATTATAAGATTTCCATAGTTACAAGTAGATTCTTTCATTAATTCACACTATTTAATTCTAACATCATACTATCATAGTTGTAATTTAATATTTTAAAATTGCTTAATTTGAAAAATTTTCATCTTGTCAATTGTTACTCTTAATCTTCTAAGATCTTTAAGCTTTAATATCTTTGTGAAAATATTGAAACTTGATCTTGAGTTTTCACATACTTCAACTCTACTTCCTTATTGATTATACATTTTAAATTGAAATAATATCTTATATCTATATGCTTATTGCTTCGATCATGTAACATTGGATTTTTTGCAAGTATTTGTGTAAGCATGTTATTAATATAAATCTCTGTAGCGTCTTCTTGCGGCAAGTAAAGTTCCTTCAATAATTTTTTAAGCCCAACCCAATAGCACGATAAATACATGAAGTTGTTGTTGTATATTCTTAGTTGAAAACACATTTTTAGTGATTTTGAAAATTTAGAAGAATTTTATGGCCTATTAAAATTACATTTAAATTAGGTTAAGTCTTCAATTAACTAATAAATTATATTTTTATTTTTTTTGTTAAGGATTGAGGGACATAGAATATAATTTGAGGTTCTACGAAATGGTCCTTCGAGAAGGAAAGTGAAAGCGTCGGGACTTCAATAAAGTTACCGAAGTCTAGAGGGAACAAAGTTTTTCAAGGTCCCTGTTGTCCTAGCTGACATCCCTTACATGCATACTGTGAAAGTATGCATCTTACACTTAAGAAATAAACACAAATTTAGATTCTTTGTCTAATATTATTCTGTTTTATAGAATTTCAGTCATTTATTTTGCGAGATCGACACAGGATCTACATAAATAAATGGGTAATATTTATTGGACACAATAATACACCATAATATTGAACAGAAGATCTGGACTCAGTAAACACTGTCACGATCAGATACTAACTAAAACAGAAAAGTAGGAATTATCAAACATCACGGATTTTACGGCCACAAGTAAAACTAACGCCCTTTCACATTCAATATGAACGAAAAACAGAGAGCCTATGTGAACTTATACCTAGTATCTTCAAACTGACGTAACAGCATTTTCTTTTTCTTTTTTCTAGATCGAACATTGAATAAGGTCATGAGTTCGTGCTTTTGAATTAGATAATATGGAAATTGGGAACCTTGGACCAGGGAGTAGTTTTTGGTCCACAATTAATAATCTTTTTTAAGGACTTCAGTGGCTTTGGTTCAATATTATTGACTTCAAAGTTTCACTCTAATCAGAAGTGACGACATCCAATGGTAGTTCCATTTGTGTTTATTGTACTTAAAGAGAGGAGATTTTGAGGTAATTAATTATACTTGCATTACTTGTAATTAACGTAATAAAATAAGTAATTTTAAATTTTATCTTCTTTTATCCTTGAAATCGTTAGATTGTTATTATTAAAAAAAAACAATTTTACTAGCAACAGTATGATCACCTAATCCAGTCTAGTACTTCTTTTGCTCAGCTAGATGGAGGAGATGACTTCTATCTTATTGGATGCATGTTTCCACATTAATGGTTGCACGAGGGGGAAAATATTTGGTCCAAGTAAACAAGTTAGACTACTGGAAATGGATGTGTTTCCATGCCATAAGCTTAAACGTCTCTGCATAGAAATGTCCTTCCTTGCTTCCCAACGTAGTTAGTAAGTCCGATTACGTGTTTGAACCAAGAACTTGGGTGGTCCAAGTCCAAACATATGTTTCACTATAAAAAGAGAGGCAATAACACACTAACTTCTGTATATCTAACTGCAATGGCTAGACAGCTCAAGACATGGAATGCCCTTGTCCTGGTATTCCTCTTGACCGTCATCGTGCTCGTCTATAGCGCACTGGGTCGTCCGTTTTCTCCAAGCCATAACCGCCATGAGGATGGACTTGATGTTGTTCAGGTACTTGAAGACCTTGCTCTCTGGGGGATCAAGAAGGGAGGCCCTAGCCCTGGGGAAGGGCATTGATTGATCCACTTCTTCTCTCAGCTTAATTTTAGGTCAGCAGTTTCGGGTTATAGCAGCTTGGTTTTCATTATATGTTGTTTTATAATCATAACTTCAAGTTAGGATACCCCTGTGTACTGTTTACTGCGAAGTTCCTCTCCAGTAATTTAGTAAAACTCAGATTTCAGTTTCTTGATCAGACTATTCCCAAGTTTTGGGCATTAAAGTTATGCCTAATTCAACAAACGTCAGGGAAAATGGACTCTTTTTGTCCCCAGTGGCAACCTTTGTTCCTGGATCAGCAAAATTTTGATTCCCAACTAAAGGCTAATTCAGGGTATAATCATAAGAACAGCAAAACCAGGTTTCTAGGATTATAACTTCCAAATTCGCTAGAAGGAGGGCTTGAACCTCCGACCTTGTGGTTAACAGCCACACGCTCTAACCAACTGAGCTATTCCAGCATACATCTAGTAGTTGAATATAAAGGAATTTGTTTTCGTAACATCAGTTGGGTTCCGATTGTGCACCATTTTGACCATGATTTTACGTTTTCGAGCTTGGACTCTTGTATACTCCTTGTCTGGATCTAAAATTATTAATAATGTCACTTTGTTGAGAATTCTCATAAATAGTTTTGCAGGTGTAAAAAAAAGTGTAAGTACATAATTTCAAGAACCTCAAGCTCTCTCTTGTTTCTCCTCCAACTAAACTTCTTGCCATATTTCCCAACTCATTCACTTTCATTTTTGGTTCAACAACAGAAAGTCGTAATCTATAATAATAATAATAATATCAGCAGTCCGCTGCAACTTGATTTCTCTTTACATCTTAGTTATAAAGATAAATTGTACAACTTGTGCTTCTCTTAAGAAATCAAACAGGCCAAGAAAGATGCTAAATTGAACGATAAAGGAAAAAAGAATTGAATAGAAACATTAAGATGCACCTTCCTAAACTCACCTTCAGCACTCATCCTCATAATCACCAGTAAAGTTTCAAATATATACTCTTTTGCTTGCCCCCTGATAACTTGAATATTGATTAATAAGCAGGGGAATAACCAGAATAGTTGTACCGAGGCCGAATATTATTATAATACCTAGGATCTGCATAGTCTACAGCCTTAATCACCACAGCTTCGCGACGTCCATCCTGTTCCTGGACTGCCCCAAACACAATCTCATTTGTTTCACAGCTTTTCTCATAGTATGTTTTCGGGTTAGACATATAATGCGTGTTATGCTGCTGCTGCTGCTGTTGCTGTTGCTGTTGCTGCAATTGTTCCTGCAGTTGTTGCTGGTGGTACAGCATCTGTTGCTGCCGGTTATAGTCACCGTCCCAACTGCTGCAGTAGCCCCTGGGTTGCTTCAAATGGTGGTTCCTTTCCATTACTTCCTTGGCCATAAAAGGATACGTTTTCTTTGGGGTAGGAGCTCTGGTTTCTAATGGAGGTGGTTCGTCTTCATCAGGAATCACATAGCTTTCTTGCATGGACCATGCATTTGAATGCTTAAGTGCTGGCTGGTAATGCTGGTGGAACTGATATTGGAGGGTTTTCCTTCTCGAGCCAGAGAATAAGCCGCCAAAAAGTTCACCTACAGTTGATCCAGTATTAAGGACAAGCCTCCCAAGTGAACCAAAAAAGCCTTCCTCTGGCTTCTCGGGTTCATCTTCATTTGGAATCAAAGGAGGCCTGAGAGATGTAGGAGGCCTTTGGTATGGTGGCATTGGTGATCCTTTATTGACATAAGCTTTTGAAACCTAGAAGAGAAATAGGTTCATGAAGATTAATTTCAGACATCTAACTTTGCGTTATTTTATCCAATCGGTACCTATTGTGATCCTACTAATTAGACGATCGAGAATAGAAAAAGGATAAGAGGACCTGGCATTACTTACACAAGTTGAAAAAAACAGTGCTTGCACCCTGCGCTGCAGCAAAGCCAGCATGTAGCCAAAGAATCCAGCAGCAACAAGCGCTGCCATTCCTGCAATTACAGAAAATTACATCAATCTCCACATTTATGGGAGACGAACATAAAAGCAAGTTCTACATTGAGAATTACCTAAATGGAAATTGCTGTCGTAGTGATAGTTACAATCGTCATCATGGAGTTGAATTTCTCGAATTGCCTGGTTTCCTCTATCTATAACCAAAAGAGAGCAGCTACTCCCAACATAGATCAAATCAAAATCATCAGAAAACTTTGCATCTTCACTTGGACCGTCAACATGACCACCTCCTCTCGACCACTTTCCACCAGCAATAGTTGTAAACCCTGCATGAAACAAGACTGAACTCACTGAGATTGTTCATCAGCCACTTACATATTAGATATTAAATCATGACTCAGAAGATTCTTGTCACGTATTATGGTGTGTTAATAGACAGAGATGTTGATTTTCCTTATGAATCCAATTCCACAAATATACCTCCGTCACTGATCTTTCTGATAGCCATATTCAATGTGTCTGCTATGTATATATTCCCTCTGTCATCCACTGTAAGACCTTTCGGGTGATTCATCCTCGCTTCCTTTAATCTTCCATCTACATGTCCGGTGTACCCTTCAGGTGACCCAGCAATCAGCTTGGGTCTGCTATCTGCATTTTCTCAATCCGTATCAGCCTATGAAGTACGGTACAAGCTACTAGAAACTTTTTCTGGGTCAACACTGATATATACAAAGAAGACATGAAAGAAATTTGGCACTCAGAAACGTTAGTGCATGTAAAGCTCTGTCCAGTTCGCATATCTAGATAGGAGCAAAGTGAAGATCCTAAGATCCATTGCACCCAATTTCGGTTGAATGATTTTGAAGTTAATGAAAAAGAATCTTTAAAAGCCAAAAGAGAAAAGTGGAATCGGATTTTAAACTTGTAAATCAAGTCACTAAGCTTCTAAAATAGAGCTGAGTGGCTAATCTTGTGGTAAACAAAAGCCAAACACTTAATTCTGTGCCCAAAAGAGATAAAGGAATAGTGTAGGATGAGTAATTAACAGGCTTCCTAGCCAATAAGGAATGTCGGACATGGTGTGAAAACTACAAAAAGGTGCAAATCTTAAAAAATGTTCAGACTTGTCCTCATCAGATCAAGCCGAAATACATTTCTAACCCGTCTTTCTTTACGAAATCATAAATTTGGAATATTGTAATGCTAATTGATCAAAGAAAAAGAATCAACAAATGAAGTCCATCCCATGAAGCAAAGAACCTCGATGGTTAAAATCAAACTCAAACCAAGGACAGAATCACACATGGAAGCACAATCATCACGATATTCCATGCACTCCTAATAAAATTAACTTACATGTAGTTAATGGCGTTGAGATCTTGTAAATGTTACTGTTCTCTGAATCCAAAACCAAGAGCTCTCCACTCGGAGATAAGTCAACAGAGTATGGCTCAATCCCAAGCTTGCTTCCGTCAAACACGGTCTCTACAGTATACCCACCTTCAAATTTCATCATGGAACGACTAGAGACAGCTGAAAATAAATCCGATGAACCACATCAACGTGGAAATAACACACAGGATTTTTTTAAACATCAAGCAGGGGATATGGCAAATGTGGGTTCAAGAGACGACCTTTTCCCGATTTAGCGTTGGATTTGATTGACCAAAGCCACTTTATTAGTGCGGAAACTACATTGGACACAACTCCACTTACAATTTCTGCATATTTGTGAAGATGCAAAACAAAATTAGAACAAAAGAAGAGTCTAAAAACGAAGAAGTGGACAAAAAATGGCTGAAAAACAGAGTAAGCTGTGAGCTTGCACTTACTTGCAGGAGGTGTTGATGAGGCAGAAGACAACCCAGCAGACAAAAGAAGTGCAAAAATAAGAGCAAAAACAATCCATTTTCTAAACATTGTTGATTTCTGAGTTGAACTTGAGAGAACAAAGAAATACTGAAATGGGAAGATTTAAGCTTTGCATTATTATATACCCACTCGAGAAGGAGACCCCACAAATATATTCTACCACCTTTTTTCGTTTTACATGATAATTAGTGAAAACAGTGATTATAGAAAAAGGTTTAACAATGAGCAGGAGGGAACCCTGTTCAAGAAAAGGAAAGCAGACAAAAGAACCAGCAAGAGGGAATCATGTGCTATGGTCATGTCTTACGATTTGTCTTTTACTCAACAAAGTTGTGATCCAAATTCCAATTGGTTCTATTTATTAAAAAGAAAAAGGTAGGACAGAATTTTTGTCCTTCTTACTAAATGGAGGCAAATGGGAATCAAGCAAGAGTAAGTTGGTGATCAAGTTTGTGATCGTCGGAGCTGTAACAAGAGAAGAGAAGACGATACTATCACACCACTGTGGTCCTTTGAACCACCAGAAAAGATAAGAGACATAGAATAGCTATATTCTTTACAAACTTCAAGGTCTTACATGATGTAGCTCCAACTTTGTTTAATGCAATCTCACATCTATTTCCTAGAGCTTATAAACATGGATAAGGTTATGCCAATTTGTTGTACAGATGTCTAAAGAAAATAACTAAGCAATAACTGATATTTACGTGTTTTTTTCCCTTTTTCTAAAGTCAATTCCTTTATTTTCCTTCTGTAGGTGGTACTGTGGCATCGAGTAATCTTCCCTAGCAAATGTAATGTTCCCCTTGTGTCGTTTTTTTCTTTCTTTCGGCTTTTGGCTTCTGGTCAGAAAACGTCTTAGTTACACTGCCTAATAACAATCATTACTAACAAGACTATGAAAACTAAACTATAAACAAATCCATTTGCCAAAACATGATTGCATAAAAGCATTTCAATGCAAGGTTTGGATTAACGTTGCCAACCATATTCTATCTTTGTTTCTCTAGAAGATAATTTGCCACCTGGTTAACCAGGAAGTGTGATTTGGAAGTTCTGGAATTGGAAGTTCTGCATGCACTCATCTTCTCATAGAGTTTTGCTTCTCCTGTTACTCTTTTGCTAGTAATGGATGGCTTCACTTTTATGAATTTGGTGCGACTCGACTCTTTTATAAATTGGAATGCTTTTGTAGACACCAATAAGAATGAAGTATATTAATGGCGCCACTAAGTCGGTATTACCTCCTATTCTTGCCTTTTCTAATTTCAAAGTCACCATCTCAAGTTGGCACCACATCTTAGGTCATCTAGCCTTTCCTATTTCAAAATATATGATATATGTCCATGATTTACTTATCTTTCTCCACATCAAAATACTTCATATGCAATGTATATTGTTGACATATAAGTGAGACTTTGTTCCACATCGAAAGAATATATGACCTTAAGCGTGCATATAAGCCTAATAAGTTACTCCTCTTAATACCAATTGGTTTTGGGATGGAACCTCATTTAGGCTTATATGTGCTCAGTTTATTTAGGTCCAATCATATAAAAATTTAACATGGTATCAAAGCAGGTTGCTCTTGAGTTACTCGTCACCACCTCGTCACGATAAACTGTGGCACGTGTTGGGCCGTAAATTAGCCCACACGTGAGGTGAGGGGGGCGCGTTGAAATATAAGTGACACTTTGTCCCACATCGAAAGAATATATGGCCTTGAGCATGCATATAAGCCTAATAAGTTACTCCTCCTAATACCAATTGGTTTTGGGATGGAACCTCATTTAGGCTTATATGTGCTCAGTTTATTTAGGTCCAATCATATAAAAATTTAACACATATCACTATAATAAAGACACAAGTTTTTTTTAAGAATTAAAATTGTATTGAAAAGAAAGAATAAAGAACATTCTCGGAGAGGTGTCAAGAATCCCACATTGAACAAGTGTAAGTGCATTGAGCCATTTATAATAGTATATTAACCTCTCATCTCAAGCTAGCATTTGAGGGTGAGTTAAGCCTTTCTAACATGATATTAGAGCTCGTTTGTCTTGATGGTTTGGGCGATACCCGATTCTGTCCCTTTGCCCGATATGCCAAATAGATGTCCTATCCTACTTTGGACTGAGGGGTTATGTCAAGAATCCCACATCAGATAAGTGTGAGTGCATTCAGTCATTTATAATAGTATGCAAACCTCCCCTCTTAAGCTAACTTTTGGGAGTGAGTTAGGCCTTTCAACAAGAGGTTCTAATCTCTCCTTGGTCTTTTAGAACAAAAGCCAACTTAAAACGACATCATACATCAGCATCTATTGGAACGACATCATTACACCAACAACACACTCATTTACCAAAACATTGTCTTTTGAAACTGAGGTAAGGATCTTCCTTTTCTACGCATCGAATGTTCTAATATTACCGAATTAGGTAAGGATCTTCCCTTTCTACGCATGGAATTTTCCATCTAACTAAAGGTAAGGATTTGATCTTTGTTTATCATCCGTTTTTTCATCCTTCTCGCATCTTGGATTGCAATCTCATAGTCATGTATTTATCTTCGCAGGGGAAATCGATAAGTGACGAGGAACTCGTGGAGATCTAATGGTTTTGAATGAGCTGGTTTAGCCGATTAGGTAATATTTTAGCTTCATCTTTGTTGGCTTTTTCTGTTATGTATTTCCTATGTATCTCTTCCCTATACATATGTTTACATTCCGAGCGTAGCTTCAAGTTATACATTTAATGAAGCTAGGATAGTTATGTCGTATGTTCTGATTAAGGTTTTGAAATAGAATAAAGTCTTTGAGTTTATAGAGGATCTCAAATACGAGAACCTCTTTGGGTGAGTTGGTTCCACCAAACCGTCTGAGGTTCCTTTACTTCCATAATCCATATACACAGAGTCCCAGGAATGGAAAATGGATCTGTCTATTTGGGTTTGGAGGGGATGTGTGGTTGGTCAATTTTTAAGCAACCTTTATAATAATGTTCCCAGGATTTAGCCACAGGCACTGTTGGATCGCGTACGGTCCGAGTATTCACAATACGCTGCGGAATAGACCATACAAAAATATCATGTATAATCAAAAACATGAAGGATTAACGAAAATACCTTATTTGCGTGGGTGGATTGCTTCTTATTCGGATTCTAGGACACTGCAAATCGCGAATGCCCCTCTACCGGTATCCACACGAGCATGCACGATCCGGGCTTCGGCTGTGGTGTGCTAGCACGTCCCGAACACTTTCCGAACGCTGCACGTTTCTCCTCTCAGATGGCGGCTAGGGTTTTGTGACTAAGGTGTCTTACACTTTCACCTTCGATTAACCCTAATAAGACTTAAGTTTCTCTATTTATAGAGAAACCCTAATCTCATTAAAGGCCCAA
>JAOQMR010000008.1:10246966-10267434 GCA_027563865.1 Erythroxylum pelleterianum | reverse complement strand
TTACTAACAAATTGCATAAAACATAAGCTCACCGCAAGGGGCTAATTTAAGCACAAAATCACGAATTAAGAGTCAAAGAGTACATTAACAGCCATGAAAGTGTAGCCAATTTATATGATAAACTTGGGCTCAATCAATGAGTAAAAAGAATTCTACATGTGGTCTAGGGAGGGGGAAGGGAAAAAATGCTAGATTATTTAGAGCCTACACTTATTTAAAAAGTTGGAGCTTTTCATAATTTAATTGAAATATAATTACAATTTTCATTAAAATTGAATTAGAATTAGAATTAATTCTAATTTAATATAATTGAACCCAAATAATATCTATTAACTTACATTAGTCCTTATCTATTAGATATCTCACATTTAACCTTTAAAGTTTCTTAAACTTTACAATTAAGTTCAACTTAATTAAATTAAAATTTCTCTTATCAACAGTTTTGTGTGTGCGACCTAATAAGTTCCTAAATATGTTGGAATCTTAATTCATATTTAAGAATTGGCAAATCAAACTCTTTTAATTTTTCTTTAATTATCTAATGAAATAATTTATATCTATTGATCAATATTGATATTAAACAATGCATCATGGGTACCAAAATATTAAGAATGTTAAATTGATTTTTACTAACTTTTCGTGCATGATTTTCCATATATTTCAATTCTTTTATCATAAAATATTCTTATTAGATATAGAGTATGAAATTAATGTCTACTCTATTTAATTTGAGTCCAATAATATTAAAACTCCACTATTAGTAATTAATTTTATTAATAACATCTAAAAATTATTTTTAAAGTATCATTCTATATTAGCTACGAATTCTTTGAATACATACTAGTAAAAATAATAATAGAACATTCTTCCCAATCACTTCTTGGTGATGAATTATATATTGGTCACTTGAATACTTTTATACAGTTTACAAAATATGTAAACTACAAATTAAGGTATCTTTGACTAGGATAAATCATAAGTAGTATAAAAATATTAAAAGGGGACCCAACCCGGAGTTCCCCGTATGGAACCCGAGTGGAGCCCAGCTCTCGCAACCCCACGGTAGCCCTCAAATCGATATCCAACTCAACCGAAAGGTTCCCGTAAAGCTAAGTCATTCAATTGTTAAAAACTTTTTTATAGTTTAAAAGTTAAAATCGTGAAAAATAATGGGAATTTTTTAAAATCATTTTTATTAAAATTTCGACAGCGCAATGACTACATTTTGACATTCACAAAATTTTCAAAAGCCCTATAAAATTTCACAATACTTCTATATTCACATCAATTTCTTAACTACAAATTTTAGACTTCAAGTCCACTCACAAGCAACCCCAAATAAATAATTATCAACAATCATTACAATAAACTTTTAAAAGCTAAGACATATTCACGTATTTCATTTGAAAGCCTTTATAAATATCCATTCTTTAAATAAATGTACATATCAAAATGACACAAGCACAACAGCACACCACGATACAACTAGTCCTATGATAGAATCCCAATTACTGTAACACATGTATGCATACTTGAGGTGATTTGTTTAAGAACATAAAAATAAGAGTGAGTTAAACGAGCTCAGTGAGTGTTAATCAGTTTACTAAAAAGTTAAACTTTTCATAACAACATAACGGCAATATTCCCATATAATCATAAAACTCATGGTAAAGTATTTGCATATCAATTTATTCGTGCATCTTCAAATTTGGTAATAATATAGCATTTCGTAAAACATAATTTTAATTTTTTTGAAATATTATTCCAAAATGTTTTTCGACCTTAAACTCATAATATACAAGTTTCCATTTTTTATTTTCCTTTTTTCCCTAAACAATAAACAGTGCGCGACAATAAGTTTTCTGAAAACTTTTATACTGAAAGTAAGTCAACCATTAGAATACTATACGATACCTCTCAAATCACTTTTAAAAATAAATAGTGGCAGTATTATTATTACATGACTTTTCTTGCTCAATATAGCCCATCACCGGTTTCTTTACCATATGGCACACTAGGCCTAAAGTCGCGGAGCTAGTTCTACATCGCTTATCCGTTACCGGTTAACCACTAATTACAAAGTTAGTTCTACACTGCTTGCCCGCAACAGGTTAACCGCTATAAACCGGTAATTACGGAGTTGGTTCTAAATCGCTTACCCATAACAAGTCACAAAGCTGGTTCTACATCTTTTACCCGTAACTGGTTAACCACTATTTACAGAGCTGGCTCTGGATTGCTTACCCGTAATAAGTTAACCCCCATACATATACCAGTATAATAAGATATATAAAGCCTAGCGATGTACCACAGGCAAAAGCAACTCTTACATTTACGACTTTTCTTATTTTCTAAATTAAGTATGGGAGGATTCATAATTGAAATTTTCAATATAACTCTTAATCATATAAAATTTAACTTTCAAATTAAAACTCATATATTGCTAAAACATACACTTATGTTATCAATATTCACTTATAAAATATCATTTGCATAAAACTTAACATAAATATTCATTTCATGATCAAATGAAAACCATTTACATAAACTCGATTTAAAGTACATTCACATGCCATCAATTCTTTTGCAAAGAATTCAGTAATATAAAATAATTAAAATACACTCACATGTCATCAATTTTTTTATCAAGAATTTAGTCATATAAAATAATTAAATACACTCACATGTCATCAATTCTTTTGCAAAAAGTCCAGTTATATAAAACAATTAAATACACTTACAATTTGCTAGTTTCCTTTTCACCACTTCAAAATCTTTCAGTTGGTTTCATTTTTTGATCTAAAAACCTAATACGAATACATCAACTTCTTAACATATTTTCCAATCAAATACACCATAAACCATGCCAACTTCATTACTTTCCACATACACTCCATTTACTAATTTTTCTCCAAATAATAATGTAACACTTTATTTAATCATTCCAATACAACAAATACACTTAATGACCATCCTTAACCACATTCACATAGTCATTATATCATAATTATACTTTTATACCAAAAATGTCTTTAAGGCTAAACTTAACATATTAACGATAAAATTTTCCAATTTAATTACATTTGATTTCTAACACTTAAAATTAATCCAAATTCACTTCCATGACATTTTAATGCACACATTTAAGCCATAAAATTTTATTAACAAATTTTTACAAAAATCATGCACCCTAAACCATATTTCAATCAAAACCAATTTCAGATCAATTCTTTTTCATTTCTTTACTTCATTAGGATCAAAATCACGCTATAAACATCATAAAACATCCAAATAGAATTTTGGACCATAATACATTAAACACTAACAATGGTCGAAAACTCATCCAATCATTTCAATGGTTTTTCTTTCATTCTTTCATCATTAAACTAACTTCCTAATGTCATTCATTAATCTTAAATCAACAAATAGCAAAATAAACACTTTAGGCAATAGATCTGACTTTTGACCAAGGTTCATACACTAGATTCACATGATTTTCTTCTCCCAATTGCTTCCAACAATAAAACCTTGATAGCTATGAAATCTTACCTACTTATTTTCTTCTTCCTCTTCACTTAGATAGCTATGGAATCTTATTAGAAGCTTGATTGGAGGTGGAAGAGCATGAAAAATGCCTTGGATCACTTCTCTATGGCTTAGCCGTAGCTCTCTCTTCTCTCTTCTCCTTTGTCTTGCTTTCCTCTCTCTTCCTTCCCTTCTCTTATCAATGGCTGAAACCCACTCTTGCTTGTCTCTTATTTTCTTTTAGTCTTTGGGCTCTTTAATGCCACTCTCACAACACTCTAAAAAATGAAGCAAATGTCTTAAGTTTTGTTTTTATACTCATTTAATGGATTACACATGTCACCTTCCTATTTGTCATCACTAATGACTCATCACACACACATGTCATTTTCTCTTTGGTCATCTCTAATGACTCATCAATCCACTAATATCATATAAAAAGACCAAATTGCCCTTAATGATTACAAAAAGACCAAATTGGCCTTTAATGCATTTAATTCACCAAGCAATCGAATTAAAACCTGAAATTATTCCATAACCATCTTATCATCAAATTGGCCGTGAAATACTCTAATTAGGTCAATACTTGTTGATTTGATGCTTTTAAATTTTTTTAATAAATTTAAAATCATCAATAACCATTATTTTCCAAAAAGGGCATCTTAGTCCAATAATTTCGGATTACCCGAATTCTATTCAAACAACCTCTATTTTGACCCGTTTTAGTACCTATGGACTCCAATCCTAATTTTGGAGCTTTTCATCATATTTCAAAATTATTTGATAACCTTTCAGTTGTTCGGAAGAATTTTTGGATTGAATTCGAAAATCACTAAATGTCATTGAAATCATCCAAATTTCATTCAAAAGTGTCACCTAAATCTCCAAAGCACGTTTCGAAGCTTTTAAAACTCGTTCAGACTCATTCCGTAGCTTTTTGGAGTTTTCAAAAAATTTCCAGTCCAGTCCACAACCATCACTGGTCTATCCATGATCTCCGTTATAACCTCAATAATACATTTAAATGCTTTAGTTACTCTAATACACCATAAATAGAGCATGCTTTATAAAATGTATGTGCAGTACAGTACACAATACAATAATCGAACTAGGATATTACAAATATAGCAACATCTATATGAAATATTTTAGAGATCTCAAGTTAAGTGATAATTTATACAATCATCACAATGATAACTTTTATAAACATACAAGTAATATTTCAAATGGAATTCTCATATTGGGTTAGTTTAGTGAACTTGTTATCTAATAAACACTTATATATTTGTTTAAGTATCTCTATATTATAATCTATGAGATTGACTATTTCATTTCTAAGGAGGATACATAACATGTATTAGTCTTTTTATTCTTTAATAATGTTTAGTCTTAATACAAAATTGACTAGGAATAATTTATGAATAACATATAAATGCAATATGAATATCATAATGATAATCTCATCATAATTTCATTTACAATGTGCATTTATCTCATGGATTTTATCTTATGCATCAATTAATTAAATGAATTTACATAAGTTAAAGAATGTCTTTAAATAATTATTTCACAAAAACTACAACCAACCAATTGACCATAGGGTATAAACTAATAATCTTTCACTTACACTAAATCAATTGTTTAAGTATTTTATATCTTATTACCATATGACAATCATACTACTATTTAGACAGTGGTTTAGTGAGAGAATTATACAAGATTCTCTATAGTGAACACTTGACTAAATCTTATGATTTTCATCTTAATTATAATCATAATTAAGAAAATGCATAAATAAATACTTGAATTTTTTAGGTGATCTTAGCTTCTTTACATAATTAATAGTTCTAATATTGTACAGTATATCATTTTATAATTTTTAGGTATGTTGCCTATGCCTATATTCCATACTAGAAGAGGACAAAGCTGGATGAGAAAGGAGAGAAATGCTTTTTTTTGTGTTAGTGATCAATTAAAAGCTTATAAGCTTTACAATCCCACAACTAGGAAAATTATTATCAGCTCTGATATAGTTTTTTATGAAGAAAGTTTTTAGCTATGGAACAATAATGTTATTGAACAAAAAATACATGTCAACTTTTGATGAAGTTAACGAAGAGGAGAGGTAGCAACCTGTAGAAAATGATCAACAAGTTCCACCAGATGGTCCAATAGATATTCCAAGCTTAGCAATAACAACAGCAAATGAAGATCAACCTCAACTTGTTAGAAGAAGACCTGCATGGATGGCCGATTACAAGGTAACTCAAATTGACCAATTTGAGGACCACTTACACATTTTGCTGTATTTTTTTGTTGTGATCCTATAGCTTTCGAAGATGCTATCAAAGAATCAAAATGGAGAAAGGTTATTGATGAAGAAATTGTAGGCATTGAACGGACCAACATTTGGGAGTTGACTGATCTTCTAAAAGGACTCAAGACAATTTGTGTCAAGTGGGTGTATAAGAGAAATTGAAGGAGAATGGAGAGGTTGACAAGTACAAGGCATGTTTAGTAGCTAAAGGCTATAAGCAAGAGTTTGGAGTGGATTATGGAGAAGTCTTTGCTCATGTTGTAAGACATGATATGATCAAAGTGGTGATTGCATTAGCAACGCAACATTTATGGCCTATCTTTAAATTGAATGCGAAGTCGACATTCTTGCATGGTGATCTGCAAGAACAAGTATTTATTAATCAACTTTCAGGTTATGTGAAGTTTGGAAGAGGAAATAAGGTTTATAAACTCAAAAAGGCATTACATGTGCTAAAAAAAAGCTCCATGCACTTGGTATAGTCGTATAAATGCTTATTTTTCTAAAGAAGTGTTTAGAAAATATCCATATGAGCATACACTTTTTACAAAGATTGGAGATGGAGGAAAATTGCTCATTGTTTGCTTATATGGAGATGGAGGGAAATTGCTCATTGTTTGCTTATATGAGGACGCTCTTATTTTTACTGCAAATGATACTGCCATGTTTGACAAATTTAAAAAATCTATGATAGTTGAATTTGTTATGTCTGATTTTGGAAAGATACGTTATTTTTTTGGGCATTGAAGTGGTATAATCATTAGTTGGAATTTTTGTTTCTCAAAGGAAGTAAGTGTAAGAAATTTTAGATAGGTTTCAAGTAAAAAATTGCAATTACGTTAGCATGCCTACTGAAGTAGGTCTAAAGCTTGTTCGAAACCTTGAAGGAAGGAAGATTAACATCACGCTTTACAAACAAATTGTAGGGAGTTTGATGTATTTAACTATAATAAGACATGGCATAATGCACGATGTAAATCTCATAAGCAGATTCATAGAGTGTCCAAAGGAGATTCATCTCTTAGCTGCAAAAAGAATCTTTCGATACTTGCAAGGGACTGCTAATTATGGGTTGTTCTATAAGAAAGGTGAAAATTCATATTTAGTTGGCTTTATGGACAATGATTATGCTAGAGATTAAGACGATAGAAAAAGCACTTTAGGATATAATTTCATGCTTGGTTCGGAAGTTGTTTCATAGTCTTCAAAAAGGCAAGTAATTGTCACGTTGTCAACAACAAAAGCAGAATTTGTAGCTGCAACAACTTGTGTCTGTCAAGCAATTTGGCTGAGGAAAATACTTGAAGAGTTGCATTTCAAGCAAGAGGGAGCTACTAGAATTTATTGTGGCAATAATTCTACCATCAAACTCTCTAAAAATCCTAATCTATATGGAAAAAGAGGGCATGTAAATGTGAAGTTTCACTTTTTAAGGAACCTCTCAAGCGATGGAATCATTGATCTTTTCGACTGCAAGATTGAAGATCAAATTGCTGACGTAATGACCAAGTCATTGAAATTGCCTACATTTCAAAAGCTAAGGAAGCTAATTGGAGTTTGTGCACCGGATAAGTTTTATTAAACTAAATGTTTGAAAACTATTAATTTGAGGGAGGGATTATTGGAAAAAAATTTTCATTTCTTAGTTTTCCATGTCAATGAAAGTTCGTTTTTTCACTGGTATTAGTTTGTTTTAGTTTTACCTAGTCTTTAGGAGAATACATATCTTTAGGTGACTTTATTGAAATTTGTTGCACTCTATTAGGCGTTAGTGAATGCAATTCCTAGTTTCAAACGAATATCCATTGGGTTTAGCTCTATAAACAGGAGAAATTCTTATTGTGAAAGTGTGTCGGATGTGAGGGTAATAAAATTTCAGTTCTTATTTTCAGTTTTATATTTATCACTACATGCGTGTGACTGGCCCTCAAACAACAACACACTTTGACAGGCGTGGCGGGCGATCAGCATTTGGATGCCTAAAAGCTCCATTTATCTCGTGGATTGATCGTTGTAAAGTAGTTTTAACTTTCATCATATACAACATTCAAAATGCAGAAGCTTTGCTGCTTACTTGGTTGTCCTGCATAGTCAGACTATACGTAGTACACCATTCCTACCTCTAGAGTTGATGCCCGAGGTATGCTCATAGCATAAGTTGGTCCCCTGGAGTTTCTCCTCAAGAAATCATAACCATAGTTTATTACAATCCTTTTCATCCAACTGGATCCTCTTTTGGCCCTTACATATGAGTGCCCGAGTATGAATGCCATTCCTGCTTCCCTTGCCTCCATTAATTCTTGCAGCTCTTCCCGTGTTTCCATGTCGATCAGGGGACTTTCTGGGACAAGAAACCTTACTCTCTTTCTCAGTTTCTCCGGGGACTTCATCTCCCTTAGCTCTGAAGTGCCTACCGTATCAGAAAATTCTCCTTCTTCGCTCAATTTAATTCCTTCTAAGTTTGAGGATGAAGTCCCAACAACTGTCATTCGTTCGTCATCACCACTTTCTTCCACTCTTGTGTTACATTCAGGCTTTTCTGATCTGATAAATTCAGCAATACTACAGACAAGATCTTTCTCAAACTCCACATCATCTTTGTGAACATCATGGTAGCCATACCGTGCTATGCATCTGTACAAGCGGTACTCTTTAGGACCAACTCTTCCCACTAGGAACCTTTCGTCTGCCCTCACATGAGGCACCGGCACAGATTTGATGCAGAGGAAAACTAAAACCTGGTGGAAAGCTGGAAGATTGGTTACAAAGTGAGAGAATATAGCTGGAATCCCAGAAACAAGCTCTGTATGTATGAGTCCTATTCCACGAACCCGTGCTATTCCTAGAGAGGGACCCAGACCAAGAAGCCAGTTTATTGAGACCTTGTTCTGGACATCAAATTCATATTTCTTGAGTGTCCCATAGTGCCAAATGTACATCACGATGAGAAAGATGAATGAGAGGGCCACTGGCACCCAAGCTCCTTCAAGAAACTTGATGAGGGATGCTGAGAAGTAAAGAGCTTCAACGGAGCCGAAAAAGAATATAAAACAAATAGCCAGAAGGATATTTTTGTGCCAACATAAGACAATAACCAACGACATCAGGCAGGTTGTTACCAACATCACAGTGATGACTGCCAAACCTGTCAGATGTTGAAACAAGATGTAGTGAGTACATCCATTAGTTGGAGTTTCGACAAGGTTCATAATTGGAATATAGAAGACACCAAATCACATGCTTTATCATTGCAGGGTTCTGTCTTGATGATTTCACTATACATGCATGGTGATTATGTTCTTAAAATAACAATGTTTCTATAGTAAATAGTGAAACACTGACTCAAAAAATTTATATAAGTTCTATTCATGAGGCAGGTTTCAACATCGAGAGTGCATGTGACTCAAACAATCTACCGGTTGAGAAAGATATGAAAGTAACAAAGGGTCATGTTAAATATACCTGCTGCATTGCCCATGTGTTTTGTATTCCTAAAACCAATAGTGACAGCCAAACATAGCAACATTAGAATCCAGTTGATCTCTGGAATGTATATCTGGCCATGTATCTTCGATGAAGTGTGTATAATTTTGACCCTTGGAAAGCAGCCTAAAGCAGAGCATTGTTTGATTATTGAGAATGTTCCAGTGATAATGGCTTGACTTCCCACTACTGCTGCAAGTATAGCTATTGCAAGAACAGGCCACCTGATAGCAGCTGAAACAACAGTGCATTTTCTAATCACACCCTTGAAAGATCATCAATAATACCCATCCATAGGTATAACCATTACACTTACCAGGCACAGACACGTAGAAACCTATCCTGTAATCACTTTCAATGATATGATGCTTTGAAAGGTAGGCAGCTTGTCCCATATATGCGAGGATCAGTGAGGGGTAAACAACAAAGGTGAAAGCAATCTGAAGAAAGTGGATCATTGTTAGAATTCTCCTAGGGAAGGCACTTCTAACATGCAATTTTGTCCAATATTGATATCAGTTAGCATATTATCAAGAGATAACAAAGAGAAAAAGATTGCATCAAATAATTGATCACATAAGTCATACCCAAAGCTACAAAGAAAACTTGGGCTGTTTGAATGACTAAAATTGTGAAGGAAATCTTGCATGGTAAGGCTTTGACATAAGAGAAAACTGAGTAACCATAATGAACAAAATTTTCCTTTAGGATATTATATATATATTTGAATGGATATCACATTCACTACTTAACTGTCATCATCACAAGTAACAATATTCATAAACTAAAGTCTTTGTTAACCCTCTCATTTTTCTGGAAAGGAAATAATAACTCCTGTTAAACGAAAACATAGTCTCTATGTGGATGCATGAACAAGTTATTACCTTGATTGACAACTGTGAAAAGTGCCCAAGATCAGCAAACATAGCTTCTGAGCCTAGAATAATTGAAAAGAAAACTACCATTAGAATTAAAAACTTACAGCTGTTGAAAGTGGAAAGTGGACAATTCACAACTTCTTATACCTGTTATGCATAGCAACATTCCTCCCAAGGACATCCAACCCTTCTTCTGTGTCTTCTTCAAAAATTTGTACATATAGTACGGAGAGAGAGCTTGGTAAACGTGAGGATTCCAGTGGACAATATTGTAGACACCAATTGCACTGATGCACAGCAGCCATGTTATTACGATTGGTGCAAAGAGGAACCCTACCTTGTGTGTTCCATAATGTTGAATGGCAAATAAGAACACCAGGATAGCACAAGCAACAGGAAGTTCAACATCTGCAGAATAAATAAGCTTATGAGGAAACAGATCACTTAGGTTTAAGTCAACGTTTTCATCAAAGAAGGAATTCAATGACCTAGTTTGGTCCAAATCTCCTATCAATTCTTGAAATTGATTCTGATTGCATCGATTAGATAAGTTGGGACACAGATGCTACAGGAAGAGTGACTGGACTTTTAAAGTTATCTCTCTTCATTGATCAACATAAAAGCAGATAAATAATCTCAAATGGGAATGATGCATGCATTCACCTTATCCTATTCAATGAAGCAGAAGCACAATAACCATCAGTGTTTCAGAAATTTATGCATCTTTACATTTCTATGCAGATTCTAAGATATAATTTCACAAAACTGATGAAAGTTTGCCAAACAATAATGTTAACTAGTACCTTAATCTACGACAATCACATAGAAAGCAGCCATGATGTGAAGTCCTAGGGGAGGTTCAACGTGATGATGTCAAATTGACCAGTTTAGGGATGGCTTTTGAAAACCAAACCGCATACATAAGCCAGGTAAAAATCATTCCAACATGATTTGCTATTAGTTCATTACATCATGTGACTCATATTAGCCTACTTGTCTGTGCCTTGACGTTGACAGATTATCTCTATAAAGTCATAACTTTATTTTCTTTAATCTTCTTTCTCAACTTTTTACCTTCTTACGTAATTACTTTATCTTACATGTTTCTGTAGTTAACTTGACCGGCCCAATTATACAATTGAAGTGTAAAGTGATTTGACTTAAATTAAAGCAGCAAACTTTGTTCTAATTTTTCCGTAGGGACCGCAAATAGTGGACAGAACTATAAACTATTGCCAATTTGGTGGCCTTGGCTTTTCCATACATATATAACTCAAACCAGTATACTCAACTTATACCTAACTGCGATTCGTTCATCTTCCCTTCTCAGTATATCAAGTATCGAGCTACCAGAAGATTTTTCAAGATGCTTCAAGCAACCAAGACGTTGGTCGAATTGGATGCTTGCCAGTTACCTGATTCTTTTTCGTACAAATCCTGATCTATATTTCTTTTCTTTTTTTTGGTAAATACCTGATCTATATTTCTGTTCACCTAATGGGCCAGAGAATATAACTATTGAACTTCTCAAGATGTAGAATGCTTCCTTAGACTGAATAGTTCAGAGAAAATCTACACAAGTTCTCTGAGAATGGATGGCATGGCTTCCACCACCAAGAAATTTCTACCAACAAGTGCTACAAATTATTTTCTTAACCTTTTTTAATATCAAACTTTAAACAAGAGAAACAAAGAACTTACACTGATGGTGCTCCCTTGACATGGAAAGCTCCAGTCCTGATACCGCTGAATATACTGCAAACGACCAAAAACCAAATATTGTCATGAACTGAACGTCCGAATTCCAACCACAAATCAAAGGCCAAAGAAACACAACCACAAAGACCTGATATTGCAGGAGTAAGCACTCCATCGCCAATGACCATGCAAGTCCCAATCAAAGCCAAAATAAGCAATACCCTTTGCAAGACTCTATACTTCTCCAAAGTTGATTTCAATCTAGAAACAGCATCACTCTTATCATTTGAAGCAGACCAATCTTTCGTGTACTCTGAAAGCTCCTCGTCAGCGAGTTGGCAATTGGGTATGGAGCCCACCCGAGCATGGCGGCAGAGCAAGGAATACAGGGCAAAAGTGCCTCCTTCGCCGTTGTCATCAGCTCTTAGAACAATAAAAACATATTTAACAAGCGGTATTAACGTCAGTGTCCAGAAAACAAAGGACAAGACTCCGTAAATTTCCTCATTCGTCTCAGAGTGTTGTATATCCTCTGCAAATGCACTCTTGTAAACATATAATGGCGAAGTGCTCAAATCTCCATAGACAACTCCTAAACTTTGATAAGCCAAAGTTAACAGCGTCTTCCACGAGTCTCTCTGCAATTAACAACAGAACAAACAGAACGAGTTAAACAATGAACCAAAAGCTGACAGAGGGACAAATTGAGCAGCCAATGACAGTCACAAGTGTTACCTTGATTGGATTGTCATGAATTACACCTTCAATATCCATCATAGACTGATAAAGAAACGATTAAAAGTCCATTCTTGAATCCAAATAAAGAGCCCAGATAGATTACCACCCTCCCCAGTTCAAAGAGGTGGAATTAGACTCCAAAAAGAATATTAACAACGACAAAAGTTTCAAGAAAGATACAATCTTTGATTTTGTCCTAATACATAACAGTAGACGGTAGTTCAAACCAAGACTCAAGAATGTAGACAAATCAAGAACAAACACAAAGCACAGTAAAGGAATAAAGAAGGGAACAGTATTGGAAATCGCAGCTGAACAAACTATTATAGAATATAATAATATGGCTCCGCTTTAGCGAGAAAGAAGCGAGGAGATAAAATGCGGAAGATGCGTGTGAGAGAGAAAATTGGAGGCTTGTGTTTAAGGTTGTTTTAAGTTTTTGCTTATCGTTTGTTTAGCTTTCGAGGTTTCTAGACGGAATATAATTTGATTTTGCTTTAATGTGAAATAGCAGAGAAAGGAGTTCTAGTGGCTTGTTAACTGGGCATGCACTAACTCGCTTACCTAACAATGGACCACAGGGAAGGGAAGGGGAGATTCAGAAGCTGACATGGCCACAGTGAGTGACTGGACCTGATTGCCTTAGGATAACCACGAGAATCAGCTTCCAATAAAGGCAGTTCTGTAGTAAAGATTCTGTTTTGAAGAAGACATACATACGTTGCATATCATTCGAACTACTAAGTAATTCATTTAATCCTTTTGCAGCCAAACTCATAAGATTACAACTTAAACCATTGTGTTTCATCAGAATTGATGATCCTTGTCAAACTATAAAATGGTGATAAAGAACGTAATAATGCCATTTGTAAATGGCTATGTATCACAGACACTACAAAATGGAGTCGTGTTTGTGTGTCGGACACGTGTCCATGTCGAACATCCAATGACACGCGGCTGACACAGCTCGGATACGTCTGGAAATCGCTCGGACATTGCTTAATAAAATATATGCTCTATAGAATATATGATCCATATTTTTTTAGAGGGACTTATAAAGTATCAAATATGTATGAACTATCAAGATATTGGAAATTTTGAAATACATCAATCAATATATATCATATGAATTCTGAAATTTTTTCTTAATTTTAAATTTTATAATATATATATATATATATATATGTCGTGTCCTTGTCCACTAAATTTTAGAAGTTGGTGTATCCCCGCATCCGTATTCGTATCATATCCCGTATCCGTGTCCGTGTCTGTATCTGTGCTTCTTAATTAACTGGAATCAACAAAAGAAAAATTAGGTTTTGGTTTATAATATCAGCACGCTGCTGTTCAAGTCTTATCATATCAATTGTTGAAAGAAGTCTTACGACACGTCAACTTTAATTAAAAAAGTTGGTCTTTAATGGCGTCGCCTTCCTGTTTATCATCAAAGTTTACAAATATGGCTGTAAAACGAGCTATTCTAAATAAAAATTAAAAGATTAAATTGCATAAAAATAAATTATTTTGTATTAATTTTAATAATCCAATCATTGAATTAAAATTTGAGATACTTTAATTACAATTGAAAGTAAAGATTATCAAATTTGATAGTGATAGGATATTTGTAACTTTGAAAGAGACATCTGAGTGGTTGAATACTTGAATCTTGCATATAGTTATGGAATAGATGCTCTCAGATACAGAAGATTACAGAGTAGCGGAATAAATTTTCATAAAAAACAAAAGGGGAACAAATCATCCTGAGCCTAAATCAGCACAGGATGAAGGGAAGAGCCCTAATGGATAGAGAACAATCATTGATGGTACAATAACATAGAGTAATGAAGATACAGTGTAGCTATTTTCGTTTCGTTTCCGTGTGTCATTCTATACCCGAGACCATTCATTTATCCATAACAAGGGAATTGATCCCAAGTAAAGAAGCTTTCTGGTCAAATATGCAGCAACTGTGGCAAGAAACTATCTATCAGATATTTTTGAAACAATACTTCAGAAAACTTCCCTCAGAATAGAATAATTTCCCTGGTGATGGCTGTACTCAATCACCAAACCTTACCTTTTCCTTTGCATGCAAATCTTATGAGAATCCGATGCTTTTAATGAGAAAATTCTCAAGTTAAAACACTTTGGTTTTCTTGGACCAAAAGGTTGATCCCCAATCTTAAGGGCCTCCAGTTGCAGGCCCGACTACCACTGAAGGATTGAATCACGGTCTGATCTTGAGCAGTCACCTAACAGAGCGGTCCTCTTCTTCCGTTTCCGAGAATCGAACCTAGAACTTTGGATCGACTTACCCTGTTAGTTTACCACTCAAGAACCGTGCGGACAAAACACTTTGGTTTTCTATCTATTAGGTTCCTTGGTTTCATAAATTTTATAATCAATAGTTAGGCTTTGAAAACGTTTCTTTAAACCCATTTGGGAACTTAAATAGTTTCTTTAACTAATCCAGGCAAAGACATGCCGTAACAAAAAGAGTGTGCGCTGTTGGTGTACTTAAAGCCACCATCATGTTTATCTAATTGAGATGACTATATGGACCACTTTACCTAATTCAAGGACTTCCTATTACGTCATGAATCTGACTTTTTCCTCTTAACCTTGCCTTTTGTAATTAAATGCAAAAGATATCCAATAAACTATCTATTTGAGTTCATATATATTAGAAAAAAAAAGAACTTTGTCATATGGTCATAAAATAAGTACTTGAAGCATATATTGTTTATTGCAGATTGAAAGATACCTTAGGCTGAACTCTGGCCTGTTGGTGAAAAGAACCCATTTTTGCATATATAACTATCAATAAATGATAATCAGTATGAGATAAGAAACTATTAAGATAAAAGAGGGACTGACGTGACTGGAACCATCAACACTGCACGTCTGAGAAGAAGAGGAAAACAAGTGTCCAACCAACAAGAAAGTAATGGAGATAGTGCAAATTGGCCTTGTCATGGAGCTTGTCCGGTGCTGGGAGTGGTGGGTGACCACTGTCCACGACTGACTAATCTTTGATCGCGGAATGCCCTACCCCTTTTGTCCTTTATTTTTTCCCCACTTGCTACTTCACTTTCATTTTTGGAACCCGGATTTAGTATTTTCAATCTAGAAAATGACGTATTTAAATAAGTTAAAATTTGTATAAATATTGAACAACAATTATAATTATGGGATCAAAATATTTTTATATTATGAGAGAAGATGGCGTTGAAAAAGAAAATTAAAAAAGAATGCATGGCTTGGTTTTTTTAGACCATGAGGTATCTTAAGAGAGTCCCAACCGTAAAAAGGCACCTTTAAGTCATCCACTTTCAGATTATTCCCCGCTCGCACCGGGTCAGCCCGTAAGAGGTAAAGTGTTGGCTAAATATATTTCTCCATTCCCAAGACTCGAACTCGAGAGCTGGATGAAAGTGCTGAACCACTCGCACCAACCTATTTGATTACATGGCCTGGTTTATTAATCAAAACGGTAACTGCGGAGATTGACCCATCATTGATTGCCATTCATGGCTGCCGACTCACTCGTGGTCGTGGTCCCAAACAAACTTAGCTTGATGCAGATTTCTGCTTCTTTATGCATCAACGTTCCTTCCATGTTCAAAACGTAATCAAGGAGTTGCTGGACAAATCTTTGTTTTGGACGAAATTCCTCCAGACTTTTACTTAAGGTGTTGAAGAAGACAGAAAATGAAAGATGGAGACTTGTTTTCAGAAATAGAATATGCCATATTACCATATGATGAAGATGACAAGGTCTGATCAGATTTCCATGATATCTGCTTTATGCAAGCCAAGTGGGTGCGGGACCATCGAATTCGGTTTTGTATTGTTGTCTTTAACTGTGAGCCAAGCCAACTACACTAACATTAACTCTTTATTTATTTAGTGTTGTTAATGAAGATCTACACCAAGAACTCCACTTTCATTGTCCTCAACATTCTCACTTCCCTTCCATTTTTGTCTTTCATGCTTTTTCATGAATTCATCTTCCAGCAAACGTTCATGAAAGCTATCAAGGGTCTATGTAGTGAGGTCCCTCCCTGGAATGTACTGTTACTTTACGAGATTCAGCCATGGAGGCGTTAATCATAGCGTTTCTCTAGATTGTTCAGACATGCTTCTCAGATATTTATCTTAATGAAGTTTAACGTGTGGAATTATGCATCCGATAGGCATAATTAACACGACTGCTACAGTCGTTCTGCATTAAATATTTTATGCAGAGCAGGACATAGCATGTAGAAAGCAAATGCTTTGCACATGTTGGTCTTAAAAGCCCTCCCATTACATCTGTTAGTAATTTTTCTCGTAAAGTTGGACAACAATTAATTATAATTTTACGATTTTAATAAATTTACAATAAAACGAATCAATTTTGATCTGATTAAAGATAATAAAATAATATAATAAAAGATCTGGGTTAATGGGCTGAAGGTCAGCAAAGAAAATGGATCATAATCAATATGGATCGGACATGTATTGGGCCTGTGATGGGGAAGCCCGATATGGTTGGTAGAGAATGATTCAAAGTTGTTTAAAATGTGGTCCTATTGTTTCTGAGTTATCAAAGTTTGTTTAGATTATTTCCTTTATCTTAGGTATTTAAATTTTTGATTTGTTTGGTTAATCTTTTTTAAGATATTAGCTAAGTTTGTTATTTCATTACCCATATATTTAGGGCTTCAACGTCACTATAAATTATACCCATCAATAAATTGTTTTTTGCATTATCTCTTTTCTACTCTATTTTTGTGGGGTTAATTTCTAGTTATAAAACCTAACATAGTATCAGAGCTTCTTATAATCTTAAGGGGCTTGTGAGTGTTCGACAAACAATAACGACCTGACATTCAACAATACATCAGCTCTTTTACCTCCAATTTTTAATGATGAGAATTATCAAGTTTGGGCAATCAAAATGAAAGTTCACTTAAGATGTATTGACTTGTGGCAGTAAGTTAAAGGTGAAAGGAAAATACCACCTCTAATAAATAACCCAACACTCAATCAAATTAGGGCTCATGAAGATAAAGAAGTCAAAGCTCCAAGAGCCTTATCTCCAATTCATGTTGTTGTCTCTGAATTAATTGTCCCAAGAATTATGGGTTGTGAAACAGTCAAGGAAACTTGGGACACACTAAAAGAACTCTATCATGGCAATGATAGAACAAGGCAGATGCAAGTGTTAAATCTCAAAAGAGATTTTGAGATTCTAAAGATGGAAGAAAATGAGACTTTACAAGAGTTTTTTGACAAGCTAATGATAGTGGTAAATAAAATTAGATTACTAGGAGAAGAGCTACCTGATAATAGGATTGTATAGAAAGTGCTTGTAAGCTTGCTCAAAAAGATTTAAGGCAAAATTTTCATCTCTAGATGATTCAAAAGATATCAATCAAATTACTTTGTCTGAATTAATCATTGCCCTACATGCTTAGGAGCGAAGAAAATGTTGAGAAAAGAAGAAACTCAACAGGTAATTGAGGGGCTTATTTATCAAAGCCTCATCTTCAAAAGGTAAAGATCAATCTCAATGTGGTATTTGCAAGAAGTCTTGTCATGATGAAGACAATTATTAGCACAAGGAAAAGCCTCAGTATTTCAAGTGTAAGAAGTTCAGGTATAGACAAAGGAATTGCAAAAATAAGAGTGAAAAAAGTATCAATTTGGCACATGTTGTTGTTGAAGAAGAAAATTTGTTTTAATATTAGAGAGAAGTGATCAAGAAGCAACTTTTAGAGAGAAGTGTTTCAACCATTGAAGGGTGATGGGAAGTACATCATCAGGTTCAAGAAGTCTTACAACTTTGAATCAAGAGGGAATGTTGGAGAATGATTCAAAGTTGTTTAAAATGTGGTCCTATTTTTTCTGAGTTATCCATGTTTGTTTAGATTATTTCCTTTATCTTAGGTATTTAAACTTTTAAACTTCTGATTTGTTTAGTTAATCTTTGCTGAGATATTAGCTAAGTTTGATATTTCATTGCCTATATATTTAGGCCTTCATCGTCAACATAAATTGTATCCATTAATAAATTTCCTCTTTTCTACTCTATTTTTTGTTCTAAAACCTAACAATGTTTGTTGTATATATATATATATATATATATAATCATCAACATAAATTGTATCCATCAATAAATTTCCTCTTGCATTACCTTTTTTTTACTCTATTTTTTCTTCTAAAACCTAACAATGGTTGCTATATATATATATATATGTATGTATTGACCTGTTAAGAGGTTTACGGATTAAGAATCACACACACACACACACACACACACACACACACACACACACACACACACACACACACAATAATAATAATAATAATAAGTTGTGAACGTTCTGATTCTATGACTTGATAAGAGGTTCACGCATTAAGAAAGACATTAATGACATTTGGTTGATCAACTTTCGTAAATGTTGTTGAGAAAGCTTTAAGGTTTCGACTTTGAAAAACTCGTTTAAAGTTATGGAAAGCAAAATATGTATTTCTCGTGTTTTCTTCATTTATTCACTTTCACGTTTGATCCTTAGTACCTAACTAAGTGATAATTTGCATTTTTGTCGTGTTAATTATTTGTGTTTTATGTTCTTTTGGTAGGCTTTTGTGATGCCTTATTTATATTTCTTTGATAATTTATATCTTTGTTTGTTTTAGGTGTCAAAACACAAAGTGGTGCAATTTGGAAGTACAAAGAAGAAGAGCAAATTAAATTTGCAAAGCATAGCAAGGGAGGCAGCAATTAAATTAAAAGAAACAGACGTGGACCAAGGGGGCTACAACAGCCCATTCACGCAGCTGAAGGCAATAGGCAGGTAACGCAACATATTAAAAACAAGAGAAGGCCACATATTTAATAACAAGACCAAGGAGCAGCTTAAAGGGAGTTCACGGCAACATGGAATTAAAGGTTGAAGCAGAGATGGGCTGGGTGAATTAATTGTCAAGGTGAGGGGCCCACTATGTTGAAGACAAAAGGAATAAAAGGCTTAAAGAGGAGAGTGCGGCAATTTTGGATGAGAGAACAGGAGAGAGTCGACGTAGCCCAGGGAATTAAATCAAACAACAGAAAATAGTGGTCTTGAATTTGTCAAAGGGGGCCCACATCAACACAAAAACCTAGAGATAACTAAGAGAAGTTGACGGCAGTTAGGGGGGAATTAACAAGAAACAAAGAAACATAAGGAGTAGCGCCGGTGAGTTACGAAAGCAATTGGAGGAGTTTATCTCTTTGGGAAATCAGAAGTCAAAGACAACGACGGTGGACGAAAGTCGGCGTGAGCAGAAAGCTGGAGGAGAATCACACCACAACAGTGGACGGCAATTCCTAAGCATCAATCTGGAGATTTTTATTTCGACAGCAACGACTTGGAGGATTGAAGGACGATAGTTTCAGGACGACAATGGGCTGAGTCTAGTTTCGGTTAAGGTTTAATTTTAATTTCAATTTTAGCTTGTCAATTTCAGTTTTAATTGTTAGAGACTAGCATTATGTGTGGCTAAGTTTTTAATCTAGTCAAGGTACTTTACGTTTGATGCATGTAATTCGTGAGACTCTCGTGGTTTAATTGTTTTTGTGAATTTCTTATGTTTATTTAATCTCTATGCTTGATCGATTAATTATTGTTGAGTTTGTTGATTAATGTGGCCAGTTAATTAATTGACTTAATAATAAATTGCCGAATAGATTAGTTAATCCGTGATTGCTGTCTATCGAGTGGAGAATTAATTTCAATTAAGAGGTTAATGGGATTAAATAATTTAGTCTAAATAGATTGCGGGTGTCCGATTCTGTTGGC
>JAOQMR010000008.1:10233727-10244647 GCA_027563865.1 Erythroxylum pelleterianum | reverse complement strand
ACAAGCAGCTTGCCGAGAAGAAGTTCAAAGTCGGACAAAAGGTACTTTTATTTAACTCAACTTTGAAACTTTTTGCAAGGAAATTGCGATCCAAGTAGAATTGTCAAGTAAAAAAATCATATAAAATACGTATTGATAAATTGAACAATATCAAGCTTGGCATACATAAATGAACATTATTTGTTCACTATAACTTAGTTCAACACAAAATGACTACATAGTATGAACTTCGCCTAAATATAAGTTCAACACAAAATGATTACATAATATTAACTTCGCTTAAATATAGTGAACCTTACATAAAATAAAGCTAATACCTTACACAAAATAAAGTGAACTAATTCATGTAATAATGTCATCAAAGCTCGATATGCAATATTTCGAATTATTTGAATCAGGTAGCCAATAAGATACGAGGCCCTAATTAATTCCCTTCTTTAATTGTCGCGTAAGGATTGTTACTAACCAACTTTATGTTTTTGGATTAGGCAAATCTAAGCTCCAAAGCATGATTGATGGTTCATTCTCTCTTTTCTTTTTCTTTTCAAAAGTTAGTTCATTCTCTTTTTGTTCCAATATTGAGAGTAAAGTTGTGTACGTTACTTCAACATTTGAAAAAACCAGATAACCTCCAAAATACAACTTTTGTATAAGCAATTAACAATAATAACATGATTTATTAAATCTTCTCCATGCAAGAATAACATCTGGAATAACTATGTTAACATCATGATGACTCATCTCATTTATGCATCAGTTTGCAAAAATGTGGATGTCCTTATTATAATGTGCATTGTCCTGAAAACAAAATTTTAGAAATTAAAAGTTGCTCAAAAATTTGAAAATTATAAAATAAATTATTTGTCTAACATAAAGATGAGCTAATGCTCATAATCTAATGAAATTTATCGTAATTTACTCAAAATATCATTTTTAGTTATTATTTGAACTATTCACATTAATAACTATAAATATTTTATTTTAATTAAAAACTCATTTTTAATTATCATTGAACTAATAAAATTAAATTATGAATTTGATTAAGTTAAAAACTTATTTCTAATTATTATTAAACTAATCATAGTCATCATCACACTCAGTCCGAAGTCCCGCAATAAAGCGGGTCTGGAGAGATCTGATAGTAAGCAGTCTTACCCCTACATAATAAAGAGGTTGTTTCCGGTAGACTCATATGCAGATGTGATAATAAAAGAGTGATGCAGGTTAAAAAGTAAATAAGTAAAACTAGCACGCTAAATCATTATGTAAATAAAATTACAATAAATACATAAATAAATAAAATATAGAATATAACTCGACTTTAAAAAATATTTTAAAACTAAAATATAACAAAATATACCATCTCTTTATCTTTAGAAAAGCACCAATACATTAAACTAATCGTAGTAATAATTTTAATTTAATTAAAATTTTATTTCTAATTATTATTGGATTATGAACTTACGAATTTAAATCAATTGGAACCTTACTTCCAATTATGATTGGAGTAATCAATGTTAATTATCATAATTTATAATGTGTTTTTACAGGTCTTATGAGAGAACCAACCCCAAAAGCTAGCTTAAAGGGTGAGAGAATTCATAAGCCTATAAACCCCACATCAGTTCCTTTTATTACCGATGTGGGACAATTAGATCGTAACATATGTTTAGAAAATTATTTCTAAATGTTATTACATTCATTCAAATTTATAATACATTTAAATTTAGAAGTTTGTTTCCAAGTAAATCATATTGTCTAAGCATTTATATATATATAGTTCAGAAAACAAGCATTTATGTATATGCAGTATTCGGGAACTGATGTCACGCAGTTGGCAAGTCAAGTTTCATCACGTTTTTAGGGAGAGAAACGCTATAGCTGATGCTATAGCTCGGATCAGACCTGAGGTGTCTTTGGGTATGGTAGTTTTTCAACAGCCCCGGATGTTCTACAGCAAACTTTCAATGATGATCGCATGGGTGTTAGTCGCACTCGGCACTTTAATTCTGTTATTAGCTCTAACTAGTTGTTAGCTCTTTTATTTACCAAAATAAAAAAAAAAAGACTAAAGATTTGCCCATTTAGCCCATATTATAAGTGCGAAAACTCCAAGACACTTGTATTTTCAAACGTCTCCTACAATCCTTGCAACCACAGCGAGGGGGAAGCAGTCACAACTCAAAACGCTACTCGCCGGTGTCTTTCCTGTCGTTTGCAGATGTGTCCAGCGATTCCTCGGCGCTACTCCATGCCAGGTACTGCTGCCCAACGTTTTATGGTGTTGATAGCCAAGTTCTCGGCGTTTTCCAATTCTTTATAAATAAAATATTTATATTGAAATCAAGTGCTCTTTAGCAGTTGGAATTAAATGTTTGCTCAAGATTTATCCCTGCTTATTCAGGAATTGCACTGTTTATGTGTCTGTTGTCTCTGAAGCTAAAACTAAATATAGCAAGTCTGGAAATCACTCAAATGTATGTACACTCTTTTATGTTTACCTTTCGGCAGTACAGCGTTGTTAGTGTCAAAAGTATTTAAGGTGTTCTAGTTTCTACCTTCTGAGAAATAAGGCCCATCAGCAGTGCAACAACGGAAGCTTGCTCCTTTTATTTTTCCGGCGTCTTTCGATTCAACCGAGTTTTGAACCAATTACTTTCTTCGCAAATGATGGCAAAACAAATGCTGCAGAATGGATCTAGAAGAACAAAATGACAGAAAAAATGAGCGCAAGTCCACAAATCGATTAGATCTTGTGGGTTGATAATCACCTCCGAATTGTAAAATTTGAGCGTTCCCTTCACTCTAGGATGAATACCATCGGCATCTATCTTAAGCACCGGATGCTTGAAGTTGACTGCTGGCCCCTCAGTGGAGCAAAGCATAAAACCAATAACGCCACTGACAAGCTCATTAACAAGAACAAAAATGCCTCAATGAGTACCTTCCCAGTTCCCAAACAGGCTGCAGCACTATCAAGCATAGCATACTCCAAAACATAAAGAAGTGTTGTACCTTGGATATGTGGGAACAGTCGTCCACGCATAGTTAACAGAGCCTTTAAATATTTGGCGACAGTTACTTACTATGTCTTCTATGATATCCATATGCAGCCATATGCTCTCCGCCTGAGTACTAACGACACCACCTGGGCGGAGCGCCTTGGCAACCAGCTCAAAAAAAGGCTTCTCAAAGAGTTCTTGTGCAGGGCCTGGATAAACTTAAGCAGAAGGTAATGAAATTTATCAGACAGAAGCTGATGGATATCAAAAGGATGAAAGAGGCATACCAATTGGATCTGAAGAATCAACTATGATGGCATCATAAGTTCCACCAGGAACAGCTCTGAGGAAAGCAACTCCTTCATGGTTCATCCAAAAATTTCAGAATTACATATATTAAACAACAATAACATAAAATAACAAAATAGAGGGGAAAAAAAAACATTAAGACCAATACCATCACCAACATGCAATCTAACACGAGGATCCTGGAATCCAACAGCTACATCAGGGAAAAACTGTTTGGCAACCTGCAGGAGCAATAGATATAATAAAGAAGAGAAAACTTCGAGCTTAAAACAGAGAAGCTGGTCTGCTCTTTGTTTGTTTAATAAATGTTCAACCTCTGAGAGGCAAATGGGGGGTTGCATAAGAATTTATTGAAACAAAGACCCTTGTGGGTATTGATACATGAGAACAATCTAATAAGCTCAAACTTGTAAGTAGAAACTTCTTTTGGGCAGGAAGTCGCTATGTCAAACTCACTTCAATCACTAGTCTATCTATCTCACAAATATCAATCTGCTCAACAGACGAATGGCGAGATACTTCCCTCAGAACACCTCCATCGCCACCCCCAATAACCAGCACCTGAAGGAAAATAATATCCAACTCAACACCAAGATTAAATTTTAATTTCAAACAATTAAGTTCTAAATTAGATATGAATCACAAGTTTGCTTCGGAATATGGTGCACTAACGAAGAAAAAGTTGCTTGCTCTGTCAATACCACAATGCTTAATGGTGGGGTACCCAATAACCCTTGCTGACTAAAGTCGAGTTGACTAAATGTATTCTAAATCAGCATCACTATAGGATCAAACACATTCACCTTTTATGGACTTTCCAGTCTCAGAGCAAGGGCATGCACATCCCTGAATGAATCGGTAGTATGGAACTGTCCAAAAACTTACAGAACTATATAAATGTGTTCTATTCTGAGAATTGAAAAATAAAAACCTTCTTTGGGTTTTCAATGGAGCACAGAGGAAGATTGGTGATCATCTCTTGGTATGCACACTCATCTCTTTCAGTGAGTTGAATCACCCCATCCAAGACAAGAACTTTGCCGTATGTTGCAGACTGCAGGTTACCATACAAATAACTATTAGCCTGAAAGCAGCAAATACGAAATAGCGGAGGAAGAAAGTCAACCTGAAAATGGACCGAGCAATAAATGAGAGTTTAAAGTTTATGATTATTGCCTGGAATACAACAACATCTTGGTAATCTGACTTTTTATGAAGCAAGATCTTCTTCACCTTCAAGGAATGTGCTTCCCCTGAAAAATTAAGAGAACAATCAACTCTGCAACAACAAAACAATCCACAAAAGTTCCAAGTTTCGTTTTTTTTGGAACCATAAGGCTAGTGACAGGCAAGGGGGGTGTGTACGAGAATAACCAAAAACACAAACCTGGCCACATGGGGCTGATTTCAGAGAACCAACCGGCGTTGACGGCCGACATGCCAGGAACACCGTCGGCATCAGAGTTCTGAATATTGCTGACAGAAGCAGAAGTGGGGTCCGCATGAGCCATGGATTCGACTGAGAAGACCAAGAAGTAAAGAGAGACTCAACAACAGGGTTGAACTTAAGCCTAAGGGGCTGAGGCTGAGAGGCAGGTGGTGTTCTTATAGCGGAAGATGACGTCATGCAGCGAGGATTTGAGTACGTGGTGACAGACGGCGTGTCTTGTCTTAGGAATTTGGCATTGAGACTTAAGAGGAAGAGTGCGTCAGTGGACCTCACTCGATCAAAGCCATTCTATTTCTGACCAATGCTCTAAGTCGTCAAGTTAGATGAAGTTGTATAACATAACATGAATTGAGTCTAATATTAGTCTGATTTATTCTGTCTCATGAAATTTTAATTATTTATTTTATGAGATTTATGTGAGGCTCATATAAATAAATAATTAAAATTTATTTGACACAATAAAATATTATAATATTAAACAAAAGACCTAAACTTAAGAAATATGCCATTAAATTATGTAATTATCCTAAAATATATTTAATAATTTGATTAAGATGAGAAGTATAATTGAAAGCATATTGAATGATATTTTTCCATATTTAATATTTAATAATAGTATCATAAATAAAAGAAAACGAGTAAATTTGAATTCCAAGTCTATCCTCCCTTCCCGCGGTTTCAGAAGCACCCGTCCTTTTCCCGCGAAACCCTCTCCTCCACCATAACCACCTCAACCACCCTTTCCCTCTCTCTCCTCCTCCTCCTCCTCCTCCGCCATGGAAGAACATGAATAACTTAGTGAGCTCGAAGCTCCGCGCCCTCGAGCGCCTCCGGCAACAGCTCTCAGCCTCCATCAACAACAACAACAACCCCACCGATCCCCACCCTCTCCACATCCTTTGGCGCTACCAGATCCTCGACCCCGACAGCGACATTGTAGCATATTGGAACCACGTCTTCCTTATTACCTCCATTATCTCTCTCTTCATCGACCCTTTGTACTTCTACCTCCCTTACGTCCTCCCCTCCGACCAACTCTGCTCCTCCGTCGACTACCGTCTCTCTGTCCTCATCACCACCTTCAGGAGCATCATGGATCTTTTCTTTTTCCTGCATGTTCTCATGAAATTTCGCACGGCCTTTGTTGCCCCCAGTTCCAGGGTCTTTGGACGTGGAGAGCTTGTTATGGACGCTAGAGAGATTGCTCTCAGATATCTCAAGTCTGATTTTGCCATTGATCTCGCTGCTGCTCTTCCTCTTCCTCAAGTACTCACATGCTACTGCTACTTCTATTAATACGACTCATCCATTTTTTCTAATGGTACGAATAAGTAATCTTTATGAAGTTTTTTGTTTTTGTTGGTATTGCAGATTGTTATTTGGTTAGTGATTCCTGCAACAAAGCATCGTAGATGGGATCCTGGGAACAGCACTTTGGCTCTAATTGTTCTTATTCAATATATTCCCAGAATGTTTCTTATCTTTCCTTTGCATCAGCAGATTATTAAAACTACTGGCTTTATTGCTAGGACTGCTTGGGCTGGGGCTGCTTACAATCTCCTTCTTTACATGCTTGCAAGTCATGTAAGTCATTTCCCCTGCATTCATTGTTGCTTAAAACTCAGTCTCTAAGTTATCATGTTGGTTAATTCCTTATCTAGACTTTAGGAGCTTCTTGGTATCTCTTGTCCATGGGACGGCAATTCTACTGCTTTGAAACGGCTTGTACAAGAGAGACTAGTTCAAGAACAGTAGGGTGCATTAAGAGTTATCTGGATTGTGAAAGCCTGGGGTTACAAGACCGCCAGTTTTGGCGGAACGCCACTCGCGTTGGGGTAAACTGTGATGCAAGAAATCCCAAACTCACCTTCCCATATGGAATGTTTGCTGATGCATTTATCAGTGGCGCTGCTTCATCTCCTTTCATAGAGAAGTACTTGTACTGTCTATGGTGGGGTTTAAGAAGTTTAAGGTATGAAGCCTTTAGGATATCTCAATCACATTTCTTTCCTACCTGTATATCGAAATTGGCACTTTTATTGAAAGCCACTTACATCGGTTCAGTTCTGAATTTGACCGTCAGAGTTAACAGTACCTTTCATGTTCTTTTCTTCACATAATATTGAGAATCCCAAGTGCAATCGTGACATCTGACTAATTGTTGAAACAACTGAACATGTATTTTAGAAACGACCTCCGGTAATACGTTAGCCGTAGCTAACCCGTGATGTACTTCTGAAGTCTGGAGTTAATTGTTCATAATGCTAAAACATTCACATAATTTCTGCAGCTCTTATGGACAGACTTTGGAGACGACCACTTTCCTGGGCGAGAATGTGTTCTGCATTGTCATTTGCATCATCGGTTTAGTCCTGTCTGCTCAGTTACTTGGCAACATGCAGGTCTAGTATGCCACAAACCTCCACCTACCACTTTTTCTTATTATTAAGACCCTGGGAACAGGAGAATCATGCTCCTGTTACCATCATAATCATCTATCATATTTACAGCAAATTGTTGTCTGGTCCAAAAGCTTCTGCTTTGGCTTCTCGTATGCATCCTACTAGAAAAGTAGTTCTTGATTTGAAGAATTTCGAACTCTTCTATCATTTCTTGCAGGCCAATTTACAATCTCTGACTGTAAGAGTGGAAGAATGGAGGATTAAAAGGAGAGATGCAGAGGAATGGATGAGGCATCGCCAGCTACCCGAGGAGTTGCAAGAAAGGGTTCGCCAATTTTCTCAATACAAGTGGCTTGCCACCAGAGGAGTTCATGAAGAATCCATAGTGCATTCCTTGCCTACGGATCTTCGACGGGAAATTCAAAGACATCTATGTCTGTCCCTAGTTCGCCGTGTAAGTTGCTTGTAACTCAGGGACATGTCGCTTCTCAGATTTTAGCTAGTTTACACTCTGAAATTACCATTATCGTTACTTTTTCTTACAATACTATCTTTGAATCTGCATTCTCATTCCATGACTGGACAGGTTCCCTTCTTTGCACAAATGAGTGACCAGTTACTTGATGCCATATGCGAACGCCTTGTTTCGTGTTTGAGTACTGAGGGTACTTACATATATCGTGAGGGCGATCCAGTGGACGAGATGTTGTTCATTATCAGAGGACAATTGGAAAGCTCAACAACTAATGGAGGAAGGGCCGGATTCTTCAATTCTATAACCCTCAGACCAGGTGACTTCTGCGGTGAAGAACTACTTACATGGTCATTAATGCCCAATTCCACTATAAACAGGCCTTCCTCAACACGAACTGTTCGAGCACTTACCGAGGTTGAAGCTTTTGCGCTCCAAGCTGAAGACCTTATATTTGTAGCAAACCAGTTCAAGTACCAGAGCAAGAAGCTGCAGGATGCTTTTAAGTACTATTCTCAACAATGGAGGACATGGGCTACTTGCTTGATACAATCTGTTTGGAGAAGATATCAAAAAAGAAAGATTACAAGGGAATTGGCTGCAAGAGAGAGTGTTAGCTACATCCAAATTCCAGATGACATATATTACTACGGAGAAGAGAGCTACGAGGATGCTGAAGGTGGTGACAGGCTACCCACAGACAATGTTCACAATGTCCAGCATCTGGGTGCCACAGTCCTGGCTTCAAGATTCGCTGCAAATACTAAAAAAGGAAATCATATGAAATCTCCTGCTGCTTGTTCTTCCAGCTTACAGATGCCTCAGTTATTTAAACCCGATGAGCCTGACTTTTTTTCACCTTAAGACGATGTTTACTTAGTTTAGAACCTAATCCGGAAACGAAAGAAAAAGGAAAAAAAGAAGAAGAAGAAGAAGAAGAAGGAGGAGGCATTGAGGAGGGTATAGATAGGAACTTTGCATGTAAATTTATATTGTTAGGATAGCGTTCATGTTTGCTTTCTCGAGACTCTATCGTGTATAAAACAACTAGAATCATCAATTTGATAAACAAATTTATTCTGATACACTACTTAACTATGTTATATATTAGTACTTACATCAAATACAGGGACTGAATCCTATCCATATCCAGTTTCCGGAAACAGATCCTCTGACTGTTTCCACTCTGCCAAGTAAATTAAAACTATCAATTTTTTCCACTATCTTATGGTTAGCGAGAAGTTATCACTTCCTTCACTAACTACACCAAATTATCCACTTTAGGTCATTAACTCCACTTAAAAATATATGATATATGTTTAGAAGATGTCAATTCATTATCATATCATCTACTCCACTTTTTCATTACTTAAAAAGTGCTCTCAATTTGTAAAGTATTGCTCTTATGTCACCATATTATTGCACCTTAAAGACATGCTTTTATGAGCCTTTGGTTTAGTCATCTTTTTTTTTTTTTGGTAAATAAAAGAGCTAACAATTGGCTAGAGCTAATAACAGGTTTTGGTTTAGTCATCTTTAGCTATTCTTTATGTATGGTCCATTCGAGCCAATCACATCTTTTCATAACCTAAGTTAGGAGTCATCCTATGATAAACCTTATATATTTACATACCTTTTAATTTCCTCGTCGAAGTAAGAGCCACCTTACACCTTCAAATTTAGCACAACTTATTTGCATCTTTCATCTTTTGTTTCGCATATAAATCTTGCCCCTAATTGAAGATACTTGTTAATATGCACTAATGTATACCAATACTCACTTATTCTTGAGTTTTCGTTGATATTGCCTATTTTGTCATGCTTACTGGCAAGCATTTACCTTGTTTCATTGTCAACATGCCTTCTTCACTTCAATCTAAGAGTCAAATATGGATCAAAACTTGTCAATACTTGCACGATTTTGCAATTTAGACTAAATGGTCTATTAGTACTTATATGATGTGTCTTTAATAATTGAGTCGAACCATTAGGTAAGCATCTATATTATTAAATGAGTATGCCTCTTTTTTTAATAAAAGGAAAGAAAGCAAAGCACATTACAGTAAGATACGAGGGAGACAAATCCCTGATAAGTCCTCCAGAAGGACGGAGTGGCACCCAATGGGTGTGGTGTCAAGGTAATGGAAGTCGATATCAAGATGAACTGCATAGTTAGCAAGCCAGTTGGCGCTTCTGTTGCTTTTTCGATAGATGTGTTGATGAACAACAATCCAGTTTCGAGTAAATAGTTCGTGAACTCCCAGTACAATAGGATGAAGAGCCCGTGAACAGTAGGCCGAGGAAGAAAGGATATTTATCACCTCGATATAGAATCCACTTCAAACTCGATCCGGCAATAGCTCAGATTCCACGCAAGCGTAAGTCCAGTAAAAACACCCCAGAGTTCTGCAGACACTGCTGAGTACCAGCCAAGATTTTGAGTGAAACCACCAAGCCAGTTTCTTGCACTGTCTCATAGCAGTGCTCCTGTTGTGGCTGTGGTCGAGGAACGTTTACATGCTCCATCTGTGTTTAATTTCACCCATCTCATGGGAGGTTTGCTCCATCCGTCGAGGTGTGCCTTGCAAGGGCGATGTCCGGCATCCGATCTGCGATGCCTTGCGGCAGACTGGGGGATCAGATCTGCATAAGACAAAATAAGAGAAACTGGTGAGTAAGGCCAAGTAAAATGTTCGTCGAAGAGGGACAAATTCCTCCATTTCCAAAGAAACCAGCAAGTAATGCCAAAGGTAATTGACCAATCACGTCCAAGTACGCGTTGATGATTTTGGAGATTCGTAGGGATCCACTCCAGAGGTGGCATAGTAAAAAAATTAGAAGAAATGATTTGGGAAGGGAATTTGTGCCACACTTGGAGAGCTCTGGCACAGTCTCGCACTACGTGAATCGAAGATTCTACCAGTCGGCAATGATAACAATCGTCGTCTGTAGTGAGGTGTATGCGCACGCGATGTTGATTCGTGAGTAACCGGTCGTGAGTGAGGAGCAAGAGGAAGGAGCGAATGCGTTGTGGTCCTTTTCACTGCCAGATGGCCTTCCAAATACCCTGAGGTAGACCTGGCAAAACGGGCGGGTCACCCGTTTACCCGCCCGTACCCGCCCTAACAGTTCGGGTATGGGTTGGTATTTTTTTTACCCGATTCATATTTACTCGTACCCGACCCACCCGTGGATTTTGCGGCTGGGTCGGGTACCCGCAAAATTATTTAAAAATAAATAAATATATATTTATTTTTAATCAAAAGAAATAATGAGAGTGAAATT
>JAOQMR010000008.1:10216714-10228997 GCA_027563865.1 Erythroxylum pelleterianum | reverse complement strand
GCCACAAAGGGATTTTACTTTCAAGAGTTTGAGGTACAATAAATTTTCTTTCTTTTTATATTACTTTGTATACATTATTTAGATAAATATTATTACATTATAGTAACTCACCATTGATCCTTATTTTTTCATAAAGAAATTTTCTTAGATTCTGGTTTCGACACGATCATCCATAAAGTATGGGAGAGGCGAGCTCGTACCCGTTATCGTGACTTTATTGCTGCGATACACAAGGTTGGCGTACAACCACCTTATATTTCGAAGCAAATATGGAGTCGTTGGCAGGAGTATTGGACAAGCCATAAGGCAATGTCCATCTCAGGGCGTAACTCCACCAACAGACATGTAGGCCCGGGGGAGAGAGAGTCTTCCCATATATACAGGAGGATCAATTACCCACCACGAGCATGCACAAAGATTTGTAAATATCTAAATTTGACACTTATATTTTAAATGTTTTACTTTGTTGTATTTCAATTTAAATTGATGAGTGAATGTTGAAATGAAAATATGTGTATTTGGATAATGATAATGGTATAAATGTCTGGTGCTATATATCGCTGCGTTGAGTTACTTTACTTGTTCAACAAGGGGGAAATATCATAAAGATAGAGGAAACTCTGTCGATTTTTTTATAAAATCTATTTGACATATAACATTTTAGGTTAAATATGCAGGAAAAGTCTATGGGCATGAGGCCTACACATACTCAGGTGTTTTTGCGCACTCACACGAAGAAGCATGACGGTATGACATTCGTCAACAGTTGATGTAAAGACCTGAATGTATGTGAAAGTAATGCTTAATTATTATTTCTTAATAATTATTACTTACTAATATAAACATTGCTTCCTAATAGGACCAAATACAAGAAACCATTCAGCGATAGTCTCAGCAGGAAACACTTGTTGATGAGACTCGGACGTATCTTGGTGCTATAGGTGGTAGGGACCGTCATGGAAGGATCTTCGGGCTAGGTTCGTTTGCGAACACATGTTATTTGCAATCCTTCACGTCCAGTACAGTAACGTCTAGTAGACAGTTGCAAACTGATCACATCAATCAACTTCAGACAACAGTGGACACATTGATAGACACCATAGCTCCGCTAAGACAAGAGATGGATGAGATGAAGGCAAAGGGTAGCACCTCACCGACGGTCACCAAGACATTAAGATTGTTGTAGTCATTTGTTTTGAATTACAAAGACTTATTATGTATACTGTAATGTTTTTATTATCAATTAAGATAATTTGAACTTTATATCATCAATCAACTTTCTGTTTAGACAAATTAAATATATAAACAAATAAAATTGTTATGCACAGATAATTCATAAATGTTGAAATTATGTATTTATCATAAGATCATGAAATAAAATTTAATGTTGAGTTTCTTTTAAAAAAATTTCTTACTTTAATTTACCGACGGAATATAAAGAACATCTCAAAACAACACTATATTTACCGACGAAAAATCAAAAGCCATTGATAAACTGCATGTTATTTACCAACCGATCCTCTTCTTCCGTCGGTAATATTGAAACCCTTTGTGATTATCTGAACTATGATTTACCGACCATTCTTTTTGTTTCTATCGGTAATTTTATTGACGAGAAAAACCTTCTGTTGATAAAATTTACCAACGGACAGGCGTAACCGTCGATATACTTTACCGACAGAAGGACACATAAAATATCTGTCGTTAAATTTACCAACGGCCGTATTACTGATGCCTTTGACCGTTGTTTGATTTCGTCGATAATTATTGTTACCGACATAATACATGCATTTTTCGTCGGTAACCAACAGATTTCTTGTAGTGAATGCCAAAACATCCGTCATTACACCCACGTGTTTGTTGGCTTCTCCAAAAATTTCTTCCAATTGTTTCTAGATGTGCTCTAACTCCTCGGTCATGCAATCCAACAGATTAGTCAAGTAGAATACCTCTTCTTTTAGAATTGGTCCAAGAAGGTACTCCAACCGAGTTATCTTTTCCCTCAGTTGTTTCATGTTCTCTCCCACCATTGATCACCAATGTTCCCTTATGATGTGTCATGGGATTAAATTGAGGCTAAATTGTGTCTTCAACTCCCTTGTGTCGTAGTTTAGTTTGACAACCAAGTTCTTAACAAATTTCTATCAAGTAGGTTGCATGCATCTCACTTAGGATTTTTGTCAAGCACCTGCTATACAATCTACTAAAAGATTATGTCAAACAGTTTTGTTGCATGTTGAACATAGGTAATTCAATCTGACAACTGTAAATTTAAAGCGACGTTCTTGTAAGCATGTAAACATATTTTAGCCAAGTCTAGGTAGCTAAACCAGTGAACCACTCACATATTCCTTTAAGACAGTTTCACAAGCACGTTTTATGCATTCCTTTCAGAGACATTTTTAAACAATAAATAAAATGAAAACATATTATACAAAACAAAATTTTATTGATATGTAATTAATGGTAATACATGAAATGAGGGACAAGCCAACCATTTTTTTTGTCCATATTACACACATATTCATAAGTCAGTAGATAAAGAAATCAACCAAAGTTTTTCACTAACCGTCACAATTGTTGAGTCTTGATTATCCAAACAAGTTTTTGTGGGTCTCACACTAGAACATGAGCTTAAGAAGCAAGTTGGTTGTCGCATCACTATTAGAATTTTTAATAATGTATTGCTTGTTAATAAGAATTGAGTAAACTATTACTAAAATGACTAGATCTAAGTTTGAAAATTTGATCTCGCTTGTATATACAGTAGTATTAAATACTCAGTGGTAGTGCTTTGTCGTCTTTTAGGCTCCCACTCGATATGAGCAGGGATTAGTTTGGCCATAATAATAACTTAGAAGTGCTACCCACAATTCAGACCCACCTGAAACATCCCGTGCTCCTACCCATAATAATAATAATAATAAGATTTAAGTCAAAGCTGATTTCTTGCATATGGTGTTGTGGTCCTGGCGTCTAACCCAGTCCGTGTTCAATAAGGGAGCGTTACATTTCTTCCATGGCATCCTATCGTATTCTATGCATATTCACTAATATGAGAAAAAACATTGACATATGTCTGGTGGTGCTTCTTACGTACAAGAAGTTGAGAGGGATCTTAAGTAAAATGAAAGCACAACATGATCCTATATTTGGAAAGAAAAAAAATTCTATAGTGTTATATTTTAAGAGAGAGACAAAAAAATGAATGGAGAGCTTTTGGAGATTAGTTTTGGAGCTAAAAATTCAATTAAGAACCGATAAGTAACGAAAGAGAAATCTCAGAAATTCATTAATAACATGCAAGATTCAAGCCATAAGACTTCAAACTTTTTTCTTATTCTTTGCAGATTTTTTTTATTAGGATGTAAATCTAAGTGGGATATATGTTAAGACTTGATGTTATAAATTATTCTTGATTTAATATTTTTTTGAGAATTGTTCATAATTATATTGCGTTAAGTTAAAATTTACTAGCATTTAAATTCAAATTTGGATTTTGTATATTTGGAACAAGAAATTATTTACATAAATAGATCATAATATGAACAATGAGAGTTACATGAAACTTTAGAGATAAAGCTACATGAATCTTTTGGACTAGAGTCAAACCTATCATAAGAATAACGGTTTTGATTAGAAAGAGATTTTAATTAATAATTCTAAGAATAATAGATATACTAATCGAGTGAGAATACAGTTGTCAATTTAGAATTTCTACTAATTCAAAAAACTAAAATTAAAAGCAAGATACTTCCCAACGACTTCGTTTCTTTCTTCTTCTTTGGGATCGAATCCAAGTGATATATGGCGAAGTATTTAGGAATCAAGAGCTTTTCTTCAAGAGGGTGTGTATTGGAGAGTGAGATGTGGTAACAGTATTGTTATTTGGGATACTCCTTGGTTGCCTAACAGTGATAATATGAGAATTGCTTCTCTTCGGCCATTGAATTGTTCTTCCTACTTGGTGTCAGATTTAATCCAAAGTAGGCAATGGGATAGAGGCAAATTACGTGATCTTTTTAGTGAAGATAAGCAACAAAAGATATTGTCCATTCCTTTATCGTTGAGACCAGCCCCTGATCGTCTATGTTGGAGATTTGAACAACAAGGTGAATATTCAATAAAATCGGATTATGCTTTTGCTGTGGGTCAATTTACAACAAACAATCAAATGGAGGCAGCAGTCTAGAAAAGGCTTTGTAAATTGTGTGTGCCACCGAAAGTTCAAAACGTTATTTGGCGAGCTCTATCTGGTGTTCTTCCTTTCCATTTTGTCCTTGTGCAACTAAGAGTCCAATTAATTGACTCATATCCTTTCTGTTGTGGTTTCAATGAAATGGTAATGCATGTATTGGTGGAGTGTCCATTTGTTGTTGATATATAGAGACTTGCTGGATTTTTTACTACTTTGTTTCCTGTTGATTCGTTTATGGACTAGTGTGGACAAGTTTGGTTAGTAATATTTGATGTACAAGCTAGTGATGTGTTAATGTTGCTATGGGCTATTTGGACTTTTCGAAATCAATTGGTATGGTAGGGAAAGAGGTGTAATGCGTGGCCTATAATTCGTATGGCTAGAAACTATTTTGATGAATGGTCTGTTGCTAATATTCGGCCTGTACCTGCTAATAGTTCTCGGGTAATTCATCAATAGAAGCCACCACCTGCTGGCTATTTAAAAATCAATGTAGATGCCTCAACAGGAATGAGTATTGGATATGTGGGTATTGGGGCAGTGGTTCGTGGAGCGGATGGAGGTTTTATTGCTATTAGAGCTTGGCGTGTGGTTGGATTCTTTTCAGCTAAGGCAGCAGAGGCAGTAGCGATTCGAGAGGTGTTGAGTTGGATAAAAGAGCTTCAATGGAGAAATGTGGTTGTAGAATCAGATGCAAAGTTAGTGGTTCAAGCTATTGATGGTTCTTCAACAATGGATGTTTCTGCGTTTGGTCTTTTTATTCAAGATTGTATCTCTCTCATTAGTGAGTTCAAGTCAGTATCTTGTTGTTTTGCTTATAGGTCTGCGAATGTAGCCGCACATACTGTTGCTATGGGTGCTCATTCCGAGTCAGGCTTAGGAGAGTGGCTTGATATACCACCTCCTTGTATTATGAATATTGTTTAATTATTAATAAAATACTAGCTTTAGTTTTTCTTTATTATTATTATTATTATTATTATTATTATTATTATTGATTCGTGTTATTAGTGTTATTTGCATTTATTTTAGCTATATCTTGAGATTTGGGTATTTTTATTATTATTTCTATTTAGTGCTTTGATTTCTCCTTTACTTGTATTTTCATTTATTTTATATTTTATGAATTGTTTCTGTTACCTGCATCATTCTTATATTGTCTCATTTGCATGTGAGTCCACCAGAAACAACCTCTCTGCTATGTAGGGGTAAGGCTGCGTACTATCAGACCTCCCCGGACCCTGTTTCATTGCGAGATTTCGGACTGGGTGATGAAGATGATGATGATGATAATTTATAAAATCTCACAACTTTATCCTTTTAAAAAAGTCAAGATAAATATAAGGGAAACAAAAGATTTTTGGAGAATTCTTAACTAGATCTTTCTTATCATTGCTTTAATTAGGTGAATTAAATTAATTTTATTTATTTTCTTTGAATCAATCACTCTTTTTTTAGATTTGATAATAGGAAGACAATCAGTATAAGTAATCCTAGTCCTCGTTAAATTGGCACTCAACTTACTAAGTTATGCTATAGAAAATAATAAGTACATTTCTCTAAGTGATGCCTTTAGCTATGTTCTATATTTCGTTTTATGTTCATATCACATATCAATTTTTTGGCATTATTGTCGGGACTAAAATATTAGGAAATTTTCATTTTTATTCATCTAATTACCTCTTTATATGCTTTTATATTAACTTATTTTGTTTTAGAACATTCTATTCTTAATCTTATGGTTGTGGTTATATTGCAAGTGTAAGTTCTTTGGTGTATGATCAAAAGTAGTCCTGTGAGTACCATTTAAACTATATCCAAAAAATTGAATAAGTTCTACAAATATTTATCATAAATCATAATATATCGTATTATAAGATGAAAGTTGAGATGAATTTAATAAATTGTTAAAAGTCTAACATACTAAAAAAAATTCACCCTTAAATTTATGATATAATTGAAATGATACTTAGTCAATTTTTCTCCTAAATAATTTGGAAATTTGTAAATATAAATAAAAAGATTTAAAATATATTTAAAATTTTGGTTGTTTAAATTGTGATTTATATGTAATACTTTACTGTTTTTTTTAGAAAGATCTTTTATAGATGCATTTCAAGAAGCTCCAAAAGATTTATTTTATTGAATGATTTTTTTTTAAAATGAAAAAGAATTTAAATTATAGTTAAAATAAATCAACGTCACAACGAGTTTAAGGCTTTAAGCCTACCATCATATGACAATATGACCTAAGAACCAAAACTCCCTAAGGAAGATAGTATGACTGTTTGCATAATAGACAGCAACAATAAGATACAATTATAGGCACTACTGAACTTTCATCTTCATGGGAAGGCTCATTCACCATTACTAGTATTTGAGATTTTGCTTTCTCTTCTAAGTAGATCTTTTTTTTTGCATATTTGGATTGCACGCAAAAATCGTCAAGGGTGTTTGGGATATGGTCTACAGCTAGTGGGGTATCACCGTCCTCTATTTGTTCGATGTCCCCTGTCCCCTGATTCTCAATTAACCCAACAGTTGCAACTGGAGACAGCATGTTGACCCAATCCCTTTAACATTGCTCCAAATATTGGGATGTGAAATCATTTACCCCACAGTCTAGATTCTCCACATTGTCTGCACTGGAACTGTCAAGAGTTATCTTTCCCTGAAAAATATGCATGTCAACTTGTTCAGTCCTCAACCCAACTAGTTGAATACCATTAGATTGTTGCGGCACAGTTTGCCAACGTTTGCATATACCTGTTATGTGCTACAACTGGCTGTCACCATTGTTCTACCACCTTCGAGCACCATTGTTCTATGCTCAAGGGAGGTAATAATCTCTACTACTTACACTGTCCTGTTCTTAGAGGGGCAGAAGTATCAATAGCCTCATCCTCCTTTCCTTCCTTTCCAATAACCAATTGTGGAGAGTTTGTCACCCTTACCAGATTTTGCGATTTATGCATACTAACAGGCATTATACACTCTTTACCGTAAACAATAGTAACTTCATTAACTACTTGCTCACAATGAACTATTCCAGTAGCACCTGTCATTAATTCATCATGCCAAGAAGATTGGAAAGTTCAACCAGTAGGAATCCATTTCTTAGAGGAGGTATTCAGTTGCCAGGGGTAAGAGATATGCAATAATATTTGCTCAAATTCACCAGTATCAATCATATGCATAAGAGGTAATTGATCAGGCAATGATGATGTTTTAGATATTTCAATACATACCTTAGCATAGTTGATCCTCTCCATACGTGTCGTTTGGGAATCCATGCATAGAGCCTTTCCCAGGGAGTTCGCGAGAAAGCTCAATCCCTCAATTGTCCATAAATTCAATGGTAGCTTGTGAAATTGCACCCAAATTGGAAGCACGTCTATGGTACCCCGATTGAGCTCCATGCCTGGCCTCCACTTTTACACGAACATCGGTTGATCCCTAATATGCCAAGGTCCCATTTCAACAAATTCATCTAAGTTGGAAGCTTAAGAGAATTTGAATAAAAAACGCCATCCTCCATTAACATTACCCGTTCCAGTCCTTTTTAGCTCCAATGTGCTTTTGCCATGCATTAACGACTGGAAATGCAAGTCGTTTGGACCAGAAAAAAACCATTAATGCGGAGGACCAAGCGCTCACGTCTGCTTAGAGGATCTTTATCAGAGGTGTAATGATGTTGTCTTTAAAGACGTTATGGTAGTGCTTAAATATCCCTTTGTGGTGTATCTTCAAGAAAAGTTGTTGCTAGTCTCCCCCCGTTGTGGGTTTGTCTCACCTTCTTTGGTTAGGGTCAGTATCGTTGCAATTTTTGCTGCTTTCACCTTGAGAGACTCCATGGAAAGAGTAAGAAAGTCCTCGTTGGTGAACAGGGTTCACCTTGCTCCATATGGGAGGCCTGCCATGGAGACTGAGGCCGTTGTCACTGAGAATCAGTTGAGGAAGGTCGATGATGTTAATGAAATCAATGAAGGAGAAGAGAGAAAGGTAAAGGTAGAGAAAGGTCAAAGTATTTTCTCTCTCACTATCGATCCTATGTTTTATTGAAAAAATATTGCTTTCTATTGAAATTTTAGTTTTCTCTCTTAAGATAGTTCCATCTCAAAATATATAATGTCGTTTTAGATAAATTGATGAAACATGAAAAAGGATACAAAACAAAAACATTTGTATTGATATAATTATAAACGAAACAATATATATATATATATATATATATGCGAGTAAGAAAAGTAAAATTTGTTTTAAAACTAAATGTCAACTTCAACTTAAAATTAAATAAAAATTGAAATTAAAAGTTTAATCTTAAGAAATTATAGGTTAAAATATAGTTTTTTTTTGCAAGAAAAAACTTCACTATATTAAGAAGAAGCAATAAAGTCTGGGAATGAGTCTCAAATACAGAAACTAGTAAAAGAATTTGAAACACGAGCTAAAGGATGAGCTTCCAAATTCGCTTGTCTCTTGATCCAACGAACAAAAATATCTCGACGACGCTTTAAAATGGATACACGATATTGAATAATAGAACCAAACTCAGAAAAATCAACCTCCTATGAATTCAAAGCCAAGAAATCCAATTGTTCATCTATGAAAACGGTGCCTTGTGATGACAAATTATTTTCAGCCCATAAAAGAGCTGATCTCAAAGCCACTGCCTCCAGCCAGCTTGGAATGAAACCGGAAATTGCCTTCACAAAAGTTCCATTACTTTCCCTAAAAATAGACCCCAAACCCTTGAATTTCCAGAAACAAAATATCAAAGTACAAACTAAAACACTTGAATTTCAGACGATAAAACAAAAATTGGAGAAAAAGCCAAGCCAATCAGCTGCTTCGCCGCTACTCTTACTGATGTGTGTATGTGGGTATGTGTACTCTAAGCTGCCATTACTCGATCATGCAAAAGATACTTGAAATGAAAGAACAGCTAGTCATCGCATTCATTTCCCCATATAATCAAATGTGGGACTTATTAACCAGAAACTGTTTTTCAATCACTACCAAGAATATCATAGAGGAAGCGATCTAGGACTCTGTTCTGTCCCAGATGTCTGAACTTGGGAACTTTCTCCTTCGTTCTGTCCCAATTCGACTATAACTTCTCTAATTTCTGTTATCTGGCTCTCGCTTGTAACAGGCCTGACAGAATTCATCAAATGACCACATGGTCTTGTCACGCCTTCTCTTATTTCCGTACTGAAATCACTGCAATGGCTACTCTCTGTAGTCTGGCTTCCTCTCATTTCCATGCTAGTATCACTGAAATGACTGCTTAATTCTTCAGCTACAAGCATCCCAACTCTTCTCAAATGAGCACATGTTCTACAAATAGGACAAATTGGCGTTTTCAATAGCCAACCATCGACACATTGAGCATGGAAACTGTGCTTGCACAAAGGCAACAGTCTACACCTATCACCGTCCGCAAAGTTATCCAAGCAAACAGCACAGTTAACTGGACTGCTTCCATTGCTCTTCTCTGCATAATGATAGCACGGAAGTTTCTCTACATCCTCAATGGACATGCTTGATCTGTGATTGCTCTCTGCAAGACTGTTGGCAATTCCTGCTCTAAAAGCTCTTCCCACAATACAGACATGTACTAAGATCAACAACACCCCAATTCCCAGGAACAATAATATGATAAAAATCACGATAGTCATAACCATAATCACTGATGCAACCCCAAAAACTTTTGCACTCATAACAGCTCTCCTGATTTTGATACTCCTATCCTCATTCCAGAACCCGGAAACCAGAACCACTCTTAGACTCGAAAAGCTTTGGCTTACCTTACTAGTAGAATAGAATTTTCAGACTGATCCGGCCAGGATTAAGCAAGAAGAACCCACTTTCAAGTTGAATTTTCTTTAATAAAAGAAATGATCTTTCGTCATCTGTGAGTAGAGGCTATATAAGGGGTTAATAATAAACAAGCCGGCGAGATGACTCTGAGGTTTGGAAAGAGGTGATGGAGAGAGACTTGATTAAAGCTAAGGGATTCGTTAATCTCATGATGGAGCAGGTGGGTTAAGAAAGAGGTTACTTGAGTAGAGACAATGGTGTAATTTCAAGACTGATAGCTCTGTTTCTTGTTTGTTTGCGTGTTTGTTTGTTTGTCTTGGGGAAAAGAACATGCTTATTTTATTCTAAGATGATAATCGAGATTGCGTCACATTCATATTCTGCCGCTAAAAACTGGTCTCTGACAAGGGCTCATTTTGGATGCTAATCATATAATCTCCAAAAGGGTATACCTTTCAGAGCATCCGGTAAATATACTAGGTCTAGGCAACTCGGTTACTGGAAAAGGAGTTCATCTTGGGTTAATAGGTTCAATTCAATTTGGTCTTAACTGATTTCCTCTTCAGTTAAAAGAGATTTCCCAGCCTGGATCGATTCTCTGTACTTGTGTGGTCAGAGATTGTTTGGAGTGTATTAGATGGTTTAAGCCAATTATTGAAAACTAATCAGGACTGAATAGTTAAAATGATGACTATGATTGCGGGAAAGCCTTTCCAGAAATATACGAGAAATTTTTATAGATACAGGTGATCGTAATCGACACTTATGACAGGTGGGTCTGCATCTGTAATGGTGAAGACGTGAAGTCAATATAGCGTGGTATTGATTAATTGTGAGTGTGGAAGATGGTTTTCAAATTAGAAGTATAATAGAGACAACCAACCTAGCAAAACTCATCCAGTTGTCTTTATCTGCTCTTCCTCACATCTCAATCACTTCAAATTTCTTTTAGGTATACTAATATTGTAGGTGGTTGGTTCTATCACCAGTTGTTAAGTTTTTTCACCTTAATCAAATAATAGCTATATATATATATATATATATATATATATATAATATCTATAAATAATTACTTGTATTATATAAACACGTTTAGTTTAGTTTGGTAGATAATGAGCTTGTTTAGCAATAACATATCATCAGGAAACAACTCTTTATAATATCATTACAAATATCATTATGTCGACAGTACTAGAACACAACAGAAATGTAATATCATTATATCAACGATATTAGAACACAAGAAATGCCAGAAGAATAATCCGTCCGTAGTAATGGCTAGTAATGGATAGCAGCGAACAATCTGTAAAGAATGCTAACGTGCTTAACAGCAACTCAGGAACCTCTCTGCCTCGAGGTATTTACATTGGAATGATATGAATGCGAGAAAAGATGGTAATGGCAATTCATGCAGTGAACATATGAGAGAAAAATAGTCGTTGTTCACTACAACTAATGTATGGACCATCCAAGTTGTGTCATGACCCCAGAACAACACCCTCACGGGCAATGTTGGTCACTCGGAGCACAGCTTGTGCGCTTAAAGGAGAAAGTTTTGACTGACAGAAGTGTTCCCAACTACCCAATTCTTGATTATCAGACATTGGTAGTGTGGGTTCATGTGACTTCTCATATACAGTCTGAAGTTTTAGAAGAAGGGTCCGTGCAGCTTCCCTGGATTCAGGAAGTCGATCGCTGAGCTGTGGAGCAGCTACTTGGATCAACTTGTCAATTCCATAGGAATTGATACCTTCAACACCCTGTCACACATAAACCAGAACCAATGATGTACCAGCATGTCAATCCTAACCACTGCATTACTCAAACTTTGACGAAAAAAACTGGAAAATGCATTATTAATATGTAAACATTACCCATTGGCATGGACAAAAAATGGAAAGAAATCTACTTCATATGGCTGAGACACCAGAGGAGTACCAAAGTTTGAAATGAAAATACAGGAGTTAACCTCAGTATCCAAAATACTATTACATAGTAATATTGTTAACATTTTATACTGTTAGAGGAATGGACCAAAAGAAGCAGAAACACATAAAAACAAACAATTTAAGTACTCTGGTGGCAGGCTACATATCATATATAGTTGGTAAACATATAAAAGTAGTCGGATCTTTTATTGGTTGGAAAGAGTTCAACGTATATTAAAAAGACAGAGAGAAAAAAACACCAATTAAGCACAAATAAGAATGGCTTTACCAGATATGGAACACTTTGACAAAAGCACATTGAAGCCTTAGCTCG
>JAOQMR010000008.1:10197902-10212718 GCA_027563865.1 Erythroxylum pelleterianum | reverse complement strand
CATCAGTTACCAATATGTGGTTGGAATGGCAGACATTTGGAGCCCTCTCTCTAAGCAGCAACCTTATTCATTGCAAATTCTTAATAATTAAAAAAGAACAAAGTACCCATGCACAGAACAAAACATACCCAATCTCAACCGCAAGACATAATCGAATTATAGGAATCTATAAATACCAACAAGAAGTATTTTTATTACTATTGCTCCGAATAAGAATCGCAAACTTTTCATTAGAACTCCTAAATATGGACAAACTAAAACGCTATGATACTACACCTAAAGTCACCAACAAATTACCATCTTTCTTGATTTTCCCAAGTCATAAAAATGAGACAAACTCCGAGTTAACTCAATTCATTACTGAGATTAATACATCCAGCGAAAACCAAAGTAAGTGAATCACTACGATAAACTTCAAAAACCTTCTCCAACAAGGTTTTTAGTTGTCCAAAACCCACACGAACACGTTCAACAGAAAATCAAAACCCGAATCCCAAACCTCAAGATCTCGCCATTCCAGCTCCTCCAAACCACATTACCTCACTCAAAATCCAGCACTAGAACTCGTCACTCCACACGCAAACACAAAAAGAAATGCCTTTCGAAGAGAAAAAAGATGAAGAAATCATTACCCAAGTGCACAAATGAGCACAAAAGCGATCGACCGTCCAAGCAGTACAGTGTATGTATTCGATGCAGACAGAGAAAGTAACTGGCAAGCAAGACGACTCGAGTAACAGTCAAAACACATGACACGTCGTTTTATGTAGCCGACCAAGGCCGGCAGCAGCAATAGATCGGGAGGAAAAGAGTTATGTATGGCACGTGATTAACCGCATTGTGTGTTTCCCACATTCCCCTTGCTTAATTACGTTATGTTCGTTGGATTTAGTTTTGAACTCACACTCCATCTGGGTCTGAAAGGGCTGGCTTTGCCTAATCATTTGCTTCTTTCATAGTAATAATTACAAGTTTGCTTATAATCTAATCTACTTTAAATTTATTAAATAAAAATTTATTTATTTATTTTAATTTATAAAATTTAATTAATTTATTAAATTAACCCATTAATTAATAATTTTATAAATAACTATCAATCATTTTTTAGCGAAAGGTTTTAACATATTGATCATGTTAAACGTTGATAAATATATTTGATAATCAACTGATTGCGTTCACGGATTGAACCCAATCTCCTGATTTTAAAAACGCTATTATGAAGAGCGTTTTTCTCTAGCGGTTGAGAAATTAAAAAACCAAAAGGCTAAATTTAAAAGTTATTACAAATTACTCACAAAAATAAAGATGAAGATATAAATTTGATTTACTTTATACAAATTTTGAAAAGTTAGTAAATAAATTAAAATTTTAAAATTTTTAATATTCAATTAATTTTTAAAAATTTAAAAATTTAAAACTTTTAAATTTGTTATCTCTAATTATATTATTTTTGTATAAACCCAATATTTAAGTCCCTTTTATATAAATATTCAGTATATAATATTATTATCACTTGTATATTAGGTTTAATTCAATTCAATTTAACGTAAACTTAATAAGTCAAACTTAAATTAATTATTTTATCCAAGTTTAAATTTTAAGAGATTAATGTAAACATTTTTAAAAATAATTTTATTTTAATTTAATGTATTAAAAATATACTTTTAAATTTTAGAAAATTAAAATTAAAATAACAAAAAATTATATTTTATTAAATTAGAAATTAAATCGTTATAAAATTTTAAAAATTAAAATTAAAATAACAAAAAATTATATTTTCTTAAATTAGAAATTAAATCGATATCATTTTTACAAACTCGGTTTCATATTAAGCTCATTGGTATTGTGACTGAGGAAACACTTATGATATGATCCAATAAAACTCATTCTTAAACTTTTTTGTAGTGACATTTTAGCGATTTATTGAATTCTTCAGTTGGCTCTTGCCAATTTAAGATGATCTCGAGAAGTTTTAATTAAATTTATTCATCATTAAGAAGTTATATTGAAAGAGTTTTCGGTGTCCTTAAGGTTTGATGAAAGATATTGGAAAAAATTATAATGTTAACTTCTTTTGCTCTTTTTAAATTTTTATGAGAATATTCAAAGAAATATTAAGATATAAACAACTAATACTCGTGTTCTTATAAGCTTTTTTTTAAAGTCATACTCTCATAAGTTATTTTACACATAAACAGCTAATACTAAACTACTAATTTTATCAAACCTTATGTTATCCGTTGGTCAAATTAGTTATATTAATTTGTTGTTAACTAACCGTTAACAGAATCAGTTAACAACTAATGCAATCTGGTGATTGTCAAACATGGTCAATAAACTGATTAATTTTTAATAATAAAAATTATTTTAAAATTTTAAAAATCGGGAAAAAAAGTTGTTAGATTCAAGTTCAACTAAATGAATGTATGACAAAACAGAGTAAGATATTTTAAGATCCCCTTCTCTCTCACACATCTTTCTTCTGTAATTATTGGAATGATATCAATGAGGCTAATTCCATATTTTATTCTATTGGATTGCCAATCTCAATATGGATCACTCATCGTCATTTGCTTTTCTTTCAATACATTCTACCCAAACACACACATCTCCTTAATTGGGGTAAGCATTAGGTGTCATTAGTTTATAGACCATACGAGAAGTCACTGTGCTACGTTGGCTCAAGGGAACAAAAGCTTTGTGTTTTGGTTTCTAGTCACCACCGCCCTTTAACTAAAATCCAATAAAGCCCTTTAGTTTTGTCTCTTCGATCTCTCTGTCTTTCGTGGAAACACTAAAAGCCTCGTTCTCCGTCTGTTCAAACCGAACCAAGCAAGCAATGCACTTGTTGGGATAATGGAACTTACCGATTCAACTGAGTTGCCAACAACTCGCTCTCCTCTCGTTATCGATCTCAACGAGATCCCTTCCTCCTCCACCTTCTCTCCCTCCACCGCCACTCGCCGCGACCGCGATTTCTCCGACCCCTCCACGGAGACCTCTGTCGGCGAGGACCGCGGGTCAGAGTGCAACGAGTGCGGGAAGCCGGTGGCGGATGGGCGATTGTTGTTGTGCGACGGTTGCGATAAGGGGTTTCACCTAGAGTGCGCCGGAATTGGCCGCGGAACGCCGCCGAGGTTCGAGGAGTGGCTTTGCGGGAAGTGCGTGGGTGGTGATAAGATTGAAAAGTGGCGTCTTGGTGTTCATAGTCGATTGGTTCTTGATATTAACGCCTCGCCGCCTAGCGACATCGATGGAGAGGGTGGCAATGCTGCGAAGGTTCTTGATTTCAGGTATTTCTTTATGCGAGCAAATATTTGGTTTTGTCGGGGTGTGAAGTGGACTATATAGTGGAAATGATCTTATTGAGTGTGTTAATTCGTGCTTAGTTGTAGGATTTGCTGTTAGAGTTTCATTGTGCTAAATTTCGTGCATAGCTTTCATTCTAGTGTTCAGTGTGGACAATGTGTTCCCAAAGCTTTTATGGTCATTGTTATTAAAACCGATTCATGATGGATTAGTGACATACATAGGGAGGGCAGTGGTGTCTATTCATAGATTCTATTAGAATTAGAAGGGAAAGGAGAGAAAAGACAATTCTCCTTGGCAGGTGAGAATATTGAGGAAGCATTCAATGCATGTTGTTGCTCGTTGACACAACCTTAGATAAGTATCAACATGAACTAGATTTGCCTTTTGTATTTACGAACTACATCCTGCGCGATTATGCTTCCACAATGTCTTTGAACCTTTGTGTTTGAAGGCTAGATTGGGCTTTAGGAAATGTTCTGGGCTGAGAGTGCACATTTTGGGAGCAGATTTTGAGGATTTATTTCTGAGGTACAGTTGATAGAAGCGTGCTGAGGAAGTTTTAGGATTAATCTCAAAGCCCCAGTTGGAGGTTTTCATAGAATTCATGCCTCAAAAGTATGCTGTACTCAGTGAAGGCTCGACATGTGGAACTTAAAAATCTTAGGTCTAGTGAAAATCTTAGGTCTAGTTTTGAATTTTATGTAGTTTATTGTCATCCTGATGACATGGCTTTTGATTCAAAGTCTGAGGTTGTTAGTCATCTTGGGTTGGTACCTAATTGCAGTAAAATGGACACCGACACTAGCGGTGATGGGTGTCCCTCTTTGCAGGAGAGTTTGCATTTGCCTAAAAAGAGAAAGTCAAAAGGAATTCAGATTGCTAATGTTTACTCTGAAAGTAAAGAAAATTCAGTAAATGGCTATCATGGCGAGCTCTCATTCAGTGATCGAGATACAGAAACTGTTGCTGCTGAATCTGGTAAAGTTGCAGAAGTTGATGCTGTCAGTGGTTTTTCTAATTCTCACCCATCTCGTGTAAGTATGCTTTGTTTTCATGCTTAACTTAGGCCTCAGGGATTTAGTCACAATTTTCTTTTTGATCTGTTACTATGGTGTCATCTAGATAATTGAAATCATGCTTCTTATATTGTTGGGTGTTCTATGATTGATTCTTGTTATGATGCTTTATATTTCAGGAAGGACTTCCTGTACAGTTTGAAGATTTTTTTGTTCTTTCTTTGGGAAAAATTGATGTCAGACCTGCTTATCATAGTGCTAGCCTAATTTGGCCTATAGGTTATAGTTCCTGTTGGCATGACAAGGTTACTGGTTCTTTTTTCATTTGTAAAGTTTTGGATGGCGGTGATTCTGGACCTCTCTTCAGTATCAGTAGATTTCCATGTTCAGCTTTGCCAGTTCCTGAGGGTTCAACTGTCTTGTATAGGAAGGACATGGACCAGTTTCCATGTCAAAACAACAATAACTGCATGGTTTCACATAATAAGGATTTTGATAATGATGTCTGTGTTGAGGCTATTCTTGCTGATCCTTCTCCACCAACAGAATCTGATATTTTAAACTGCCTTTTGAATAGTTCAAATGGCATCCATAGTGGTCAGAGATCAGACCGCTTGAGAAGTAGTAATATTCATGCAAGACCTGGAAGGATTCAATCCAACAATTTGAGTTTGGGTGATGAGATTGGTGAGATAACAGTGGAAAACTGTTCATCTACTGCTGCATGGAATATGGTGTCTGCTAACTTGATAAGTGCTTACTCTGAACTATGTAATCAGAGAGGTACATTCCAAATTTCCTGCAAGCATGTTGGTGATGAATGGGGGTCAACTACATGGGATATGAAGGATGAAAAGAGTATGGCAAAATTTTCTCCACTGGCCAAATTCTGCAGTTCCCTTTGCTTATTTGAAATCCCGTCTGGGGGTGAGATTGAAACTTTAGTTGCTGCCTTGTCAAAATGGCTGGGTGAGGATAGATTTGGGTTGGATACAGAGTTTGTGCAGGAAATGATAGAACAACTCCCTGGTGTTGAGTCTTGTTCACAATATCAATTTCTCCTTAACAGAGGTTACTCATGTACTCCATTGACAGTTGGTAGTGGGCAATTAATGACTAAAAGAAAGAGACATATAGAGTCAGATGAGTCATGTAGAAAGTCAAAAAGTCCCAGGTTGGTTGAAGAACATGAGATGAGTGATCTTGATCCTCCTTCAGGGACTCCATTATGCTCCAGGCTTCCTCCTGTCCTTGTTGGCGACTTCTATCAGGTATGCGAATTGAAATCTCCATATTTAAACTAGAAAAAAAGGTATTTTGCACGTTGTGTGATAAAATTGGTTGCGGGAGCTGCAGACCTTAAACTTGTTGGTCTTGTATGCAGGTATGGGAGTTATTGAGGCGCTTCCATCAAACTCTGGGTTTGAAAGAATCTTTCACAATGAAGGAACTTGAGGAAGCACTTAGCGACCCATGCTATGATGTCTCCAATCTTATTAAGAATTCTGAAGGGAAAAGTAATGCAAGTGAAGTCTTAGATTTTTGTAGAGGTGATAAAGGAAGTCAACAAGACTCAGCTTCATTTGATGAATTTTGCATGGCATGTAATGGAGATAATTTACATGCCTTGGTACCTGTTGATTCAAGGAAGACAAAGGGGTCAACTCAAAATAGCTATTACTCTAGTACAGCTCTAACTAAGGCTCATAGCTCACTGCTAGGTGTGGTAATAACTGAGCTTCAATGGAAGGTTGCTGCGCTGGTGGATCCAAATTTTGATTCTGGAGAATGGAAAGCAAGAAGGGGGAGAAGGAAAGATTCAGATAGTTCAATCCCTATTAGAAGTAAACTGAATATGCTCCCCATTAACGATTTGACTTGGCAGGAGTTAGCACGGAGATACATGTTGGCTGTATTATCCATGGATTGTAACACTGACTCTAGTGAGATTACAGCTCGAGAAAGTGGTAAAGTGTTTCGCTGCTTACAAGGTGATGGAGGGGTTCTTTGTGGAGCACTTACTGGAGTTGCTGGGATGGAAGCAGATGCACTTGTAAGATTAGCTTTTGTTCCTTCTATATTGAAATTCAAGATAAATCTTGGACAAAATTGTTAAATGAAGCAATCTTTGAATCTTGTATTCATGTGACTTATCTTTTTATAATGCTTTGTTTCCCTTTGTCAACTTGCTGGGTTCACATCTATGTTTTCTCTTAAGATTTAGATTTTTTCCAGCATGCCTGTGATGTAAGTTGCTTCATGTGCGTATTTGTATTCCACTAAATATTTACTTTTTTTGTCTAGTTGTAAGAAAAGCATGCTGGAGTGTCATAATTTCTACTAACATATGAAAGTTGATGTTCAGTTGCTTGCAGATGCAAAGAAGAAGAATTTTGGTTGTTTAACCAGAGAAAAAGATGTTATCACCATAGAAGAAGAAGTGAATGATGCCAATGCTGCTTCTGAAACGACTGATGCGGATGATGGTGGCATCCCAGAGTGGGCGAAGGTTCTGCAACCTGTTAAGAAGCTTCCTACTAATGTGGGCACCAGAATTAGAAGGTGTGTATATGAGGCTCTGGAGAAATCTCCACCAGAATGGGCAAAGAAAAGACTAGAGCATTCAATCAGTAAGGAGGTCTACAAAGGCAATGCGTCAGGACCTACAAAGGTGCAGCTTGTTTATTCTTATTCTTAGGAAACGATATTATGGATGCCTATTTGTTTTCACTTTATATGACTAATGATGTTGTTAATTGTGCTTTTGAACTTTCCTTTCATGTTACTTTTTGGAAATTCTGTTGTTGGACTCTAGTTCTTTCCACAAAATTATTATGTTATTGTTAGAAGTGGTTTTTGACATTAATGGCCCCTGCTAAATTGCTTCAATACTATATGAAAGCAGAGATAAAGAGGAGAGGAGAAAAGACTATGCACATTGATTTAACATGTTGACTATAAATATGTCCAGAGATACAAAGGCTATCGAAGGTCTTGAGATATATTATTTATTCCCATTTATTTATAATAGTTGGATAGTCATACAATATTTCTGAATAACATTTAAACAATTCTTTGATGGGATAGATAAAAAATCACTATTGGATACATAATATTCTTATACTAAATTCAAATTTCTATAATCTTCAATAGCCCCTAATGGCAATTAGGGAATTTTTGTCAAAAGGACCAAAGACAATGTGCATAATGGGGAACCTTGAAATGCTTAAGTGAACTATCTTTTGTTACTTACATTATTCTTTCTGGTGTAATGGTGTTTGAGATAATATCTTTTCTTGGAAACATTTTCAATAAATTTGAAGTGTCCAATATGCCTTTTTGAACTTGATTTATGATAATCTTTGTTGAACTTTCCTTGAATTTCACATTTACGATAAGTTATATGTACTCTTGATTCTGAATTGAGTACTAATTGTTGATTGAACACAGAAAGCTGTTCTTTCAGTTCTAGCAGATTTACCGAAGGAAGCATTGGCAGAGAAGTCAGCTAGGAAAATCAAAAGGAAGATTGTTATACCTGTATCTGACATTGTAATGAAGAAATGTCGTATTGTCCTACGTCGTGCTGCCGCTGCTGATGATACCAAAGTTTTCTGCACCTTGTTGGGAGGAAATCTGCTCAATTCTGGTGACAATGATGATGAGGGACTTCTTGGTTCTCCAGCCGTGGTTTCTCGTCCTTTGGATTTTAGAACTATTGATTTGAGATTAGAGGCTGGAGCTTACGGTGGCTCTTATGAATCTTTTCTGGAGGATGTTCGAGAGGTTTGTGCCTAAGCAAATTCTAATTCATGTTGAACAAAGACAGTTTTGAATCCCCACCTTTAGAATTTCGACTTTGGTTCTTTTTGAAATTTGGCTTTATTGATTGATAGTTTGGATGAGTATTGATAAGTTAGGATTTGTAGCAGCTTTCATGCTGGTTCAGCAAAACCTTTCTTTTTTGTTTGTCATTTGTAGAACATCTGTTAGCTCAGCCTCCTGGAGGAACTAATTTTTGCAAGAAATTGCGCAAAATTCACCTCATGATTGGATGATTGCCAGCTTCATGATTTACATATTAATCTGGACAAGTTATGTTAACCTTCAAATAATGACTCTGAAATGCTTTTTAATTTCTTTCTACCATACTATTGGATCTTTTCACATTTTCTTAAGCTATAGCTGGATTAATATTGGGAATATTAAATTGTTTTTATGTTTTATTCTAGGTAGTTATACCCATATTTTATATCTCACTATCTAGCTTTGCAGTTATGGAAAATTGTGCAAATCGCATTCGGGGATCAGCCTGATTTGGTTGAATTAGCCACTAGACTAGCCCACAATTTTGAGTCATTGTATGAGGAGGAGGTAAAAGCCAAATCTTTATGCAGATTGTCAAACTATTTAGCTTGTTAAAACTAATGGAATTACAGTGTGTTATACATCAAACTCTTTTTCTTCATTGGCTTTATCATATTCTTTCTTTCTTTTCTTTCCATTTTCTGCTTCACGTTCGTAAATCAAGTGCATGAATATTCCAGCACCTCAAGAGATGTGATATAAATGTGATCCTATACAGTTATCTGAAATCCAGCCTTAGTTGATGGTCATTCTTTTATCTACATGCTCAATTTGGGCAAGGAAGGGATATATGCAACTTGCTACATGCTTTTAGGATTAAAAGATAACTTGGGTTTATATGAAAAAAAAATGATAGATGAAAAGATGGTCATATAGGTTTGAGAAAAATACTCTATGCCATATGTCAAAGTTGATTTCTGGAAGAAAGATGATAAAAGTAACCAATAGATAACTCTTTCTCGAGATGGAAAAAGCTCTAAAAGATTGCTAAAATTTATAAAAGGGGCATATTCCTGTATCTGTTTTTCTAATCAGATGGTTCTTTGATCCTTTTCGCTGTTTTCTTACCATGCTACTTAGCTTGCTTATTTCACATAATGTTTCTTCTTTAGCTATTAATTGAATTTAATATTCCTGAAATGTAGGTGGGCACACTTCTCCAGAAATTTGAAGGGTATGCTAAATTGGATTACATGAATGAAGAAACAAAGAAGGAATTAGATAATATTCTTATTTCCATGAATGAGATTCCAAAAGCTCCTTGGGATGAAGGGGTTTGCAAAGTTTGTGGTGTTGATAAGGATGATGATAGTGTTCTCCTTTGTGACACTTGTGATGCTGAGTATCATACTTATTGCTTGAATCCTCCACTTGCAAGGATTCCTGAAGGGAATTGGTATTGCCCATCTTGTGTTGGTTTCCATATGGTTCAAGAGGTGTCCAGAAACCCTCGGGTCATTGGTAAAGGCCACTGTAAAAAGTACAAGGGGGAATTTAACAATAAATATTTGAAAACTCTCACCCATTTAGTTGTTGCAATGGAAGAAAAAGACTACTGGGAGTTGGGTGTAGATGAGGTTTGTTTATGGACCCAAATGTTACTTCTGTAATATATTTTGCATGTAAGTGTGCTAGTTGCTCTTTCTGGAGTTGGAGTCAGTTTTTCATATGCAAAAGCCATAGAAACCTTGTGATGTAGAACATACACAAATAGGCTTTCTTTTCTTCTCCCGCTGATACCAAAAATAGTTACTGCAAAACTAGTGCTCTTGAATGTTATCGGAGTAAATAGGTTTTTCTCCTAACTTGTGTGGGATTTCTTGCTGAATGATTTTTTGTTGGAATATTGTAGGCGATTTTTTTCTTCTATCAGATAACATTGAGTATAGTGGATATTAACGAATTCTTTTGTCTAAGGTTAAAAGATAGAACATTGGAAGAATGATTGGATTTTTGAGAGAGAAAATCTTTTTCTATGATAAGTGCATTTTTCTGGTTTGAAGTTTGAATATGTGCTTATGTGTGCTTTTTAATGAGGCTACATTTACAATTCCATGGCTTCTAGGCACAGTGTCTTGAGTGGATTTTATGAGAATTTAACATTCAAGAAATGATACGCTATTTGTATCTTTCTTTATGGTTGGTTGTTGGTTGACTTCCGGTTTGTTGTTTTCTAGTTCTTAAATTGTTTTTATAGATCGATATATATTTTATAGTGTTGATACTTGTCATTTGCTTAATCAGATTCCATTTGTTGTGACTGCAGAGAGTTTTCCTGCTTAAGTTTCTGTGTGATGAATTACTTAGTACAACCCTTATTCATCAACACCTTGAGCAGTGTGCAGAAACCACTGCTGAATTGCAGCAAAAAATGCGATCACTGGTAACAGAGTGGAGAAGTTTGAAGTCAAGGGAGGAGTTCCTTGTGTCAAGAGCTGCAAAGAAGGACATTCTTGCGGTTGTAGACTTACCTCTAAAGGAAGGGTTTACTTCTGCGACCTCAAACCAGGGTAAGGGAGTAGGGCAGCTACCAAATATGAATGGTGGAGACCACTGTAGTACCTTCTCTGTTGATTCACCAGCAGTAGATTGTGAGAAAGATGGAAAAGGCATTGATGGCATTAACAGAAAGACTTCTGGTATCAATTCTGACAATATTAGTTGCTGCAACAATCAAACTTTAGATGGCATGGATGGTGGAAGTGAAGATGGAGGTATGCAGGCAACAGATGATAAGAAGATATCTTTACTTGAAAATGGCAACACTGGTGGACAAAATCATTTGCATCAAGTGACTAAGGAAACCTCTGAAATTCAAGTTCGGGCTAAATTGCAAGGTTACATCAGTGTGAATGATTCTACTTCCCGACTATCTTCAGACAACCAAGGATTTTACCCAACTTCAGAAAACATTCATGTGGCTCAGCATGGCTCTCCTGCACCTGTGAATGAGTGTCAAGGACCCTGTCTTGAGTTAAGCAGTCTCAAAAATGACATCCTTTGTTTGCAGAATACAATCTTGAGAATAGAAGCACAGCTTGAGAAACAATCTTTGCGCAGGGAATTTCTTGGTAGTGATTCTAGAGGCCGTTTGTACTGGGCTTCATCAACATTAGACATGCTTCCTCGAGTAATTGTTGATGGGAGTTTGACATTGCAACATAGAGAGAAATCAGACAAAAAAGACGTGCTGGAAAATGGCCACATCAATTCAATGGCTAACTGTATCGAATGGGTTTGTTATGAAACTGATGCAGAAATTAAAGAACTTATTGATTGGTTGAATGATGAGGACCAAAAAGAGAGGCAGCTTAAAGAGTCAATTTGGCTGTGGATGAAGTTAAGATTCCAAGGAAGACAAGAAGGTAGAAATCAATTTCATGAAGAGCATCAAAGAACTTTGTCAACCACCTCAATTGATGATAAAATCACTTCTAATTGCCTAGTTAGCAAAGCTGCTATGCATCTTGAGAAGAAGTATGGTGCTTTCATAGAGTTAGGCACAAAGGACACAGTGAAGAGGAGAGTGAAGAAGGCAAGATTGACTGGCGAAAACAAAATGTGGCGCTGTGATTGCTTAGAGCCCATTTTGCCTTCCAGGCACCACTGTGCTTCTTGTCATAGAACTTTTACTTATGAAGCTGAGTTTCAGGACCATAATAATGATAGGTGCAATGTAGTTCCTCCAGTTCCTGAAAAGAATGAAGAGAGAATTGATTTCTTTAAAGCAAAGGGTGATAAAAAGTCAATGATCACTAAGGAAAATTGTAACAGTGAAAATAGGATGCCTGAAACCTCGATTGGTGGTCAGTCTGAGCTCAGGTCAAAGTTGATTCAGTTTCAAGACACAGATGCTGTATGCCCGTTTGACTTGAAAGAAATCAGTTCCAAGTTTGTGACAGAAAATTCTATTAAGGAATTGGTAAAGGAAGTAGGTCTTATCGGTTCAAATGGGATTCAATCATTTGTTAGGGCTGTACCTCCTTACCTCAGTGACTCTATGTTAACTATGGTTTCATCTCATAAAGATTTAAGCATTCAAGATGAATTCAATGTTGATGACAAGCCAGCTAAGCCTGATTCACTCAATCGGTTTGCACCATATAGCTCTTTTGGACAGCCTGCTCCAGATGAAATTCATGAAGTGCTAAAATCTGGCAAACCACATTTGGGATTGCTAGAACAAAGAGATTTAAAGTCTTATGTAGATAAAAGTGTCCTTCAGGTTGAGCCTGGTTGCTGTTGTGTTGTCCCCAAGTCCTCATTGAGGCCATTGATTGGTAAAGGTTCAGTTATTTTAAGGCAACTAAAGGTCAATCTGCTTGACATGGAAGCTGCACTGCCTGAAGAAGCCTTGAGATCATCAAGGTCTGATTTGGAAAAGAGATTGGCCTGGCGATCACATGTTAAATTTGCGGAGTCAATTTATGAGGTTAGCTTTATTATTTGTAGCAACATGTTTTTTGGTTTTCTTTTCAAAATATAGCTCTGTCTTGATTGCATCTTCCTAAAGAATAGCTTGTTCTTTCAGATGGTTCAAGCAACAATTATATTGGAGGATATGATTAAGATGGAGTTTCTGCGGAATGAGTGGTGGTACTGGTCATCACTTTCTGCTGCTGCCAGAACTTCCACTATTACTTCTCTTGCCCTACGTATATATTCCCTTGATGCTGCTATTCTGTATGATAGGATATCAAACTCAAATCTAAGCAACAGTTTGAAACCCAGCAGTTTGGTGGACCAGAAGTCATTACCTAGTTTCATTCCCGTGGACGAATTCAAACAAAACAGGAAGTCTAATAAGAAGAGTTAGAAGAGGCAGGGGTCAGAAGTTTCATTATTCAAAAAGGTTCCTGAAGTTTTGAGGAAAATGGAATCTGGTTGTGTTCCTTGGAAGGACAACGGGTTGGTCTTGTGGTGGTCGCGGGTGATCAGTAAATGTGGCCTCTTAGATTTGTTTAAACTGCCTTGCTTGATTGCTTGAAAACAAGAAGCCTTTTGTATATACCTGCAACAGATGCCATTGATCCTGTAAATTCATGGGTGGGACGCTCATGTGCTAACTCTGGTGACTAATCATGAAGTGAGTTCTTCTATAGGAAGCACGGGCACGGGTAGATTATAGAAGAATTAGATGTTGACTTTTTGTATTTGTTCCTACTGAAGGTTTCGGTTGGTTGCTTGGCGACGGTTATGGAATTGAAGGATACTCTTACATAAAGGCTCGAACTGTATACATGAACAAATAGATGTAGAAGTTGGGAATGAAATAGAAAGCAAACCCAAAAAAATGGAGAAAGTGTAGCTGTAGTAATATTTCATTCAATTTATAAAACTGTTTTGCGGCTCTTTCATTAGTCTCACGTAATCGGGAAAAGAAATTCCATGTGTTTTGGATTGATTGATTCTTGTGTTGGCTTTTACTGGCCACAAGCAAAAAGGTTTGTAGTTTTGCATGTTCTCAACCAAATTCCTGTGATCGGTCCCCATGGTTTTGGGTGGAAGATGATGCCTCTGCTTCAATTCCACAAGAGAAAGTAGACGATTTGGTGAGTTCTGCGTAAATGTTAATATGATAAGGTTAAATTAAATCCCTTTTAATGTGAGACATATTGGTTACCTGGTTAAGTGACAGCACAAACTTTTTGATCCCCAGAACTTAACAATTCATCATCTTCTGCAATTCGGTTTCTTAAATTGGAAACTATGCCCAATAGAAACTGTTGGAAGTCCACTGCATGTACGTACACAACCACCGATGCCATACGATTACTCTTCTTGTGAGGTGTGGTTTAGATTGGGTACCATGTCTTCAGTCCTAGTTCTTGATAAAGATCCTGACTTTTAGGTTACATGTATGCCAAGAAACTTTTAGAGTCGAGATTTGATGCGGGTAGTGAAAAATCGAGAAATAAAAAGAAGATAAAGAAATAACAAGGAAGTGGAGGAGTGGGGAATGTTATTCTTCTGCAAAGTTGGAAGTAGCTTCTGAAGTGAAAGAGGAGTTGTTGGAAACCCTAATTTCGTGCCTGCATCCTCACAGGTCAGGGTGGATGCTCCTAAAACACTTCTTTTCCTTAAAAAAAGAAGAAGACATTTTTGGATTATAATTATGACTTTAGGCTTAGGTCACTTGCATGGATCCACTTAGTCTCTCTCTTTTGTTTTCATTTTTTCAATAGCAATTCCCAAATAGCATTGTAATTGGCAAGACAGTCTTTCCTTAAGCAACTATTGGGAAGTCTTAATGCACATGTTGTTTAAGAGGCTCAATTTTTATCCATATCGGGAAGAAATGAGAATGGGAGGAGTTTTTCAAGTTATAAAAGAACTCCTCCCCCTTTTATTCTATATCCATTTTAAAATTTGATATATACTCTAAATTTGTACACATATCAAATTTAGTATTATCTTCTTAATAAAAGCAGGCTGTCTTAAGTGGTGCTCAGAGACTAGGCACAATTGACCGGATTCCGTTATCAATTTTTGGTTGTGTTTTTTCCTTATCTCTTTTATTTATTCCGCATTTATAGTATTCAATATTATTTGTCGGGTATATTTGTAGTGTTGTGTTCAATTATTTGGGTGTATTTACTGTTCGTGTGTGTACACGGGTTA
>JAOQMR010000008.1:10184568-10197802 GCA_027563865.1 Erythroxylum pelleterianum | reverse complement strand
CTAGTCACCTACCTTTTGATGATTAAAAAGTCTTACCACATCTAAGACACAAATTGGACAAGTACGGTTGTAGAACTTTGTTTCCAATCCCAAAACAAATTGATCACCTCTTCATCCAGACCAACAGAAGGATAGATAATTAAAGATGCCTTACATATAATCTACATATATCTGAATCTCTAATATGAAGATAAGCCCAAATCGGAGCAAGTTAGCTGCTTACAAATCCACCTGCAGATTCCACACAGAGGAAAACCAGTACAAGTATTAATAGACCAAAAAACTTCCACAAAACCAAGGTCAAGAACAAAGAAAAAGCGAGAAAGAGTCACAAAAGCACCTGTATATAAGGGGTTGATGGATGCAAGTGAGGAGAAGCAAGTGGCAAACTGAAATCTAGCCTCTACTGAATTCTCTCAGGTTTCTCCTTCAGTACTCTCCTCTGACATTTAACAAAAACCAATTAGACAACAGAAACTGATTACAAAATTCACTCGGCCACTCTCAAGTCTCTATAGCAACAATGATTAATCCATCATCCATCTATTACTGTCCAGATCCTTCAGAATCATCTTTATTAGTATTTTGCCGCTGCTCTCTATCGTGCCCTAACTGCTGATAAATCTGGCTCAAAGCCTGTGGGTTCAACATCCCAATATGGCCATCTTGCGATAACCCAAGCTCCAACCCAGGCAACTGCTGGCTAGACGCACCCAACATAGAGGTAAAACTCATAGTACCCATGTTATTTCCAGGCAAGTCAAACCCAGGAAACCCAATTTTCGGAATATAACCAGAACTCTCACTCGCCAAATTAGAAGTTGATGGACCAGTGGTAGATGGTGTCTGGAACCCGAAGCCCCCAATTTGGGGCCATAATCCTTGATGAGTTCTCCCAATATTTTTTAAGTAAACATTACCTTGCCAGGGAAAACATAGAGCCAATCAAAAGAAAGAAAAAAGGAATTACCTTGCCAGGGAAGATCAAGGTAGCGTTCGCGATCAAGGTCGGAGTCGAGGGGGTCGTTGGGATGGCGACGACGGGAGCGTGGTGGAGGAGGGGCAGAAAAGGAGGTGGCGAATGTCGTAGCAATTGATGGAGCGAGAGTTCCAGTCGACGAGAGCGGCAGCGGAACCGCCATGGTGTCGTCATCGAAACGCAGCGCGAGGCGGCCCACTACTTCTACATCCATATCAATGCAGAGAGAGAGAGACAGGGAGAGATAGAAACCCTAGAGATTGGTGTCTGTTTACATAGAGAGGTAAAGAAAGGAGTCAAAACCACAAACCCAGCAAAATGAAATAAATGTAAATCTAAAACCCCTTAAGAGTTAAGAATATACATCTTGAATATTAAAGAGAAACAAAAAAGCAGAAGAGGGAGATGACGATAGAGAAGAAACCTATGGGAGATCGATGAACGTGCGAGAAAAAAGCTTTTAGTATCGTTTTGAAAGGCAAAGGCCATCGACGACGTTTTGCTCTACAAAACGTCGAGCGTTTTATTCTATAACGTTTTAATAAAAAAATGTTGCAAAACATAGTACAAATCTGCGACGTTTTAAGAAGACTTTTCGTGACGTTAAAGTCTTTATAATCTGTGACGTTTTATATATAAAACGTTGCGAATGGTATATATTTCTTGTAGTGTTTGTTCTTTCCTTATCTCTTTTATTTAATCCACATTTATAATATTCAATATTATTTGTCAAGTATATTTGTAATGTTGTATTCAATTATTTGGGTTTATTTACTGTTTGTATGTTTACACAGGTTAGGTTGTGATAAATACACCATGCATGTGATTTCCGTTTAAGAGGTCGAGTTTTAAGTGGGATCATTTGTGACCCCTCCGTTTTTTTCTGAGATTTTACGTGAAATGGTAATACTGTCTTAGAAGTCCGTTTGACGGTCTTTCCTGGATATTACTGAATCAGTTCACTTCAGTAGTTGTTTTCCGTAGAGGAAAAATTAGTCGGTTTTTCCCAACAGCACATACACATTCCATGTTCTTATTAATTACATACATCTCCTTGCGATGTCGATCACCACACCCACCACGGTTCCACCTCTTCATGTGCTTGCTGTTCTGCTGATGCGGCGGCGAACACTTCTGATAAATAACTCCGGCCATCGTCACTACCGTCTTCTACCTCGGATTGGACACTATCAACCAGGACAACACGTCCAGCATAATTGTCATCATTTTGGAAGTACGAGTCCCCACTGTCCACAAACTGTGGACTGCCCTCATCCACCACTGCACTGCCACTGCTTCCCGAGCTCAGACGGTCCTCTGCCTTCGTGTTGAGTTGAACTGCGGACAGGTAGGATGTATCCGCCAGGAGAGACTCTGACCTCTGGCCTGCTATTGGTGCCATGCTTACGTCTTTGGCCTGAAGCTTCTCAGTTAAAGAAACCACCTGGAGAAAAGTGTTACATATTTAAAAACTCGGTGAAAACTGAAATCCATAACTTAAGCTTTCATGCATAACTAAGAATGAGTCAATTTATAAAAGCATATTTCTTGTGAAGGTCGCTGTGGTATATTCCTCTTTTCTCTACATTTAATAAAACTACCGTCTTTTCCAACCAAAGGTGCGATATGCTATTTTGTATGACACATGTTTGTCTATGTAAGATCGAGTATCATTTACCTTAGTCCCCACTACCTACGTGGGAGTCTTATCTTTAAAGGAATATGGAGTTTCGATAAGAAAATACACATCAAGGTACCAGTATACAGATTTTAAAGATTTTGTAATTGTCACAGTCAATCGTCTTTCTATTCTCCACTGATTGGTTGGTGGTGCGTAGCTATGAAGTTTCGACTACTTTCTATGTTATGCAACTTTCCAAGAACAATATGGGTTGTTTTCATACACTCAAAAGTCATGAAAAAGACCTATTCTTTGGTGAAAATGATTATAACTGAGAACTAAATTGTGTATTCATTCAAGTATACCTCAGATTTAAGCCTCTCAGTTTCCTTGACAAGAGAGTCATGATTAGAGTGAAGTGAATCATAAGAAGCTTTGAGAAGATCATATTCTTTTTCAAGTTGCTTTGTCTTCCATCGGGCCCTCCTGTTCTGGAACCACACAGCCACTTGCCTAGGTTGCAGTCCTAGCTTCTTGGCCAACTGGGTCTTTCTCTCTGGCTCCAGCTTGTTCTCTGTCTCAAAACTCTTCTCCAGCAGATGAACCTTTTTGAAAAGCACTAAATCTCATTTATCAGTCACTACACATATATTCTTAAACAGGAATATTTGATCAATCTACAGATCTGTCTAGCTCTTGAGGGCACTAACTAGACAGAAAGATTCCAACTTTTAATTTCTAGATTGACTGGCATGCAAACCAAAAGAACAACAATCCCATGATTGGAATTTAATATATTCTCATTCTATCTTCCGTTTTTCTTGTTCTAGTTCATCACGTACAAAGCAAAAATAACTTTTTCATGTCAAGATATTTTAATTCTTCAAGGAACCAACCAGGAAACTTGTTTTCACTAGAAAATGGAAGAGAACTGGATCACGAAACGGCTGGCATAGGTTTACACGAGCTTGTTTATTATGATGTGCTAAGCTTGACAAGGAATATCGTTCATTGTACTTATTAAGCATATGTAGACTATGGGAGGTGAAACCTGAACCACCAAGAGACCGAACCGACCTGCTCAGGGGTGAGGCGGCGCTTCTTCTCTGGCAACTGCTCGTCGCAATATTCTTCATCGAAAATGTCATCAGACAAGCTGAAAAAGGGTCTTCTCTTGGATGTATCCTCCATATTCATCATTGATCTTGGACCTTCAGCACCAATACATACAGAAGAAAACCGTTTGATAACACTAGGTTAGTTTCTGTGTCAGGAATTCAAGCTCTTAAGCAATAAAAGAAAAATGGAAGTTACTGCATATTGATTGATTTCAGAAAAGAAGAATTCAATTGACCCAAAATATCGCCAAACAACTTGAGATAAACAAATTTTAAGAATTTTAAATTCAAATAGAAGTTAAATCCAAGAAGAAGGTTTGCAATTCTGTAACTCTATAGTCTGTAAGAAAACAAACGAGAAAGGTGGTAGCAATTTTATAGCTATATCCAATAACCAGAAGAAATTACAAATTTTAGTGAACGAACCGAAGAGCAGACAAAGAAAATTAAAGGACAAGAAGAAACAAATTACCTCGGAAAAGAGGATCGTCATGCCCGAGGAAAAACATGTTTCCCTGAGAAGAGGGGTCAAAGAAAAGGCGTTCGGACTCCATATCTATTGTTTTTGTACGTCCAACAAATTATTAAGTATCTCGCGTTGCGTCAGATCCCTGTTTTGTGGTCAAAATTCCACCGGTGAGGAAGATCCGGCAAGCTAGAGAGACGCAGAAACTATTAACACAAGCGTGCTAGTTATTGTGCACATTTATATAGCATACAGGGTGAATTAGAAAAGCATGAGCTTGTGGCGAAAGAAGCTGGTACTCCACAGCAACCTTGCCGGAGACTCCAGTGGACAGATGCAAAATCCCATCAGTCCACCAGTGAACGGTGAAGGTGGTTGTGTTGGTTTGGGGAATAGAGAGACACTCACAAAGGGTATGGAAACTAGATCAACAAAACGACCACACCACCATAAAAATCAATTGTATCAAAAGAAGAAAATGGAGACCCAAGAAGCGTAATTCCAAATTCCGGCGAGGATAAGCAAGAAATGAGGCAGATACGCTTGTATATAGCATGAAAGCGTCACCTTCTTGGTGTTTTTTGCGACTAAAGTTTTTGAGTAGAGTTAAGCTGGTAGGGTTTTATTGAAGTGGAATGACGAAAATTTCCTTTAATTTCGTTGAAAAGTGGGGGTATTATGGTCATTCGATTGCATGGTGGACTTTAATATGAAAGGAATTTGGACCGTTGGATTGGGAAGGCGAATAGAAGTGGTTCCATGCTTTTTGATTGGAGGATTGTGGGATGCAATTGGATTAGGACAAGAGCAAATAAAAATGTTAAAAATTAGTATACGTCCTCACCAAAAGTTTGTAATGCTATCATCACCGATAACAAATCCAAATAAAAAGGTGAATGAAACTATAAAAAATATATATATGTTTTTGAGGGACATGAAATGTCTATGGTCTTGCTATATTCATTTCTGCTATGCTCAGTTGATATAATGGAAACAACCCATCATTTCTCTTCAATTCCTCCTTTCACTCATCAGAACAATCTTGTGGGTAAGCCCATCCTACGGTGTTAGAGTGAAAATTTTTTCATCTATGAGTCAGAAATCTTTGACTAAAGCTGTCAGCCGATAACTTGGATTTTGGGGGTTAAGCACGAGGACTTTAAAGGGTGTCATGTACTTTGATCCGCTTACGCCAGACCTTCCTATTCCTAGCCACGGCCTCAGTAAGGGCCAGTTCGGACATATCATTCCTAATCACTTCCCTCTAGTTCTTATAAGGTCTCCCTCTCCTTCTCTTGTAGCCAGTAAGGGTTATTTTCTTACACCGGCATACCGGAGCATCAGAGGGCATCCTACGTACATGCCCAAACCACCTAAGCCTAGTCTCTCTTAACTTGTCAGCAATACTAATCACCTGTAGTCTGTCTCCCACCATATGATTTCGGACCCTATCTCTTTTGGTAATGGTACACATCTACCTAAGTATATGCATTTCTGCTACCACCAATTGTCGTGTATGTTTACGTCTAGTAGGCCAACACTCTGCCCCATATAACATTGTTGGCCGAATCACCATTCTGTATAACTTCCGTTTGAGTTTATAAGGGATCTTTTTATCATACAAAACACCTGATGCACTTCGCCATTTATCCAACCCAGATCTAATGTGATGTAACACATCTTCATTGATATTACCATCTCTCTGAATGATAGATCCGAGGTATTTAAAACTCGATTTCTGAGGTATGATGTTCGTCCTAATTGCTACTGCCATCTCTTGTACCATCTGGTTACCCGAAAAGTTGCATTGTGAATATTCCGTCTTGATCTGCTCATTCTAAAACCTTTCGATTCTAACGTTTCTCTCTAACGTTCTAACTTGGCATTGGCCTCCTCTTTGGTCTCATCCACTAGGATAATATCGTTCGCAAATAACATACACCAAGGTACCTCTCCTTTAATATGTTTGGTAAGTACATCTAACACTAATGTAAACAGAAAAGGGCTCAAGGCCGAGCCTTGGTGTAGTCCTACACCAATGGAGAACGATTCCGTGTTGCCCCCTATCATCTTTACGCTAGTCAATGCTCCTTCATACATATCCCTAATTACTCTAATATAAGTCATCGGAATGGCCTTTGCCGCCAAACACCACCATATAAGTTCTCTAGGCACCCTGTTATACACCTTCTCCAAATCTACAAAAACTATAAGCAAATCTCATTTCCTTTCCCTGTAGTATTCCATTAGTCTTCGGAGCAGATGTAATGCTTATATCGTGGACTTACTCGGTCTAAAACTGAATTGGTTGTCCGATATAGAAGCAAGTCTCCGGATTCTCTTTTCAATTACCTTTTCCCACAGCTTTATGGTATGACTTAGTAATTTGATGCCTCGATAGTTGTGACATTGTTGGATGTCTCCCTTGGCCTTGTATAATGGGATTAACCTATTAAATCTCCATTCATCCGACATCTTGGCTAACTCGAGGATCACATTAAAGAGCTGAGCTAACCACTCAATACCGGCAACTTCTACTCTCTTCCTACCTTTATAAGGATCTCATCCGGCCCTACGACCCTTTCGCCCTTCCGCTCCCCATCCCCCTTAAAACCATCGTAATTTCACCCCTTGTGATCCTCCGTCATGAGAACCCATTTAAAAAGTGTCCCGACCCTAGGGGTTCGCCTAACTCTATGTTGACTAATGAGTTTTCGTTATACATGCTGTAAAAGTATCTCTGCCACCTCCGCTTGATGTCTTAGGCCTCTGTGAGCACCTGTCCTGCTTCATCAGGTATACAACAGACTTGGTTAAAATCCACCGTCTTACTTGTCCTATTTCTTGCTATCTTCAAAATTCTTTGTGCTCCCTTGACCGTATCCAAAACCCTGTACATATTTTCGTAAGCTTCTCCTTTATCCACTGCAATAGTCTTCCGGGCCTTCTGTTTTGCCAGTCTATACCTTACTTTATTAGTTACCCGGTCCGTCTCTGTTGAACTCGCCAACAGATCTGTATAAGCTCTCTTTTTCGCCTTCACCGTTCCTTGGATCTCATCTGATCACCACCAAGATTCCATCCCTCCCCCCTCTGTCTTGTAGATACCCCTAGGAGTGTTGTGGCTGTTTCTCTCACTACGGGAGTTACACCCTGCCACATCCGATTTGCATCCCCACTCGCAGCCCATGTTATATCATACTGAACTTGGTTTCTAAAATGTTTCACCATGTCCCCTTTTAGCCGCCACCATGTCCTCTCTAACTTTATTATCTATTAAAGTTATAACATTTAATAGTTATTATGACTTTAACGTTTTTAACGTTTCTCTTATTTTAATTTCTCTTAATGCCTCTTATCTTTGTTTCTACTATAAAACCCCTCACTCCTACTCTTTCACTCACTCCCACACTACACATATTCTCATTCTCTCTAACCAAGACACATCTTCCACAAAAGTCATCTTTAAACATATATCTTTTTTTATTTTGTCTATTCTGCTTTTGTCTGCTTTATTTATTCTCGATGATAGTTCCTACTCTATCCTTTGGAATTCACCAAAGCTGGTGGAGAAGACATTAACCCTGGGGTCGGATCTTGTTTTCCTACTGCACTATAGAGGGGGAATTTTGACTTAGGGTAATGATTTTTTAACGACGCCTTGCATTTTAGATAAACCGTATCAATTTAATTATTTTTGTTATTTTCGTTTACAATCTAAGTCAGAAACTCTTTGGTTGCTACTGTTTGTTGGAAATTACTGTAATTTTACTGCTGCATTTTTTTTGGTAGAAGACGGAATACGGTGTTATTTTCTTCATATTGTTTATTATTTCATGTGAGACATTTCTGCATTTGGATTTAATATGTCGTCTGCAAATGAGACCAACGTAGGTTTTACATTAACTGTTCCCCACATAGGTTCAGCCCCTATCACCGTAGCCCCTAAAATTATACCTGACCTAACTAGACTAGAGCCTCTAGACAAGAGAAATTTTAAATAATGATCTGAGAAAATTCTATTTTACTTTTAACAATACGAAATTGATTATGTACTGTTTTAAGAGATCCCTAGTGACAATACGGACCCTAAGATAATAAGGATAACCGTAACATTAGGGAAGTGTTACTCAACCATATGATCAACCCTTTTTTTGATATCTACTGCAAATACAAAACTGCTAAAGAAATTTGAGAAGCTTTAGAAGTGAAATATGGGACGGATGATGCCGGTACTAAGAAATATGTAATTGTTAGGTGGTTAAAATTTACTGTTGTTGATGATAAGCCTATTATGGACCAACTATATGAGTATAAAAATCTAGTTGCTGAAATCCTTCTAGTTGCTAAAATCCTTGCTGAGGATGTGGACATGTGTGAGTTGTTTCAAGCTAATGCCCTTATTGAGAAACTACCTGCCATATGGAATAAGTATAAAAACTAGTTGAGGCATAAAAAGAAAGACATGAAGCTTCAAGAATTGATAGGACATATAAAGATTGAGGATGTCAATCGTGCACAAGATAAGACCAAAACACTTACCCTTGTCCCTATTATTAAGGCTTATGTGGTAGAACATAGAAATGCTAATAACTTCAAGAAGAATGGTAGAAAAAACAAGTCTTTCAACAACAAGCAGGGTCAGTTTAAGTGCAAAAGGATTAATGGTGACTGTTGGTGGTGCCACAAGCTAGGCCATCCTGCTGCTAATTGTCAAGCTAGAATCAATTATAAGAAGAAAGGCCAAGGACAGAAACCATAATAGTTCGAGAAAGGAAACTAGATGGGGTACCAACGGGGTAACCAGAAGAGCTTTGGTAAGCCTTAAGCTAATATGGTTGAAGCTAGCGATGACGAGGAGTTCATTACTGCTATGGTGTCCGAAGTCAATCTTGTTAGAAATTTGGTCGAGTGGATCATTGACAAAGGAGCCATACGCCACGTATGCACCAACAAGGACCTGTTCAAGGAGTTGAATGATGTTATTGATGGTGAATTCGTATATATGGGCAACTCTAGCAAAGTTCCTGTCCAAGGGGTTGGCAAAGTCACTTTCAAACTCACTTCTGGAAAAGTGTTGGCATTAGAAAATGTTTTGTTTGTTTCTGATGTACGTAAAAACTTGATTTTTGGTGTATCGCTTAACAAATTCGGTGTTAAACTGACCTTATTCTGATAAGCTAGTTCTGACTAAGAATGAGAACTTTGTTGGAAAAGAGTTTTTTAATGGGGGCTTGTTTGTACTTGACGTTGAAATAAATGCATCTATTTCTTTTGCTTATATTGTTGAGTCTTTAGACCAATGGCACTCTAGACTTGGGCATGTGAATGTGACGTCTATTAAGAGGATGCAAAGTTTAAACTTGTTACCTAAACAAATCACTAATGAAATGGAAAAATGTCAAATTTGTGTTGAGGTTAAACACTCTAAGAAATCTTTTAAATCAGTGACCGAGAGAGGGTCACAATTGTCAGAGGTGCACACAGATTTAGGTGAGTTTAAGAATTATATGAGTAAAGGAGGCATGAAATATTATATTACCTTTATGGATGATTGTTCTAGATTTACTAGGATTGACTTATTGAAAAATAAAAGTGAAGTAGAGGAAATGTTTATGAAATACAAAGCTGAGGTTGAGAACCAATTGGAAAGAAAAATTACGAGATTAAGGTCTGATCGAGGTGGTGAGTATAGTATTGATTTCCTTGCTAATTTTTATGAAAAAAGTTGATATTATTCACGAGCTTTCAGCCCCTTATACACCTGAACAAAATGGAATAGTCGAGAGAAAAAATTGTGCACTCAAAGACATGATGAATGCGATGTTGATTTCCTCAGGATTACCTGATTTTATATGGGGGGAAGTTATTATTTCAACTTGTTATGTTCTAAATAGAGTCCCTCTTAATAAACTAGATCAAACCTCTTATGAAATTTGGAAAGATTATCTACCTAACTTGAGTTTTTTGAAAGTGTGAGGGTGTCTTGCTAAGGTTGCTCTACTTGAACATAAGAGGAAGAAAATTGGGCCTAAGACCATTGATCCAATTTTTGTGGGATATGCCTTTAATAGTGTTGCCTATAGATTTATGGTTAAGGAAGAGGGGTATAACACTTATAGATCAATTATGGAGTCAAGAGATGTAATGTTCTTTGATGATATATTTCTTATGAAAGTGAGTGTGCAAGTTTCTAGAAAATTTGTCCTTAGTTCTTCTACAGATGATGACATAGAGGAAGAGGAAATTATTGAACTAAGGAGAAGCAACAGAGCTAGAGTACCCACTTGTTTTGGTTATAACTTTATTACTTCCTTTGTGGTGACAAAAACTGAGGAGATAGATGATGTTTTTGTAGTGACTTATATTATTGAGAAAAATCCTAAAACTTATGAGGAAGCAATGAGATCTGTGAATGTTACGTTTTGGAAGGAAGCCATAGATAGTGAATTAGAGTCAATCTAATAAAACTTAGGTTTTAGTTTATCTATCTCGAGGTTGTAAGACTTTGAAGTGTAAGTGGATTTTCAAAAAGAAATTGAGACATGAAGGAACCATTGAGAGGTTCAAATTAAGACTTGTGATTAAGGGCTTTAAACAAAAAGAAGGATTGGACTTTTTTGACACTTACTTTCCTGTTACTAAAATTGCATCTAAAAGAATGTTGTTTACTATTGTCTTAATATTTAAACTTCATGTGCACCAAATGGATGTTAAGACATCTTTCTTGAATGGTGATCTTGATAAGGAAATTTACATGGTACAACTTGAAGGGTTTAGAGTGCCTTGTTAAAAGAAAAAGGTGTGTATATAAGTTAGTTAAGTCTTTGTATGGACTTAAACAAGCTCCCAAATAATGGCATGATAAATTTGAAAGTGATATTTGCAAACATAGTTTCACCTTTTGTGATGTTGATTCTTGTATTTAAGTGAAATCTGATGCCAATGATTGTGTGATCATAACTCTTTATGTAGATGATATGCTTATTTTTGGTACTAGCTTATCTGTCATTAATACTACAAAGAGTTTGCTAAAGTCATCCTTTGATATAAAAGATCTTGGACCTGTGGACTTTATTTTGGGAATCAAAGTTGATAGGACTTACTCTGGTTTTAAGTTGAATCAAACTCATTATGTTGAGAAAATTTTGAAGAAGTTTGGTTACTATGATGTTGATCCAGTCAAGTCTTCCTATGATGCTAGTGTTACTTTAAAGAAAAATCTTAGTGATAGTGTAAACCCAGCTGAGTATGTTAAAATTCTTGGTAGTGTGATGTTCTTAATGAATTATTCTCGTCCTAATATTGCATATTGCGTGAGTAGACTTAGTAGTTATACTCATAATCTTTGTCAAGAGCATTGGAATGCATTGATTCGTTTATTGAGATATTTGAAAGGTACTATGCATTATGGATTATCTTTTGGTGGTCATCCTCCTGTATTGGAGGGGTATTTTGATGTTAACTGGGTTGTAGAGAGTGATGATATGCACTCTACCAGTGATTATATTTTTACCTTAGCATGAGCTGCAGTGTCTTGGAAATCATCCAAGCAAACATGTATTATTTGATCAACAACGGAGACTGAGTTTATGGCTTTATAATTGTGAGGACGGAAAGCTGAGTAGCTAAGGAATCTCTTAGCAGATATCCCACTTTGGGAAAAACAAATTCCTTCTGTGTTCCTTCATTGTGACTCGCAGACTGCCATTCATATTGTCAAGAACAAGGCATATAAAGGCAAAAGTAGACATATCATATTGCGACATAAAATTGTTTATACTTTAATTATATATGGTGTAATTTCTCTAGACTATGTCAAGTTAAAGAGAAACTTAGAAGATCCGTTTACAAAAGTTTTGAGTAGAAAACTAGTTTCTGAGCATGTGAAAGGAATGAGGTCGAGCTCAATTGTATAGTAATCTCATGATGGACACTCGATTTGGAAAACCAAGTTCAATGGGTTCAACGAAGTTATGTGGCGACTACTTGTACTTTGTTTATGGAATAATACTAAGATATATTCAGTTCTTGAATTGTGTCCCTAGCATGACTTCACTGCATTTGATAAGGTTAGATTGTTTAATCCTTAATGAGTTTCATAGCCCAAGTTTAGGTGGTGTGAGCAATACACACTTGATGGACTCACCTAAGTGATTGTAGGGGGCTAGTCACCCTCCTATGAGAGTATTTGAGTTATCTCTCTATAGCAATCATGAGACAAGGGTATTTTGAAGATGTTATTTCTCTAACAGGTTCTGTCTCCGATTTTCTTGGACAACAGGTTCAAGACTTAGTTCACCTACTTGTTCACCTATTTTTCTCCTAGACTATTGTAATTTGTTTCTCAAGTTTTAGACCAAATGGGGGATTGTTGGTATTATTGGTCCATAACTGGGACCTACAATTTTTAACTTTATTATCTATTAAAGTTATATCGTTTAATAGTTATTATGACTTTAACGTTTTTAACATTTCTCTTGTTTTAATATCTCTTAATGCCTCTTGTCTTTGTTTCAACTATAAAAACCCCCTCACTTCTACTCTTTCACTCACTCCCACGACTACACATATTCTCATTCTCTCTAACTAAGACACATCTTCTTCCACAAAAGACATCTTTACGCATATATCCTTTTTATTTTGTCTATTCTGCTTTTGTCTGTTTTATTTATTCTCAGAGATAGTTCCTTAGAGTGCACGTGTTAGACCTTGTCTTAAATTGTGTTTAATTTGCTTAAATTAATTATGTGTTATCTGCTAAATTGCTTAGTTGTGTTTAGTGATGGATAATGTTGTTTCGAAATTTGAAGAAGAGTAGAATTTAAGTTGGAATTGAAATGTTAGGTAAAATCTTGTCATAAGTCGAGTTGTATAGTGTGTAAGTCGAGTTATGTGTCTGAAACCAGCTTAGGTCGAAGTAATAACCCGGTATAAGTCGACTTATGTATGTGCAAGTCGACTTATGACCATGATCAGCTGAAATGGAGTTTTATGTATGAGTGGATCTAGGTAGAGAAAAGGCCCAAAGCTTTAAGGAAGCCCATAAG
>JAOQMR010000008.1:10163249-10173284 GCA_027563865.1 Erythroxylum pelleterianum | reverse complement strand
CTTGGATTTCGGAAGATTAAAGTCCTAATAATCTTTTCATCAATAAAAACAAATCAGAGTTTCATGACAAACAACACATTTGTTTCAATAATTCATGTCTATAGAAAATGCAAGTGCAAGTTTAGCAAAAGGCAGCTGCTAGAACATGAAAAAATCAGTCGGAAAACATGAAAAAATCGAAAGACCCACAGCTTACCTTCGGCACCACCAAAGGAGAGACGACCTTGGCTAGTTGTCACCGGAGAAGACGGGGGTTGTGGTCGCCGGAGACGCAGCAGGTGGTCGGAGCCCAACGGAGGTGGAGAATCGCCGGAGGAGAGGAGAGAAAAACTGAGAAGAGGAGAGTCGGGCGTGCAAGGAGAGAGGAGGGGAGGGCTGACGGCGATTTAAGTTTATTTTTGCGACGGAATAAAACCGTTGGTATAATAAAAACATTCCGTCGTTGAATTACGATTCTTAACCTAATTTCACGACGAGGTTTTTCAAGATACCGACGGAATTATCCCGTCGGCGAAATATACTTCCCCGACACATTTGCCGACTGATGTTTAATTCCGTCCCTATTTCCAGACAGAATAATATGCATCAGCATATTTCCGTCGCTACATTTTTCTGCCAAACGTTCCCGCCAACTTTAGCAACGGTTATTATTACCGTCGCAATTTTGATGTTATCTACTGACGGAATTCGTACTACAGTCGCAATTAACATACAATTGGTGTTCCGTCGGTACAGGTCCGTTGCTATTTAACAATTTTCTGGTAGTGATTCTTGAATTGATTTATTATAAGTTGCTACGGTTGTACAATCCAACATTAGGGTTTGTTTTGTTTCTATCAAGAGTTTTGTTTTTTTTAATTTAATAAAAAATTGAGTTTCTAATCTTTTTGTTTTTGATTTTGCTTTCTTTTAGTTTCTACAACTTATAGGAAAATTTTAATTTTAATTACAATATTTTACCAAAATGCAAATTAAAGGAGCATTAAAATGAATTATAACATTTACAAATTATTTAATTTAAATCTTAAATAAATGAAAATATTGACATAGTTATGTCTCATTTTTATTAATCATGTCGCATAATATAGTGAGACTCACACATTTTAATTAAACTTCAATTAATTTTAAACTAATTATATACAATAAATCTTAATTAAAACTAATAAATAATAATGTTAGTTTTTTCATAAATTGAAAGTTTTATCACTATTTTTATTAATATTACAAAATCAAACAAAGTTTAGGATTTTGAATGTAATTTATTTAAAACCCTCATATGTATACTAATTAATATACATTTTTTCGACACAAAAGTAATTTGAATTTTATAAATTACGGGGAACTTCACAGAAAGGACGATTAAAATAATTTGGTATTAACTCAATACAACTTTTAATTAAAAAGACAAGATTTTTTGGTTAATTCACTTGTGTGTACCATAGCAACTTTATACTCTGATCGTATGCAAAGAATACTCAGTTAGTATTATATGAAGACTAATTTTTGATCGAAATAATTTTAAGAACATAACAGATAAAGTTGAAAATTATTCAGACCATTTAATAGATTTGGCGAAGAAAGAAAGTAAAGTTTTCTGAAGTAGATGTTCTAAGAATTAAAATTTCATCTTCCGTCTACGATTACAGTGATGGGTTCGGAGCGGCCACTTAATGGCCTCAGTGGCTGTCCATTAAGTTCAGCATCCTGCCTTGGCGTATCTTGGTATGAAAGAAGAGGCTTTGGAGGCAACGTCAAGCATTCAACATCCTTCTCAAGCATTTCAAGCACTTGGTGCATCGGAGGACGTTCGGTAGGCCGTAGTTGTATGCACCACAATGCTACTATAATTATCTTCTTGGTAATTTTATTCTCCTCTTCTGTAACATCACCATTTCCTAATTCCACATGCTTCCCTAACCTGAACTGCTCGTAAGCCCATGCAGGAAAGTAAACCTGGCTGGACTTGTTCGCCAGTGCATTGAAATTCTTCCTTCTTCCTGCCATTTCCATTAATAGCATCCCGAAGCTATAGACATCAGCTTTGTACGAGACACTTCCAATGTGCTTGTACAACAATTCTGGAGCCATATACCCTAATGTTCCTCTGGCAGCTGTGAGTGAAACAATGTTACTGTCTGTCGGACAAAGTTTTGCAATACCAAAATCTGAAACCTTTGGAACAAAATTTTCATCAAGAAGAATATTGTGAGGCTTGATGTCAAAATGCAGAATTTGCATGTTACAACCTCGATGCAGATATTCAATACCCCGAGCCACCCCAAGAGAAATTTCGTACATTTTTTCAGTACTGATTGCGTTGCTAACTTGTGGAGAAAACAAGTACTTGTCCAGAGATCCATTAGACATAAACTCGAAAACAAGAGCACGCTTTAATCCCTGAACGCAAAAACCAATTAGTTTAACCACATTGACATGGTGAATTCTTCCGATCGTAGCAACTTCATTAATAAAATCTTCGCCATTAGCTTTAGATTTTCCCAAAAGTTTGATAGCTGCATACCCACCGCTTCGAAGTCTTCCTTTATAAACAGACCCGTAACCTCCTTCACCCAACTTATCCCTAAAATTACCAGTCATCTTCTTAATATCTGAGAAGGAATATCGAATTGGCACGAAGTTTCCTTGAGTTTGGAGGAATTCTTCAATATTGCTATACATTGACAAATGCCTTCTCTTCCACTTGTATATCAGAAAAGCGATAATGAAAGGACCCCCAGTAATGAACAATACCATCCGGCCTAGCACTGTGTACAAACAATAAATAGTAATGGATAAGCAAGCATGCGTATCGACATAAGTGTCTTCCTGAGGTTTTGGCTGAGAATCCTTCTTAACTTTTTTTCTTTTTCACAACCATGAAGTTGAATGTTGCTTCCATTGCAGATTATAAATTGATTGTTCTGTTCTTCAGTGTATGTATAAATGATTCGTTTTCCATAGTTCTGTCAGTTGATATCCAACAAAACGTACAGGCTTAAAATTTATCTTACCAAATAGACCCAGTAGATGACGAAACAGAGGAAACAGCCAACGACGCCATTCTCTCGCTGCAGGATAAGTAACATTGAAAAGGCAAGATAATCAGCAAAAACCAACTCGATATGATCAATGTATGAAGCTCAGGACAAGAGAAATGATTGTAAGTTGCAAATACAGTCACCCAACTTACTCAATTCTAAGCACAATAGAGCTGTAGTTTGTTCATGGCTAGATTCATCATATCATAATAAAAAGCAGATTTCAATAACTAGCACTATAACTAACTATACTTTCATACATCATAAAAATAGAACATCTCAATAGGTACATGGAGGATCTGTGAAATGGGGAAGAAGGGCTTTAATAAGTAAATACTGTATGAAGGATCTAAATAACAAATGAAAGAGGATAGAGATCTCCATGTAGAATGAGACGTGTAGGCATGATGTGAGAGAACAAGTGTTCACCGTAGTAATAGGGAGGTATCCATGGACCTACAGTGTTGAAAAAGAGAAAGCATCAGTGTTTTCAGAATCAAACATCAATGTCTTCAAGAAAACATCAGTTAGCAAATGTTCAGTTATTGAAAACTTGCGAATCTTAGTTCCGTGTAGTGTATGAAACACGAAAGTTGAACATTATTTACAAAAAGCAGAGGAGCTCTTACCAAGAAGAGAGTTCACTATCCTGGGTTTAACTGCCAAACGAACAAGGAGAGAATAGAAAGTAAGTCGAAAGAAAGAATCATCTTCCATTCATTCTCAACACTTTCCTAACTGGCCAAAGGCTGTAACACATTCATTTTCAATCTCTACACATCACTTTTCAAATGGTAATGAAATTGCTTACCATTTTGCCAACCGAACGATCTCCCACCGCCAAAAATGGAGAATAGAGCAATGAACGCAGAGTGCACAGGATCAAAGATGTAGCGTGGGAAAGTATAGTACGCTGCAAAATAAATAACACAAGCAGAAATATAAGCAAACAGATACAAATGAAGAAGATAAATAACATCAAATATGCATTTAAAATTTCCAATTAATCATAATAAGATATTCTCTGATTTTCCTTCAAATACAACTGTCAACGTCTTATCCTGTGTTTCAGAGTTCAAACTGCTCCGTCTAAAATGTCCTACGAAACCCAACAAGAAGAGAAGAAAGTAACACAGGCACACACACATATGGAACATATCTACAATTTTGGATTATTAACGGCAACAAAAATGAAAAGTAAGGCCTAGAAGACGGGAGACAGAGATAGAGACTTCTACTTCCGACACAGAAGAAGGAACCATCGATGTTGCAAGGATTATAGCTCTTGAAATGCCGACAGCAAAAGGAAGACCATGAAAGATCAATCCCGTAAACCAGACCATCGTGTACGTCTCTATAAGAAATGTTTTCTGAATCAATCATGGGCCAAGATATGACATGATTCAGCTCTATGCGACATGAGTCCCTCAAATCATATGCCACAGGGCTTTTTATCGCATACGTATAACCCTTTAAACTGTTTGAGTAAGAAGTGGAATTGGATGTTCCATTGTTGCAAGACGAAGGGTCTAAGTAGTTGGAAACATTCACCGGGTTAGCACAGTTCACGAAAGTTATGTCTGCAAACGTTGGCTCGTAAGGGGTTGACCCTGAGGACAAATCTGGAAAAGAATGACGAGGAATGGAGGAGCAATTATCCTTTTGAACATCAACATCTGCTACTCGCATTGAGAGACCAGCGTAATCGATTTCACGAACGTAGTACATCAGAGAAGACAAGTTAAGTAGTGCGACGTTGTTATGGCAAACAAGCTGGAAAGATTTGATACCGCAGTGTTCAGGATCAGAGTCCAAGCGAAATGGGCTTTTAACGACGATGTCTCCACAAGAAGATGCACAGTTACTAAGGAGGACATTGTTAGCTTTGCAACTATGCTGCGCTAAGATTAGAAAAAGGAGGAAAGCTACGTATAATCTGAACATTGTCAGAGGAGAAAAAGTTTGGGTTGTTAGCGATGATGATTCAATAGTTTCGTTTGTGCTTGAAATGAAATGATAGTACTTGTTGAGTTGCAAGTCAACAGTCAACACTGGAAGCTAATCGATTGTGTATTTGGTGTCTACTTTATTTTTTGGATGGATAACGGGGCAGACGATGGCTGGCTGTCCAGTTTCCATATACCATCCTGTTGTAACCAAAAGAGTAAAAGTTCGAGGAGATTACTCCGCGATTATAGTGATTAGGATTTAAAAGAATAAAAGTTGGAGAAGATTACTCCGTGATTACAGTGATTAGGAGTCAAAAGAATAAAAGTTGGAGGAGATTACTCCGTGATTACAGTGTGGATTCAGTTTGTATTTACTTATTCTATGTCCTTATTTGGCCCGTAATTATGGTGTAAATTTATACAAGCAAAGACTAACCTCAAGTGTATATATATGAGGAAAACGGAGGAAAATTATACAAGAAAAATACTTTTACTCACATATGCTTCATAGTATCAGAGCCATCTGTGTAACCCCAGATTATACATCTTCTTGAACGTATTCCTCTAACTTGAAACCCATTTCAAATGGCAGATGATATCTCCAAACTCCCATCAACCAAAACTTTTGCATCAGGCAGTAGTTCAAAAACTGTTGAACCAAATAAGCAACCTATCATTCAATATCAAAACGAATCTACCCATTTTAATCCCGGCATCATTCTGAATGAAGAGAATTATGATGTTTGGTCACAAATCATTGAAATCCATATTGCAGCTAGGAAGAAACAAGAGTTTATTATAGGATTAGATCCACATCCTACCATGGGCGATCCTAAATATCAGAAGTGGAATGTTGACAATCAAAAGATTCGTGGTTGGCTGCTCACCAACTTGAAACCGGAACTAATGAAGAGATATATGCGATTACCTATAGCTAGAGCAATCTGGACAGCTTTATCTAAGGCGTATTATGATGGAAGCGATGAAACCCATATTTTTTCATTGCATCAGAAGACATGGATGCTTAGACAAGCTGGTCAGACCTTAGCCATTTACTTTGGTGAGCTTTCTGAACTCTTTACCGAGTTAGATTATTGTGAAACTATTGTAATGAAAGATCCCGATGATGTGAAATTATATGAGGATTCAATTGAACGTATGTGTGTTTATATATTCTTAAACGGTTTGGATTATGATTATGACCAAGTTTGTGGTGAGATTTTGAGAATGGAATCCAGGCCATGTCTTGAAAAAGCATATGCCTATGTGCACCGAGAAGCTAATCAAAGGGTCCTACATCGAATGGAATCAACTGGAGAGGCTACAGTACTCATGGCCAAAGGTGGAAAATTTTGTAAGAAAAAGAGCAATGGGAACACCGAAAGGAGCTATGAGGTTTCCAAGTCTTCCAGAAAAAGGGGAGGTAGTCAATTGTATTGTACAGATTGCGAGATGGTTGGTCACACAGCTGCACGTTGCTATACCAATATAGGATATCCACTATGGTGGGATCCCATAAAAGCACCTAAGCGTAAAGGAAAGGCAAATCTAATGGAGGCTTCCTTATCAGAAAAACAGGTTGATGAAGGGGAGAAAGAACATTCAACGGTCTTGAATGTCATATCTACTGTTAAGTCTTTTAAAGCTTCCTCTTTGTCTAGTTCAAATACTTTGATTATTGAATTAGGAGCAATTGAGCATATGACTTTTGATTGTACTGTGAAAGATATGCACAAACCAACCATCCATGAAGTCAAAACCGCGAGTGGTGGAATTGTAACCGTAATTGGTGAAGATTCTAAAACTTTAAATGAATTAAATCTAAACTCCATTCTTGTTATTCCCTTTTTAAATTATAGCCTATTATTTGTTGCGCAAATAACAATTGCACTTCAATGCATCGTAATATTTTGGCCTTATTTTTGTGTTTTTAAGGACATCAAGATGAGACAGACAATTGGCTGTGGCATTAAGAAGGGAAATCTATATTATTTGATTCTTAAGCCATCATCTTTGAAAGCTTTGGCAACGACATCATGTTTATCTGCTACTTCATCTAGTATTTCTGAACTTTGTCTTATTCATAAACAATTTGGTCACGCTTCGTTTGGATATTTGAAACATTTATTTCTGAATAAATTTATGAATCTTGATTTGAAATCTTTTGAATGTGATGTGTGTGCATTGGCAAAAAGTCGTCGTATGAATTTTAAGTCTCATGTTAATCGTAGTCTTAAACTATTTATGCTTGTTCATTCTGATGTATGGGGTCCTTGCAAAATTCCTACTTTAAATAGTGCAAAATGGTTTGTGTCATTCATAGATGAATGTAGTCGTATGTCATGGATTTGTCTCATGAAAAATAAAAGTGAAGTTTGTGATTTATTTCAAAAATTCTTTGTCATGATTTCAAATCAATATAACATGAAAATACAAGTCTTAAGAACCGATAATGGAGGCAAATTTGTGAATCATGAATTGTCAGATTTTTTAGTAAAACATGGTATTATTCACCAAACCTCATGCCCTTATAGCTCACAACAAAATGGTATTGTTGAACGAAAAATAGGCATTTGTTAGAAATGACAAGGTCTATGTTGATTGGGTCTAGAATGCCATTATAGTTTTGGGGCGAAGCTATTACTGCATCCACTTACTTAATAAACTGACTTCCTTCCAAGATTTTAAACTTAAGAACCCTTCTAGACGAATTAGCTAATCATGTAACAATGCATTCGATTTCTAATTTGTCTCCAAAAGTATATGGTTGCACTGTGTTTGTACATGTGAATTCTAATGAACGAAAAAGTAAACTCCATCCACAAGCATGTAAGTGTGTGTTTGTTAGGTATGGGGTGAATAAAAAAGGGTATAGGTGTTATAGTCCTATTTTACAGAAAATGTTTGTAACTAGATATGTAACATTCCATGAAAATGCTTTTTATTATAATAAGGAGGCAACTGCAAGTAAGGGGGAGAAATATGAATTAGAATACTTGCAGTCCACTAGAAACGAAGGTAGTGAAAATGAATTTGAAAATGAAGTGCAAGTTTACATGATCAAAGTGTAATGCATGGTTTACATGAGGAAAACACAAATGAATTTGAAAATGAAGTGCAAGTTTACACGATCAAAGCGTAATGCATGGTTTACATGAGGAAAACACATTGCATAGTTTATGTGAACAAAATGATTTTGAAATTGGAAACAGAGAACCTAGTTTTAATTATAATAAAAGCTCAACCAAAACCATGGATTCTAGTACAGTAAGGAACAGTACCATGCATGAAAATAAAGATTGTTTTTACCACAAACAGAACCCATGCATGATGAAATTTTGTATGATGAAAGTCAAAGTAATGAAATACAAAGTGAAGTCAAAGATGGACAGGATCTCCGTATGGACCTAGGAGCTGAGGACGAAGAAGAAAATATAGTTGAGCTTCCTTCAGTACAGCCACATGTGTCTTGACTTGATGTTGAAGAAAAACGATCCTTACCAAACAGAACCACTCGAGGAAAGCCAAAACAGACATATGAACCGACATTATCTTCTACCCTAAGATACCCTCTTGCTAATCACATGTCTTATCACAGGATCAGTAGGGAATCTCAGTCTTTTTTGAATTAAATATATGCAGTTTCTGTTCCTAACAATATGCAGGATTCTTTGGAGGACTCAAGGTGGAGAAAGGCAATGGAAGAAGAAATGAAATCATTGGAAAAGAATGCAACATGGGAGGTGGTAGACTTACCCAGTGGAAAAAAGACAGTTGGATGTAGATGGATTTTCATAATAAAATACAAGGTCAAAGGCGAGATTGAAAGGTTTAAAGCAAGGCTTGTAACAATGGGGTATAGCCAAGTATATGGAATAGATAATAAGGATACTTTTGCACTCGTTGCAAAAATCAATACAGTACGTATACTTCTTTCTCTTGCCATTAATTATGATTGGTCATTGTATCAATATGATGTGAAGAATGCTTTCTTACATGGTGTTCTTGAAGAACAAGTATATATGGATTTACCACCTGGTTGTAGCTTGAAGACAGAAGGAAGTAAAAGGGTCTGTAGGTTGAAGAAATCATTGTATGGATTGAAACAATCCTCTAGAGCATGGTTTGGAAGGTTTACAAATTCCATGAAAGTTTTTGGTTATAAACAATGCAATTCTGACCATACCTTGTTCTTTAAAAGGTTTGGAGCTAGAATAACTTTGTTGATTATATATGTAGATGATATGATTATCACAGGAATGATGCTACAGAAAAAAGAAGACTACATGAATACTTATCAACTCAGTTTGAAATGAAAGAACTAGGAGATTTGAAATATTTTCTAGGGATTGAAGTCTTAAGGTCGAAGAAAGAATCTTGTTGAGCTAAAGGAAATATGTGTTAGAATTGCTGAAAGAAGTGGGAATGACAGCTTGTAAGCCAGTTGATATGCCAGCTACAGAAAAAAAAAATCAAATTGACCCAAGATTGTGAGGGTACACAAGTAAATAAAGAAACATACCAACGATTAGTAGGAAGGCTGATGTATCTTGCACATACTCGTCCTGACCTCGCCTATTCAATAAGTGTGGTCAGCCAGTACACGCATGCACCATATGAAGAATGAAGGAGATAAGATCTCTGGGCTGGTTCACAGCTTGACCTGAGAGCCCAACATACAACAAGCCCAAATGAAAACTAAGCAATCAGCAGCCCAACTCTGTTCTTGTTGGAACCCGATCTCGAGACCGGATCCCAACCGAAAAACGAAAACGAAACACGCGAAACAAGAATAGCGAAGGATCGCTAATCGGAATACAAATCGAATCGAATCGGAAAACGAATGTCCGACATCCGTTAACGAAGATTGATCGAGAAACGATGCGAGACGCGTTGGAAACCCTAAGACCAATCTGAAAATCCCGATATAATTTTTTTTCCATATATTTCTGTTCTCTTTCTCTTATTTCAAACTCATTCAAATCATAACCAATCCATACAATTTCCTTTTTGGAAACTCATCCTCGTGCAAATTTCAATTCACTTAA
>JAOQMR010000008.1:10127741-10138243 GCA_027563865.1 Erythroxylum pelleterianum | reverse complement strand
GAGAAATTGAAACCTTACCTGGAGAGTGGGAAAGTGAAGCCTTTGATTGATCCAAAAGGTCCATTTCCATTTTCACAAGCTGTAGATGCATTTTCCTATATTGAAACTGGCAGAGCCGTTGGCAAAGTTGTCATATATCCTATTCCATAACAAAGTGCTTTGCATATTCTCCTATCTATGTAACCGAGTTGCTTGTGAACTAGAAAATGTTATAAAGCTTTGAGAGTGTATCTGTTTGAAAATAATAAGCACCGCTTGCTATTAATCTTACAACCTCAGGCTCAAGTTCTTCAAAACCTATACTTTTTTCAGTCCCAATGGCAAACAACAACAGAAAAATACTAGAGTCATTGGCCTTGCAAGTAGCTATATTACACTTTAACGGTACAACCTCGTTTTCCTGTGGGAACTGTGGGCTTTAAGGGCAATAACCTTGCAAAGAACTTCAAGCCATTTTTAAGCAACTTGTATACTGCTTTGAGATATGAATTTACAATATTACAGAAAATTCATAGAGTGATCTTTTTTTACGTTTACATTCATCAACGTTCTGGGGCCAATGTTTCCTGTATGGAACCAAACGCTGGTGCACCTTTTAGCTGTTTTCAGCATCAACAGAAGACCTTAGGCCTTGCCTCTTGTTCACTATAATCAGTCACCCTGGCACAAATTTGCGTCAAAACCTGAGGGTTTATGGTCCAGCGGAATCACCAAGAGGGTTATCATAAATGGTTAGTTTCGTGTCCATGACTGTAAGTAGGAGTTGCTGAGGTATGTCGAAGAATCAACATAAATATCCATACTTTGGTTGACTAAGAGAATTTTTAGGTACAAAACTGCTCTCTGCCTTAGTTTTATTAGTATATTTGCTACTTAAGTTTTGGTTAACTGCTGTAATATAAAACTTACAGCAGTTATTACTTCTTGTTCATGAAATGTGAAGAATAAAATTATCTTGTGAAGTATATATTTCTCATAACAAATAGGGTAGGCACCTCTGTTATAGCTTATTTATGCAGATTAGAAACAAGTACATATAAAGTAGAAGGCATAAATTCTAGAGTAGCTATTTTCGCTAGTGTAACATTCCACTTTATTTCAATTACTGATAATCAAACACTGAAGTACTTAAGAATCTTATAACCTCCAATGATGCCAATAGGCCTACTTCTACCGAATTAACTCCATGCATGTCCACCTTAATCCCTCGAGTCTAAGCACCAGCAGTAATAGTCAGACCTTGATATTGCTAGCAGTTCTTCTGGGCTCATCTTCTCGAGCTCATTTTGCCTCCGTGGAGCGAAGTTATTTCTGTTTTGTGGGTCAGAAGCAAGTGGGTAATCTTCTATCATATGACTTTGTGATCTCATCCTCATGTAAAGCCTCACAGTTGCTACACATTCCTCATAAAGGTCTTGAATGCCAGTTTGCATCTCATATCTATACATAAAGTACTTGGACATTAGAGGCTTAAACTATCAAGGAAAGGTAAGAGAAGGAACATGCCTTACTGTTTTCAGGCGACTTACCCAAGATAAGCTTGTGTTAGGTACTTGAGTGAATTGCTGAGCTTGCTTGTTTTCATTAGTGGAGGGTATTTTGCGGTATCTCTGTATGATGAGTCAAATTCAGAAGCATTGAAATAACCTAACTGCCATAAATAATTCAGAAGCCCTATAGCCATCCATATATATATATATATCTATATCTATATACCCATAGAATATAAGTTTGCAAAAGACTTTTTATTACCTGATCATTACAGCTGGATATTCTACTTCAAGACGGTCAAGATCATGGTCCAAACCATGACCAACTAGAATCCTAGCTTTTCCTCCTTTGGGTCGAATTTTCCACATTGGTTCTCCATTAGATAGGAAGTCTTGAATCTTCTTTTGGACTTGTCTTTGTTGCATTGCATCCCTCAAGTACTCTGGCCGAATGCCAGTGGTTTCGTACCTGGAAGTAGTGATTACGAATGTGACTATAGTGCTTAACTTTTTTCTTTTTTGTAGTTACACGGGAAATCTCACTATCAGAAACAGCTTAATCTTAAGCTTGTAATAGAATTTTACCTATAGTTTGTGACTGGAATTGGTGGTTTGACATAACTGTGGAAGATTATATTTTCGTTCTCATCAATGAGACAAACCCTTGCACAAAGGTCAAGAGAACCATCACTGCCTCCTCCAACCATCTTGCAAGCCAATGCAACTACTTGGGGACCTCTTGCAGAAGCATTGTCTATAATTAAGTTGTCTCTGAAGCCTAAATTGGCCATGCGAGCTAGTAGACCCTAGAACGACAATAAAGGAATTGGTTGTAAAAGAGAAATCACTCGGAACTTGGAGCCAAACGTTATTAAATTCAAATGGAAAGGGAACAAAAAGGAAAGATTGATGGAGTGCAAAGCTGGACCTTTACCGAATGAACTCCAGAGTGCTGGCATCGTTCTTGGTGAGCTCTGCGAGCATTAGGGCTATCAAAGATGGCTAAGCAGAATCTACATCCTCGGCTAGTGAAGATACTCTTACACTCTAGTTTTGGCAATTGACCTACAGAAGTAAAATAGTGCTTAATATCACCCAAGCAACACTCTAAATCAGTGTATATTACTATTTAGAATTTAGCAACTTACCCATGAGACCTACATGCTCCCTCAAGGATTCAAAAGACCTGCAATGTTTCTTACAGACTCCACACATGGGTTCATGAACTGAATGAAATGAAATTTTCATGTGCTCCACTAGGTGTTCCATCCTATTGAATTGTCTGAAACATGCAGCACACTTATTCCTGCAACAGACAAACGATACAACGCAATTTAATATAGGGCAGTATTCACATAAACTAATAACACTATGCATGTTCATATCATAGCATTTCACTTTTGTCTACTGCACAGAGAGAAGGGAGACAGAAAGACTAAATGAGGAAGGATACCTCAAAGTCTCCGATGACTCGTTTCTGTTATCCATGGCAGATGCTCAAGTCTGTATAGTTCTCAGGAGTAGAGAAGACTAGCGAGCTAGAGGTATGTGATGAAGGAGTTAGGGGCAGGAGTGTATTTATACTGGTAGGAGCTAGAAAAGGAATCTCTACAAGTTGATGCTGTCTAACCTTAAAAACAAGCATAAAACAATTGGTCCAAATCCAAATTCTTGGGTCCCATTCTGGAACCAGAATGATGAAGCCACCCTTCAACATCTCTCCCCCTATCCCCTCTATCTCTCCCTTTCTTGCATGGCTATTGGAATTTTAAATGTTGTCCGTGTGGTTGCTAGAAGTGGCAGAACTTCACAAAAAAGAGAAGTTTATATGTGGGTATGGTCTGTGCCTTAAGCAACCAAAACTCCTTTATGCCTTTGAATGTGTGCTTCCACAGCAAAAACAAGCTACATGATTCGACCCTTAATTAGATGAGTGGATCGTCTTGAAGTCTTCAAAGAAAACAGTGAAACTAGGAGCTCAGAATCTCTACTACGATGGTGAATTCCACATTGGTCGCGGTTGTGAAATGACCATACGCCTGTTGTTTTATTTCTGCCCTAGCACAACTGAAATTACTATGCAGATATACAGTTAGGTTACTAGATCTGTCACTATTTTCTTATAAGATGTTACTAACGTATGTCTATCACTGCTCTCCACAGAGTCGACCATTCACTATTCACAGCTAAGCTTTTGATTAATGATTGCTAACAGTTAATCATATCATATACTATGTGATAAAAAATATTATTTTAAATCCTAGCCTTTAATAATATAAAAATTAATTTTAATGACATAATAATGTTACACTTTTAATTTTAAATTCTCTGTAAATTTAAGTTTGACATTGAAACTTAAATATGTTTAGAAGGACCGACCACAATCTAATTCCTCATGATTTGATCATCAAATGGCTTGTCTTATCAACATTGCCTATAGCCCTTTTCCTAAGTTTGTATTAGTTTAATTAGGATGTTATCGTAATTTTTTGTTTCCTATTTTTATTAAGCTTAGTGTATCTTATTTAAATCCTTTGAAATATTCAGAATTTAGATATAATTGCAAGTTCGTTCTGTTTTGTGCGAATTTTATTACTTTTTCGCTGCGTCATGTATGATCAAAATCAACCTCAAACTTTAAAAATCATCCATTGCTAATTAATCTAAATTATGACCACCTCCTTTGATATTGGAGTTCTATCGAGAAAGAGAAGAGAAGTCACATGTGATATCTAAAGTCTATGAAGAAATTAGTAAATTTATTAAAAAAAATCTACAAACAACATTATTACGAACAAAATGAGTTTTGAAATTATTGTATCCAGAATTGAAAGAAGAAGAATTGTAGAAAGTAGAGTTTATAAAATAAAAAACACTAAAAAATAGAGAAATAAAACTAAACTTATTGTTAATCTATAACTCAAAGTTTTATACTACATTTTTTTATATTACTTTCACAACTGATCATATTTGAAAATGTATTATCATCATCTTCTTCTTCATAATTCTTGTGTTTTTATCTTTTTTTTTTAATGTTCTTTAGATGTTGCTTTCTCAACTTCAATATCTTGAGTATTTTCATTAACTTGCATAGACCAAGATACATAATATCAAAAAGAAAGTATTATGAATATCAATCATTTGAATAAAATAATATGGTTTAGGATTTTAATCAGATGGACTATGTGAGGGTTATAACATCAAGAATTAAGAAAAATTGATATAATTTATAGTATAATGCAAGGATTGATAGAAGATTTGAAAGTTAGAAAAACTAATAGGTAAAAGTCAAGAAAACAAGAATCAAGAATCAAAGATTATGATGAAACAAAAAGAAGAATCAAGAACCAAGATTAAGATTAAGGTAAAAGAAAGAAAAACAAAAGATTAACTCTAATATAAAAGAACAATATATATTGATGGAGTTACTTTTAAAGGACCATCAACTCTAATACTAAATGTTACAGTCAAAATGAGTTGTGAAATATTTGTCTTGAGAACTGATAAAAGAAGAGGAAGAATAAAAGAACTTGGAGTTTAGAAAATAAGAAATAATAGAAAAATAAGTAGAGAAGAGAGAAAATATATATAAAAAAAAAGTAGAAACAAACTTCTTGTTAATTGATAACTATTCAATTCTTAGAACATAGCTTTTATATGACTCATGACTAATTAATCATATTTGAACATGTATTATACTCATTTTATACTATTTTTATATGTATCTAACATCGACATCACCCTTTGTCCCTCTTTAACTTGAGGTTGGATATGTGAAGCTATTATTATGATTAATTTTAAATACTTATATATGGGGCAAATGTTGAAGTTTACAATGATCTTATTGCCAATATTTTGTTTATTAAATTGTATTTTAAATATACAAATTTACTCAAATTTGTAATATTAATGAGAAGTATATGTCAAAATTTTAATTTGTTGCCCATATATTCTTCAACTTTACTGACATGGATATGCCAAACTATACATGAAATTTTAAGAAGTAAATTTGTTATTTATTAACAATAAAAACCAATAAAACTATTACTAACTGTTAATATCATGATAAACTAATTAATGTATTATTTACTCTTGTGTATAAGGTAAAATATATTTTAAAGGTGAAAGAGACTAATATTCTTTTAGGAAGTTTTTAAGATTTCTTAAAAATTCTGGGATCGAATCTATCATTAGTAAAATTTTTATTTATTAAAAATATAATAAATTGATATTCTTATTTATATATTATCTAACAATCAGAGTTTCTATTGAGGTTTGTCCCTTCTTCATATCTATATTCTAGGAAATTCATATGCTCCATGGGCGGAGAAAAAAAGGGAGTCTTGGCCAAAGTAAGTCGCCCTAAAAACCCAACAAAGCGAGTGAAAAGGATCTCATCAGTTTGAGTCTTATTATCCCTAAACACTTGTGCTTTGTCCCATACCCCAAGTCATAGGATTACCAAGACATAAAGTTCAATGAGAACATAAGCATTTTCAAAAGAATAGCGATAGAGAACAATCAATCTTTCTTGATCAATCCCTTTATCCCTCATTCTTCGAGAATTTGAAAGATTTTTTTTCAAGTTTGAATTTGTTCAATTAGAATCTGGGCTCTTCTACTGAAATTTTCTTTTTATTTATTCCTTTTCTTTTTATTTATTTATTTTATTATTAGAATTATATTATCCTCTTTTTTTATTCCCCAAGAAACAAGAAGCTTGTTTTTGGAGTAAGCATCTTTTAGTTTCTTGTTTTGGCGGGGACGCACGTTCATTGTCCGCCAAAACTTACTACCTAGTAATGGTTGGGGCGTATCGGTTTATTCTTTTTCCCACTTTTTCCTTTTGTCACTAACGGAACACCTTTTTTTTAATTCACCCATTTGAAAGATTTTTTTTAAGTTTGGATTTGTTCATTTGGAATCTGGACTCTTCTACTGAATTTTTCTTTTTATTTATTCTTATTCTTTTTATTATTAGAATTCTATTATCCTCTTTTTCAATTCCCAGAGAAACTGGTTGTTTGTTTTTGGAGCAAGCATCTTTTAGTTTCTTTTCTTGGTGGGGAACGAAATTTCGTTGCCTGCTGAAGCTTAATACCTAAGGATGGTTGCGGTGCATCGGTTTATTTTTTTCCTACTTTTTCCTTTTTTTCACTAACGAAACACTTTTTCTTAATTCACCACCTCCCCAAATATTCCCCCCAAATGTCCTCTAATAACAATTGATTATCCAACATTGGCTATAAAAAATATGAGAAGGATGTTTAATACCTATATTTTAGGTTTGTGTTCTATTTATTGTAATATCTCTTCTCGTCCTCCTCCTCCTCTTTTTTTTTTTGGGCAGCTAAAAGGTTCTTTTTCTTGAATTTGTAGCTGAGCCTGAAGCATGCTCTGTTCGTTGCAATGTAAGTGGCAGATAAAACTTTATATAGTTCCAAACATCGCCTGTTCCCTTATATATCATGGCAGGCGAGCTCCCTTTTGGGGTTTGTGATTTTAGTTCTAGGGGAAAAGATTTCATTTTTTTTGCATTTTCTATCTTTAACTCTGGCATGAGCAAGTTTATCAAAATAGAAGATTTAGTACGAATTGAATTGAGTTGGAATCCATTTCCTATCATTTCTATTCCTTTTACTTTTGAAATATGAACACGAGAATCAATGAAATATTTGTTTGATTATAATTAAAAAGGAGGTATTATTCCTATAATACATTACTTTATTCGAACTACTCGAATCTAAGATAATTTAGAAATATAATACAACAAATTTTCAATTCAATTTGAATGGTTAAATTCAAAAGTCTTCTCATAATGATCTATAAAAAGCCGGATGCAGTTTGATTTCTCAATTAACTTAGTAGTCCTTCTAAAACTCACTTTTGATGTAAAGAATACCATTAAAGCAACCCAAGCGAGACTGGCTATATCCATGTGAATTATGTCCCCTATCTCTATGAATATGATCGATTCATTATTGTTCATTAATGATTATTGTTCACTAAGAAATTATTAATAATAAAAAAAAATTGCGGATGTAGATTAGAAAAAAAAGGACAAAAGACCTTCCTTTAAGTGGATATGTGGAAATACGCTATGATGATCCAGAGAAACGTGTAGTTTCTGAATTGAGATGACCCAAGAATTTTGATATTTCAATTTTGCTAGTCCTTGGGAACAACGTAGCAACGAATAATTCAGAATCAGAATAGGTCCAATCCAAGGGACAAATTAATAGGAAATGTTATTTTCTTTGTAAGAATGAACTTTTATGGTAAAGGTGCGCATTCAATCCTTGTTCATCCGTTAATTCCCAGTTCTTCTCTTCACCATGCCGGATAGATCTAGCAGTTTGGTTGCTTGCAAGGCTCATAACCTTTAGGTCACGAGCCATCTCCGTAAAACTCTTTTTTTACAAAAAAAAGGATTATCTTTATTCACTTTATTGTCCTTAACTTAAAATTAATTAATTAACAATGTTCTATTGGAAAATGGGAGGAAAGAAAAGAGGGTTGAGCCTCGTAGACTGAAAAACCTTTTTTGTATTAGTCCCAAGTCAAATAATATATAAATAAGATTATCAATTTATTACATTTTTAAATATATAAATTTCAATTTATATATCAACAATCATCGTGAGTTGTTATATTCAGTTTAACGCTGATTAATTTTCCTTTGTTATGTCCGTTTGTTGGATTTAGTGTTAGTGTCACTTAATTTTTCATGTCTTATTAATATGCTAGATAATTATATAATAAAATAAAATTTTAATAAAAGGCTAAACTTAATATCATTCTAAACTACTTAATGTTTATTAGCTATTAATAAAAATATGATAAATTAATTTATTATGCATTATTATTTAAAATAAATTTATATTACTTATAAATATTTCTTTATATCTTTTATATGAGTTATGATATATAAATATGATAAATTAATAAAATAACAAGAAACTTGCAATTTTATTTACTATCGGTAAAATCCATCAAGTTAATTATAACTTGTCTATAAAGATATAGATTTTGAAAGTAAATGGAAATTTTATTATTTTATTTATTTGCATTATCATAGAACGCTAATAAATGATAAAATATTTAATTTACTATCATATCATATCAGATTATTAAATATATTATTAAATTAATGAATATAATAATTTTTAAATTTTAATAAAATAAATTAATATTACATATTAAATACTAAGTATTGTTATATATTTTAATATAAATAATGATGTATAAACTATTATATATATATATATATATATATTTGACATATATCACTTTATAATTTGTCAATTTGTAATCACTTTTTTCGAAGTAACTGCATACGTAAAGTGTTAATCTCTGAAAAATTATCAGATAAGTGAAAATTAATGAGTGACTGCTGATTACATGAAGCATCACTGTGCAAAAAGGTCGGTTAGCATGAAAGATATGCTTTGCTAGCTGAATATGATCTTGTGATGCGATAGATATTTGTTTGGATAAAAAGGTTAGCATGACGTGACAAATTGTCAGCTAATGACTGAATATAGCAACAACTTGTAGCATGAAAGCGGCTAAGTTCTGTCGTGAGATTGATCAGATCAACGTTAATGCTTTTGCTGAAAGCAAAAGCAAAGCATAGCAGGAGATAAGATCTCAACAGAGATCAAAACAGCTTATCTTAATTTGTATCTTGCGTGTTACAGGCATGGCAAACGGGTACGTGTATCTGAGAGAGACGGGAAGGTCTGACTTAAAGAAATGGAGAATGTCAGCGAGACTCTCTTTTGACCCTAGTGGGGGCCCAAAGGATTCCTCTTTTGATCTCTGAAGATACTATTGAGAAAAGATGGGTTTGCTTTCGTTGCCTGGTTGATTCTGGTCCACCATCTGTGTCAATTTCATGCATGGTTGATGGTTCTATCATCTCCTCCCATGCCCATGACTCCCACAAACATCTCTGTAGTTAGACGATTGCCCATCTTAAACAAAAGGGTCTTCGTCATAGTACTCTACATTCTATCATTGTCTAATTCTTCGAAAAACAAAAATCGTTGTCATAGTACTCTACATTCTACAGCAACAATGGCGAACCACAACTTGAAAAATTGACTGCCACATTACTGAGATGCATCAGATATTTACTAGTTTTTGGGAGGTGAATATTTAAAGGACAACAATCTCAGGCACACAAGTTCTCTCTCTCTCTCTCTCAAAAAGCAGCCTGTAAATTCAAAAGGTTAGGCTAAGATTCTCTAGACCTCAATCTGGTCAAAAGGTTGGCAAATTTTTCTTGCCTGAGCAGCAACCTTTTCTGGCTGATGGGACTGGAAGTTTTGTACACATTTCTTTAGCTATTTTAAGTCTTCAACTATTTGAAACTTCCAACTGAACAGCGCATACAGCTTTCAGATAATGTTCTAGTGGTACTTATCATCTCATCATTGCTTTATTACGATGGAAGTACTATAATTCTTTCTATATCCGTATGTCTAGAATTAATGGAGTACGGGGTTTGAGACTTTTTGAGTAACAGGATATAGAATTTTAGTACCTGAAGCAGAAGATTTGATGTAGGTCATCAGACTATTACTAATGCAACTAATTAAGAACTGATCTTAGAACAAAAGTACAGTACTTCCAAAAGTTTAAGGCATTCTAGTAATTCAGGTAGTGCAACATAAATATAACCCATTAGGACAAACTCTCTCCAAGGAATTTATTGCATTAATAACCTTGTATTATTCAAAAGTTGCAAAAAAAACCCTGATATATAAAAATTAGCAAAAAAAACCTTGAGTTGAAATTTTATTAATTCACCGCCCCTTAAGCAAATCTGGTCAACAAATGGACTTGAAAAGTCTATTTTAACCTTACACTTAAAAAGTCTTTGAGTTATTCTTGTTTTCATTGTCCAACAAACCATCGTTTTCTTTCCTCACTGCCGCAATCCCTCTAGGGTTTCTCTCTCCTAGATCTCGTCCACTCCTGGCTACTTTTTTCCTTCGATTCTTTCAC
>JAOQMR010000008.1:10062013-10073224 GCA_027563865.1 Erythroxylum pelleterianum | reverse complement strand
AACAGTTTTCCAAAAGGTTTTGCTTATTCCTTGTTATAAACCTGTTACCCACGAGCTTTAAGCTCACCCCCCATTTTTCTCTCCATGTCCAGGTATCGAGTAAAAGATGGATTGAAAGAGAGTCAAGTCTCAACTTAAATTTTGGATACTATGCAATTTAAATTAGAGTTGTAGTCAAGTGACTTATGTATTTACGTTTTTTGGAGCATTGATGTATTATGGACTGAAAATGTATTTCAGCTTGTAAAGAATGCTTCTGTATGAATAGTGAATTATGAATGGACTAGGATTAGTTGAATTTGGTATGCGATGAGAAATAGTATGCATACGTTTTGCGGTTCAAGAGTTGGACTGCAGCGGGGCCCAGCATGTTCGGTATCAGAGAGAGAAGAGACTTCGAGGTACCACGCTCAGGTATGAAGGTATGTTTGTTAAGAGGTTGGGTTCTGGTAACGGGATCCAACAGCCGAGGGTTGCGACACTTCGATTAATAGTAGTTTAACTTCTTTGTATTAAAAAAATAAAAAGATGGAGGGACAATTTAGATTTAAAGTTTGCGTTAAATTTTAATTTAAATAGAAATATATGAGATTTTTTTAATTCAAAGTAGCCGAACATTAATTTTATATATAAATTCTGTTAATTTTAGTCAACATAATTTTTTATAATTAAAGGCTATTTTGCTAGTTGAATGGTTCATAAGATTAAGAATTATCTCTCCTTGTACATGAAATCAGACACTTTTCAAACATTCATGAGGATTGGTGGTGTTAAATTTATCAACATAAAACTTCTCTCTTATTATTATTTATGATTTACAAGTTAAGATGGATAAAGGGTAGCATTGTTATTTCAGAGTGAAAATCTATTTATGATATACTTTGTCCTCGCATACTTGTTTCAGACCAACTGCAAGTAGACTCGTATGCATGATTCTGATTTCTGATTCTTGTCAGCAATAATTGCAAACTGAGATATCAATTTACATGGGATAGATTGTAAATATAAAATTGAATCTTTTGTTGACTAATTGGCATATGTTTAAATTCCACGTGGAGAAACAATAATAGAAGAGCCTCCTTAAGTCATAAAAGGAGGCTCTTTTTATCTTGTTAAATATCTCAAAAATTGTCTTTTGTTATCTCTTTTTATAGTATTTCATAGGTATTATTTCGTGAAAATAGACAAAATTTTGTCTAGGAATTATTATCTTTTCTTCAGGTATAGTTGTAATGAATTATTGTGTTATTAAATTATATGTCTTGAAAAATTCTGACTAGGCAATTGAATTTTAAATAGGACCGTTTGTAACCCTTTTGTCTTTCTTGAGAATTTATTTGGTGTAATTTTTTAGTACAATCGTTCATACTATATTCACCTAGGCAATAGTACTCGAGGTGAATTTGTTATTATTGCTGAAAATTAACTCGGTTTTACAACAATTGGTATCAGAGCCAAGGTTTTTCTTAGTATGCTATGTGGATGCAGCATGATCTGATTTTTCACATCAGAAAAGATTTTTCCTTGGGCTATTGACATTCCACATTGATAGTTATTGAATAGAAATTGTAGCAGAGATGACAGAAATAAAAGATACGACCATACCAACCACGTTGACAGCTTCTACCCTGTCTATTCTAGCAAGGACTGTTATGAAAAATGTAAGATTTTCGGTGGAGATTTTTGATGGTACGGGTCATTTCAGCATGTAGCAAAGTGAGGTTCAAGACGTTCTTTTTCAGTAAGGTCTTGGCATTGCTATTGAAGAAAAGAAACCAAATGATGTTGAGGAGAAAGATTGGAAGACTATAAATCGTTTGACATGTGATAAAATTCCATTGTGTCTTTTCAGAGAGAAAAAGTATGATTTCTCGATGGAAACTTTTGCATTTAAATTGTGGAACGCGTTGGAAGAGAAATTCCTGAAGAAAAGTAGTCATAATAAGCTCCATATGAAGAAAAGGTCGTTTCGTTTCTCTTATGTTTCAGGTACCACTATAAATGATCACAACACCAGTTTTAATCAATTAGTTACTAATTTAATGAATTTGGATGTGACATTTGAAGATAAAGATTTGGTTTTGATGTTGTTGGGATTGAAGAGTTTGAGTTTATTGAAATCACTCTACTTCATAGGAAGGTTGATGTGTCTCTTAGTGAAGTTACAGCTACTTTGTACAGTCATGAATTGAGAAGGAAGACAAATGAAGAACATACAAGTGGAGCAGCAAAAGCTTTGGTAGTCAGAGGCTGTTGGCAGAGCCAGATTAAAGGAAAGAAAGGGAGATCTAAGCTAAGGCTCAAATTGAGCAAAGATAAACGTGCCTTTTGTCAGGAAAAAGGGCACTGAAAAAATGATTTTCTAAAGCTGAAGAATAAAAACAAACCTGATAAGAAAAAGGTTGTTGCAAATTTGAATGTTGCTAAGTGTGAAGATACAGACTCGGATCTTTCATTAGTTGTTACATCCTCAATAAGTTATTTTGGTCCATGACTGCTCAATTTAGGTTGTAGCCATCACATTTGTCCCAATCGAGATTGACTCTCTAATTTTATAGAGCTAGAAGGTGGAGTTGTTTACACAGAAAATGACAATCCTTGTATAACAAATAGGATTGGTTCAATTTACTTAAGGAATCACGATGGAACAACCACGACTCTGACAGATGTAGGATACGTGCCAAGTTTGACGAAGAATCTCATTTCTGTGGGAGTCCTAGAATCAAAAGGCTACAATATAAATGCAACAAATGGAGTAATAAAAGTCATCTTTGGTGCACTTACGGTAATGAAAGGAATTCGAAGAAACAATAACATGTATTATTATCAAGATAATGCATTTATTGGAACAACAACAGTAACTTCTAATCATGATTAAGAACTAGAATTAGCTAGGTTGTGGCATATGCGCTTAAGACGTGCAGGTGAAAAATTCTTGAAGATATTAATAAATCAAGAATTGTTAAAAGGAGTTCGAGGCTGCAAATTAGACTTCTATGAACATTGCGTCAAAGAGAAGCAGACTTTAACACTACAATCCATAATATGAAGGTTATTTTGGATTATGTTCACTCTGATGTGTAGGGACCTTCTAAAACAACTTCTTTGGGAGGAAAACACTATTATGTGACCTTTGTTGACGATTTTTCGCGAAGAGTATGGGTGTATACTATGAAGACTAAGGATGAAGTGCTGGTTTCACTGCATGCTATCATATTAAGGAGTCAAAGTTGGATTTTTTTCACTGCATACTATTGAGATTTTTTTTTCATACATATTAGGAGTAAATAAATAAGGTTTAAACTTTTTTAGTTTTTCAAATTCTAAAAATGTTCAATGTTCTTACGGTTTTTCCATATTAAGGTTTGACAAACATGACCATCGACATACCCATGTTAATATTCGTGTATTTCACTATATCTAAATTTCAAATTTAAAAAGATAAGATTAAGTTATAAAAGAGAAGGAAGAAGACAATAACGAGGAGGAAACTAAAACAATTTTTAAAAAAGGAGAAATAACCAAGGAAACCCATTTGGAGGAGATTTTTATAAATTTAAAGTAAAGTTTTTAGAAATTTTAAGGATTCTATTCATGTTTTCCTAAATCTCCAGTTTTCTCTTTTTTGATTATTTTTTTCTATTATCATAATCTAAATACCTTTTTTTAAATCCGGATTAGATAAACTCTAAGATAAATTTTTTAGCAACTTTATTTTGATTTAATTTATTCTTTAATTTTATTGAGATTCAAGTAGTGTATGTGTTAATATTCGTTCTTGAATTAATATTGCTAACATATTATTTCATGTGTGATTTCATGTAATCGAGATTGAGAAATTTAGTATATAAATAGATCTAGCATAGTTGAAAGGAGTTGTATGCAAACCTAGGGATATGTCAATATAAATGTTCCAAATTAGGGTCAAATCTAATAAAATAATTCATTAATCGATTAATGCAATTCTAAAGGTTTTAATAAGAAAGAGATTTTAATTAATTAACCTATAATTAGGTGCTAATGGCATAATTAAGGAATTTTCACAGTTCAATGAACTTTAAAATAAACTAATGAGTGACTTCATGCTTGCCTAGGAGGGATTTAAAGTCTAGGTACCATTGTTTTATTGGTTGATTTTTCACTCTTTTTTATTTTAATTTCTTTGCTCGTGTTTGTTTGTTTGTTTTTATTTTATTTTAAATTTAAATTATCATCATCAACTTAATTGCCAGCTAGATAATAGAAAAAGAGTCATTACTGGTACTCACAGACTTTGTGAGATTGACACCTGATACTCTAAGCCTACACTATAAAATGATAAGTGCACTTACTTTATACAATCTATAGATTAAAAGAGTTTAATTAAATATATGGCATACGAGAGTCTACCAAATTTTTTGTGCCATTATCAGGGACTAGGATATATGGAAAGCTTGATTGCTATTAATTTAACATTTTTTTTTGCATTTATTCTATTTCTTTTGACAATTTAGTTTTTATCATTGATATTTCTATCTCTTATTGCTTTTTAAGGAGCTAGATTTGTTTATGCTCGCCCCCAAAGCAATCCATGAAGACCAGTCGAGGGAGACCCAAAAATTGAAAGGATAAATCTTCAAAATCTCCAAAACAAGATTTAGACAAAAGGAAGAAGAGCGAGTACGAGAATTTGAGCACACACACCTAGAAAATACAGTGGAACAATGAAGAACTATTTCTACTATTACTAGAACTGAGACCTTTCTCCATTTTAGAACCCAAAGTCCATTTTATAACCCAAAACAAGGTAATCATTTGATGGAGTCGCCTACTCCATTTTAATTTTAGAACCCAAAGTCCGCCTTTCTTGACCCCACAGGATAGACCTTGTGTAAACACTAGAGATTTGACATGAAGTTGTACTTGGAATAACATTTCATTACTCTATAATAGTAGAATAGGGTACGGATTAGATTATGGTGAGGAGTCGACCAGAAGAAGGGAGAGTAATAATAGAAATAAGCTTCTAGAAACGGAAGAGGCGGAGGAGGTGAAACGAGAATATTGTGACCTCGTGGATGACTGGGGTTGAAGGAGATTGTGTGGACATGAGCGTATTTAGACGAAGGACAATTTCCAGATGGGTCCACAACAATCATGAGGAGAAAGCCACCACCATCACACGTAATCTCAGACCGTACGGGTCCTTGACAATTTCCTCTATCACAGGCAGGTGACGTTAGCACCATGAAATGACCCAACTAACCTTCGGGGTCAGGTAGTGTGAGGGAGTAGCCCATGCCCCGTGCCTACTGGCCATTCAACATGTGAGCCTTTTCTCCGGAATTATTTTAACAGACCTGCTCCACTGACTGACTGGCTCTAACCGAGCCGAGCCGAGCCTCTTTCTCAACCAACTTAATTAGATCCCACTACAAAACAAAATCTTTATGCTTAATTTCATTTTAATCAATTTATTTGACAGATGAATTCTTTCTTTATTATTTAATTATTGCGCCTTTGAGCAATATTATTATTTGAGTTTTACGACTCTTTGGATATGAGCCATTAAGCTTTAGAGCAGAGAGAGCTACAAGCATCCATGAGCCGAATGCCAATGAAACATCTTTCACAATGCTTTCCCTTTCCCTACAAAAGCTCAAAGTGTGCATCTTTGCTTTTTTCGTGTCTTTGTATTGACACGTCTCCTTGTCCACCATCTTTCTCTCTCAATGTGTTTATCACATCCAACAATCAATAAAGTCCCTTATATAAACCTATTTCAATAAGCCGTAGCAACACGGGGGAAGACAACCAAGCTGCGAAAGGACTACTTCGCTTGGTCGTACATATGGGGTTCATACCAACGGAAGAGAGCAAGAAATTGGAGATAGATGAGTTCCAGAGGATGTTGGTGGCATGTGCAGGGCTTAACAGAAGAAAAGATGAGGAAGAGTTTAGTGGCTTGCTGCGAGCTTCGTCTATGGAGATTGATGATTACGGAGAGCAGCTTGTTTGTGTCACCAGTGGTGTTTCCTTTCTGGGTATTGCCATCGTCGACCGGCTTTTGTCTCGTGGATACTCTGTTCGGATCATCGTCGACAATGAAGGTACTATTTTCCTTTTCTGTTTGTTTAGTTCATGTCATCACTGTGTAGTCAAGTTATGTTCTTTTACATTTTAATGAGCGTGTTCGTTAAGGTATACTATTCGTGAAGTCACTATAAAGATTATGTATACGTAAGCTTGAGGTTTTCGTTTTCCTTGTCCGCCCCGGAAATGTTTATTTAGTTTGAGATTGCGTAATGAGTAGCCTCTTTTAGTTCTTAATCTGAAGTTCTGAATTTTTAAACATCGGGAGAGTTTGGCTAAAACAAGATTATTGACAGAGGATTTGGAAAAATCGAGTGTGTATAATTTGTTGGCCTTTTAGGTCTCTGTTATGACTTGGGAGAGATTATCTTTGGGTAAACTCTTCCAGCTCTCACTTTATTGGCGCACAGGTGTTTCCTCTAGTCCCATAGAATTCACTTCTTAAACAATTGGAGTTCTTTTCTCACCACAAATTTACTGGAGTTCAAATTAATCTAGACTCTGTTAATCACCAAGATTACCGTCACAGACGATGGCGTTACGAATTGTGAAAACAATTTCTGCTTCACTTTTTGTAGCGAAAACAGGGGACTTAACAATTTGTTCCAACATAATTTTGGTGGACCATCTGAAATATAGGATCTTGCAAGGCTTAGTTGGTTGTAATCATTATGTAAGTATGTATAACCCAATGATCAAAACTCTACAGCCAATTCTTTTTAACAATATATCATAGAGCATAGATTGCAACTTCTCAGATCACTGTGATATTCAACTAAGCAGAAGCTTGTATGTGTTTGATTGGAAATTGCAGAGGACATGGAAAAACTAAGGGAGTTAGAGGGGTCAATGGAGATGAGATCAGGTAACAGAAGGTTCAATGCAGTGCTTGCAAAGCTGACAGATGTTGGCAGCTTGTCGGAAGCATTTGAAGGATGTCGTGGCGTGTTCCACACCTCTGCATTCACCGACCCCGCTGGCCTTTCTGGCTACACCGTGAGTCTCCGTCTTCTAGAAAAATATTTGATAGTCATATTTATATTTCACATTTTTATTAACTCCAATGATATTGGAAAAAGATATGGAAACAATTCAATCAAATGGCGTTTTTCAATGTTCATAGAATTTTAGTAATGGCAAGGATAGGGACAGCGGATCCACCATTTCTTATATAGAGAACATGAGTCTTAAAGGTAGCATTTGCATTTGACATCTAGCTTATAATTGAACTAAAGGTGACTTGTCTAGGCACAATTGATCTCCCAGACTTTGAATTATGCCAATTTGTGGTTCAGAAGTTTGGTGATAAGATAAATAAAAGGTGAAACTATAAGAGAGATTTATAGTCAAATCTGAGTCATACCACATGATGGGTCTTTTTCGAACGTTAGGTTCAGGGACTAACTTCTTCCCAGTTCGAAGCCAACTTCCAATGGATCTAACTGCCCGACATTTAAGTTACAGATGAAACAGTTTGACTAAAATGAACCTGTTAATTCTTTTTTGTTATGGAAATTAACAGATGCTTAGTTTTGACTAATAATAACATATGGGTAAGCTTAACACCTTGCCGTATTTGCAATACTTGTCAATCTGGTTGTTCGCCATAATAAATGCCCTCAATAATTGGTGAATTGGTGGAAACTTGTGTCTAATACTCCGTATGAATAGGTGGCATAGGACAGGAGTCCTCTGGTTTAAAGGTACCTTTGTACTGGTAATGGTGATTGATTATATATTGATGTGTTCTTCCACTGTTGACTGTGCACTATTAAAACGTTGGTTGGAAATCACTATCTAGTTCACTTACTTCCATGTGATTCTTAACTGCTATTATGGTAGTGACTGAGAATAAGCTAATGATATGTTTTTTTCTTCTTAATATAAGCTTTGGCGACTTTTGACCTAATAAACATTTAACACACTTGTCACATGATTCACATTTATGCTGCCACTACTGTCCAACTAATTAATCCTTTGTTTTTAAAAGACCTTATAAACATTTGACATATTGGTCAGATAAGTCACTGGAAGTCTAGCAGAAGGGTCATTATCTCTTATTTTGTGTTGATTAATAGTAATTACTGTTTGTTATTTTAGAAAACAATGGCAGATATAGAAGTGAAAGCCAGTGAAAATGTCATCAAGGGATGTGCTAGAACGTCCTCTGTGAGGAGTTGTGTACTCACATCTTCGCTTTTGGCTTGTGTGTGGAGGGATGATAGTCCGCAGAATATCTCATCTGTAATCAACCATGAATCCTGGAGTGATGAATCACTTTGCATTGACAGAAAGGTACATCTTCAAATTTTCTGCATTTCTCCTTTTCCATTTTGAATAAAAAATTCCATGCTATATGCAGCTGTGGTATGCTCTAGGCAAGCTGAGAGCTGAGAAAGCTGCATGGAGAGCTGCAGAGGAATATGGGTTAAAACTTGTCACTATTTGTCCAGGTCTTATAACGGGCCCCAAATTCTTGCACAGAAACCCAACAGCCACAATTGCTTATTTGAAAGGTATTGGTTCCATTTTCTGTTCTTTCAGCATTAGCAGCATTGTTGATACATCCTAACTAGGACAACGAAATTCAGGAGCTCAAGAAATGTTTGCAAATGGGCTGCTATCAACTGTGGATGTGATCAAGCTAGCAGAAGCACATGCATGTGTGTTTCAAAATATAAACAAGACAGCATCTGGCAGATATATCTGCTTTGACCGTGTCATTGAAAGCCAGGCTGAAGGAGAAAGATTGGCTCTAGAGGTTGGAATTCACGCAAACAAGATATGTGGATATTCATCCAACTACTTTCCAGCTCGATTTAATATATCAAACAGGAAACTTTTCAACCTCATGTCTAGATCACTTCGAAGTTGTTACAATCAACGTTAGGAATCCTACTAGTGCTGTTTTCCTAGTTGTAAGTTTTGAGAGAATGAAAAATGGAGCATACTTTCTGGTGGCTTAAAGTATCACATCTCTTGTGATTGTCATGAACCCAATGATAAACTTGAGAAGAAGATTACAGATGCTTAGTCAATGACCAAAAAAGAGATGCTATGGTATAGGAACGTTTATCCTATACAATTCGCCGGGACTCATGCAAGCTTTACCACTTACATTAAACTACCCAGCCCGTCAAACAGGCCAGCAGTTGGTAAAAATAGCAACAGAGGATTGAACAACGCTCATCCTGGTCATAGCAACATCTTTTGGAGACTTCCAAGAAGAACAGAAACTCTGTTAAAGCTGATATGCATGAGAGGCTGTCACTTTTCTTTCCATACAACGATAAGGTTAGGTGACTGTTTAAATGCCAAAAGAACGCACCTTTTCCGGATTTGATCAACTACAACATAGACATTTCGACACCGAAAATTAAAAAAAAAAGTAAAAAGAGTTGAAGGGAAATCAATAAAGCTTGGAGACTCTCTGCTGTTTGCCCTCTGAAGATCTTGAAACAAGTCCTTCCCGTATGAGAGGTGGGCAGGATATAACTAAGCATTCGAATTCATGTAAAGGACAAAAGAAGATGAAATAGACGACAGACGATAGACAAGCAAAACCCTTCAAGTAAAAGAAAGATGCAAGGGAGACCACAACAATCCCCATATTGGCAATGAGGTTTCCGGTGGGACTCTCGGCACCAGCAATTTTTGTTCATCCTGTTTAGCTGAAAGAATCCTTCACACTGACCATTAAGATATAAGCCACAATAAATTCAACAAAGGACATTGCTGAAGTTGGATTTTATTTCAATTTCCGTTCTCCGATCCCACAGAACTACGCAAAAAAAAAAAGGAAGAAAGGGATAGACCAATTTCAAGCATTCCCATGCGTAAAAAAACAGACTAAGAACGCAGTTTGCGGAAATTTAAACAAAAAGGGCTCAGAGAGTTGCTGTCTATGCTCAGCGAAGAGCCTTTTCGAAAGGGAAAATAGCCCTTCTCATACAAGAGGTGTCAGAATAATAAGCACTCTTCATCTTCGCCCCAGTTAAAGATCAAAACTTTGAAAACAAGAGATAAATTCAAGAAATTCTGTGGAACCTACAATGTAGAAAATACTAACCAAAAAAACAAAATATTTCAGAGGAAGACAGAGGCTACACCGAAACGCCTTGGCATATTAGGGTTTATGTAAGCGCAGAAGAAGAGCGCAACTCCCAGACTTTATAGATTAAGCATGGGCTTTTAAGGATTTTGTCAAATTTCACTAGCCCGTGACATTGATCACCGATTGCTGTTGGATAATTAGGCCTGCCACTTGAATTGTCATTTTGCGCTTGCATAGGTCACCAACCATAGCCCAAAAATTCTTTTCTTTCCTCTCTTTCCCTCATTGTTGACGAGAATAGATGCAAGGGATAAGGTGATAAGACCTAAGGGAATTCTGAAAAATGTAGTCCTTTTTTTCCTTGCATCTGGAACTGCAAGGCCAAATCATTTAGAATTAGAAGTGAATCTTATATATATCTCCATTAACACTCTTAATAGCTAATACTCGATTGACTTAATTTATATACTATTGCATCAATATGGAGGTTTACTCGGTAAGCATTTAAAGAATAACGCCTGCGATTCTACTTAGTACACGTCTAAAGAATAACAAGCAGAGGTAGCTGTTTTCTTCTTTGAGAGGCATTGAGGTCCGGTACTCGTTTAGTTTAAAATGACTTCAATATAAGATTATCATTCTACATGTATATATCGCTTTAACGTAACGTAGCCAATTTCTTCAAAACGAAGAATCTTATGGCCAGCTACTTAATTCTCGTTGACATCGCCTTCCATATTATATACAGAAATACAGAAGAGGTTTTCTATTTTTTTTAATTTATTGTCTTGAGATATGAGAAATGGACGAACACATGCTAAGATGCTTCTTTCTTCAGAATCCGTAACATAGAAAATTAGGAACATGTTAAACATACCAAAGTAGATATGTTCTTTGAATTACCTGATAGGGTATAGTTACTACTGTTATATCTTTTCTTGACCGACGAAGTATAAACAAAGATCAAACCTGTAATCATTGACGGAGCCACGTTGTGGGCCCCCCCTTTCAAATTTTTTTTTTAAAATTTACCTATATAATTTTTATTAAATAAGAAAATTTTTTAAATATTGACCCCCGGCCCC
>JAOQMR010000008.1:10036072-10047615 GCA_027563865.1 Erythroxylum pelleterianum | reverse complement strand
ATCGTGGGAGTTTCTATCTAAGTTACAAAATCACAAACCTGATGCCAACCTTGTGGACAAGGTTTTCAAAGGGAGAGGTAGTGTTACCAAAGAAGAAAATATGCAGAAGGTGAGAATCACAACCCGTAGTAATAGGAGGGAAACGTTGTCATTTAGACTCTACATGATGATATCCTTATAATGATATAGTTTCGTTCTTTATAGTTTGTTATCGACAATGTTGTACATGATCATAGGGGAAAGGTTCACAAATTTATACCATGCAACAACCTGACATCTTTTTCAAAATTAAATAACAATTATCCTTAACTTTCTCTCTCTCTCTCTTTGTTTCCTAATTCTCTCTAATTCCCTCTCGCAACCATTCCCTTTGTATTCTTATGCTTATCATTATTTCGTAACAATGACCTTTTATCGGAAGTGGCAGAATAGTCCAGATTGAATCCGTCAACAATGGGAAAAATTGAATGGAAATCATAGTTATTAAGGATCTTGTCCTTCTTGATAACATCATTGTAACTAAAATAACCATCGTTTGTGTTAGTATATGGGTGATCCATTTTCATTAGACTTTAGTACTAAATAAGTGACAATTGAGTAAAAGCAACAATGAAATTCCTTATCTTTTTGTCCATAAATTGTGATGTATTCATATCCTATATTGAGAGATTTTTTCAAATTTATAGAAGATTTCAATCATAATAATTATTTTTACTAAATAGGAAATGAATATCTGATTTGCGTTTTGTTAATAATAAATTGCCCTTGAATAAACATGTCTAAAGGAAGATATTTGTGTTTGGAGATAAGTTTCATTACTTACTTAAGAAAGTAGTAAATAAGGTTTCTTTGTTTTCTTTTTTTTGGGTTATTATTTTTTAAATACATGTATAAATTATATATTTTAAATAAATTAATTTATAAATTAAAAATTTAAAATAAAAGATTTTGTTTACTAATATCTTTTAAAGAATTTTAAACTTTTATTTAAAAAAACTTAAAAGAAATGGACCTAATTCAAAATGTTTGGTTCAACCCTAGTAATAGAAACCATGATTCGGGCCCAAAGGGGGTACTTTGTACTAAATTAACGGGCATTAGATAACAAGTAGGTCATTGGTTACTGCAAGCGTTGAGTTATTATTATGAAATGGAGTAAAAGTAAAACAATGAGTTTTGAGGTTGTAGGTTGTCCATAGAGACAAGGCACATGTGATTTATCTATTGGACTTGTGTTGTTCAAGTTTGAGTCATCCTTTGGGTGACGTGGTATAATATAAGGGAGTATAAATTTAAGTTTTTATTTGATCTGTTTGAAAATGATTAATTAAAGGAGGTGCAAATTGGACGAGTTAAGTTAATGGTCCTAAAATTCAACCCAATAATCAGAAAGTATACATTTTGTTATATCTTAGAATTCCTTAGTTATGCTTAAATCTTAAGAACACTTGCATATATAATTAACACTGGATGAAGTTTATGATGACAATCATACTAACAAAGCCTAGATATTCATATTCTAAAACAAGTACTCAACTATCGACGGGGAAGAGGGATCAGAGCATGGCACTTGAACAACAACCATGCACTCCTCATATTGAAATGCAGCATCTAGTTCATCTATTCTGCAAGCTCTAGGCTTCTCTGATGCAAAGATCCTCATTTCACCAGAACCCTTCACGCCAATTCGCAGCGAGCCACCATTGGCACTATCGTAAACCAGGGATTGGATGGCACCACCGGTGTTGAGCATATTCACCAGGCCAATGGGGGCGAATTGGACTGCCTTGTGTGCTAAGGTTAAGGTGGCAACTGGAGACACAGTAATAAGCTCAAAGTTGAAGGGATCCAATGCAATTTCAATGTTCTCATATGGCTTGGAAAGAACTAGCTTCTTGGCTTGAGACATGTACATGGCAAATACTTGCACTTCTTCAATGGAAATTGGATTTTTTCCACTGTTCCATTCAATTTCTAAAGGGTTGGTTAGGGTGGAAACTCTGTGAGAGAACTGCGAGGCACACTGGTTACGTCTGGTTTCTCGGGACCATCCTCCTCCTTGGCAATTAAATGCTCCAATGACTCCAGTGAACTGTTGTAAAACATAGAAACGTTAGAAGTAATGATAAAAAACCTGGCAATCTAGTACTACTAATATTACAGACCTTATTAAGGTTCCAAATCTTGAGCATAGTCTTGCCATCATGAAGGGGATCCTCAAAGAGGCAGTCCCTAGTTGGAAGTGCATAATGCTGGCACCGGAGGATGGAGCCATCCGGCAGCACAAGTCGTCTGAGCAACTGGAAGTTGTGCTTGCCAACAGAATCACTGACATAAATAGGACCACCAGAAATTGCCCTGGAAGCAGCATGAAACTCTGCACAGGGGTGAGTTGATTGGAACATGTCCCAATCTGGGTGTATGAAGTTGCCCATCCACAAGCTGTTATAGGCACAGTGTACCATGTGACAGCCTTGGAGCCAAAATGTACCATTTGGATCACCAGATGGATCAGTGCACCAGAAGTCATCACCTGCAAATGCAAACAACATTAAGAAAAGTCAACATCTCACTAAATACAAATAACGACAGGTCTCTCGCTGGGGAGCTGATCCCCTGTCCAAGTTGCCCTGTCCAAGGGCAACATCCACCATCCACAACTTGGACAGGAGATCTGGGGGCCTCTCGCTGGGAGGCAGTAGAAAGGGATTGATTATGACTTTTGGTCATTATCGTGTACGCGTTTTATCTCCAAGACCATTTCAATTGAATGGATGGCAGTGTCATTATTTATTAGTTCTTTGGATTAGACAGAGAAAAAGAGACCGACCAAATCCGTGATTTCAACAACGACAAGGAACTGTTTCCTTTTTGTTAACGTGTGAGGAAAGGAATATGATTAAGTAATTACGTACCAACACGGCCAAGGCAGATGGCCTCTGTCCCAAGAAACATGAAATCGTTGCAGTGCTCCATACTAGCAATTACACCATTGCCGTTGAAATGCTTCCTCACTGAGGCTGTTAATGCCTTAAAATATGCCTTCGCTAGATCCACCCTGCCCCCATAGTTCTCGCACAACATTTCCAGCAACTACACCAACCCACGGGCACAACGTCAGAATCCATGTAAATAAAAAAGTCCTAACTCAACTGTATAATATGGGCCTTTTTCTTTTTCTTTTCTTTCTTATTTCTTAAGATATGAACACGTATTGAGTGACACAAATTCATTGGGAAACAATATGTTTAGATATTCACTAACGTGCCGACCAAAGACGTCTGCTCCAAACATTCAAAGCGACCGACAATGCATGTAACGTCAATTAGATTGGTCATCCTAATAAATTAATGACGTAAAAACCGTTCAATGTTGACACAAAACGAACATTATCCAACCATATCTGCTCCTCAGCCAAAATAAACCATAGCACATAGTTCAATACCTAACATCCAAGACCAAAAGTTTAGAAAATTAACCGATACTTACATGGATAACGTCCACTTTGACTCCATCAATCCCAACAGTTTCCAAATGTGAATGAAGCCCTTCGTACATTTGGTCAACAACCTCCGGTGGCACTAACCCCACACCATTATTCACAATCTTGTCAACGGCAAGATCCTCCATCGTTATCTCCAATCCTGGCGACAATTTGGGCTTAATAACCAGCGATTCCGGCAGCCCTGGCACATTAGGCCTCAGGCCACCCCAGTAGCCACAAAGTGCGTGCCACACATAAACATACTCCACTGTGTTAAACTTCTCCTTAAGGTCCTTAATAAACGCACCCATGCCCTTATTATTCTTTGCTCCGGAATCCAAACTCTTAGGGCTAACATAGTCCCTAAACTTATAATTCTCTTCAAACTTCAGTAACCTGCATGGCATTTGCTCACCAGCAACCGCACAATTCATCCCTTCTTTGTTGATAGGGTCCTCATCATGGCTAATGGATTGCCACCCATCATCGATCAACACCAGCCCAGGTGGACAACCACCATCAGCAAGACCTTTAACACCTTCCCAAATGCCCTGAGGGTGTACGGTAAGATAAAATGCGTCCCAAGTGCACCAACCAAACTTGTCAACAATGCCTGGTGGGGTTTTTTCCTCCAAAAGCTTGAATGTTCCTAGATGACCCCTAACCACCTTCATGGCCTCTTGCACCAGAGTGAACGGATCGTTGCCCGCATGTACGTAGAGAGCACTCTTGAATGTGGAATCGGAGACTTTTTTCGATCCGCTTTCCATACAAATGTCGACGTTGTCGTCGGTTCCAGGCTGGAGAGAAGCCCGAAACTGACCTTCAATGAGTGGAAGAAGAAGAACATAGGGACGTCCTAGGTCCGATTTGTTAAGAATCATTATCTGTGTCTCGTGCTCAAGGTCTCTGCCATTGGAGCCAGTCCAGTGAGTTGTCCACCAGACTTTGAACCTGAAAATGCTCATGAACTTGATGTTCTTAAGTTTCCCAATGGACACCACGTGCCTGTCTTTCGACTCCTCGGCTTTAAACCCCAGGAATGATCCGACGTTCGACACTGATTTGTCGGTGACGACGTGGGATGAGGAAGAGACTGTGATGTTACTAGGGACATCAGAGAGGAACATATGGCCATTGGCAGTGAAGTTTGACCCTTCAAGAGAGAGCTCAAACGACTCAGTGTGTTTAAATCCGTCGACCCCATCTGAAGCTCCAGGGTTGATCTTGATTAAGCTTGGAGCCATTGTTGAACGGCAAGAAAAAGATACCCTTTGTGTCAAAGAAGAGAATATAGCTAGAGATGAGTAGTGAATGGAGAAGCTTGATGGTGTGAAGAACTACTAGATACAGAGGTTATATATAGAGGAAGAGAAAGAATAGGGGGAGAGAAAAAGGTGTTAAAACTGAAACGAACAAGAGATTCTAAAGAATGAGGAAAGAGGATTCTGAAGAATGATCTTGAAGAAGAGGTAGCTAACAATCAGCTCTTTGTTTTCTGCTTTGAATGTACCTGAGTGTGTTAAACGGAATCTTAGTTGGATGTGTATGCTCAATTCAGGGACAAGTTCCTGTATTTATAGGCTTAGCTTTGACACGGGAAAAGGGAGAAAAGTGAAAAAATAAACACTAAGAGAGGACGTAGGGGTGGTTGGTTGGCTTGACCAAGATGAAAGTGTAATTGGGAGTCAGTGAGCAGTTAATTTAGGATAAGATAGTTAGTTCCTGTTTTGTGGGGTTCAAAAAATCAAAAGCATGCAAACCACCACAATTTTGTTGACCGAAGTAGACAAGACTTTCCCTTTGTTATCAAATGTTAACAGTAAAAGTGTCGTTTATCTTTTCTTTTCTTTATCTTTATTTTTTAAAAAATATGAAAAAAATATAGCCCTGATTTTTTGTTTACTAAAAATAAGTGATCCTTTTACATACCCTTTAATATGGTTCTATAACTTATTCAACTTTTGAATTAAACAAAATATGCTGGTAATCCTCATTTACTATGCATGCCTACCTATAAGGTTGAGTTTGCCACTCAATTTTAATGTTTTAAAAATTGAAATAAAATTTAAAACGGTAAAATAAGATGTAAAAGGTTTAAAAGGGTTAATTATCGTCATAAAATTAGTTAAATATTAAATAAAATTAAAAAATTTAACATATAAATAAAAAAGATTACTTTTATCTATCAAATAGTTTAATGTTTAAATAAAAGAAAATTATTTATTTATTTTAGTTTATAAAAATTTATTAATTTATAAAATTTGATCGATCTGAAAAGTTAAAAACTAAACAAAAAAAATTGAATAGCTCAATATTTTTACGATTTAATCGGTAATTTTTAATTATAGGATAAATTTGATGAAGAATAATTTTGATAGTCATAAACTAACCTAACCCAATTACCATTTCATTTTATTAACAATTTCTTTTTGTTTTTATTTCAATTGTAAATTTATGTTTAATTCTCGGGAACCTAGACAAATTCTTTTTTCTTACAAAAAGAAAAGGACACGTACACACAAAAATGCATTCGTCAGTGGACTGAGGAATACCGTAAAGAATAAGGAGATAAACAGCTGCGACAAGTCTTCCAGGGTACTCATGAGAACGTTCCTTTCGTGGATTTTGTGCTTTTGGGAAAGAGAAGCCTTTTCCTGTCTTTCTGTTTTCTTCACAACTTTGCAATATTCCTCTCCAAGCCAGTCCCGCCCGGCATCATCCATAACCATAAAAGTCGGTTTCAGGAGACTTTCCTAGAAACTATCAGTGACTGACACGTGTTGTATAGCATCTAGAAGATGAGTGTGATGCCATCCATGATCCATGGCATGGCCCGTTTTCCACCGGCTACTAGTAATACTATTACTCGGTTCGGTTGTTCCTATTAGTTTTATTTGTGTTATAATATTATTTATGGTTATAATTAAAATATAATTACCTAGTCTTGGGTTTGTGTTTGGATTCTCAATTTCAATTGCCCCCGTGACTCACGGTGACAACGACTCATTGGAAGAAAAGGAAAAGGTGAAGAGGAATAAAGCGGTAGGGGAATAGATTCAAAAGTTCAACATCCACCAATAAATTGAGTAAGTAATTATTGAAAATAGAAAATAAAGGCCAGTTGTATCGACGATGAAGTTGAACTGTAGGTGCACGTGTTCGGCCTTTCGTTAACTAACATAACCAACGGCACCATCTCATGATCGTAACAGGATAAGGTTGTTAATCTTTTGTTTAGAAGAAAGCAAGACACTTGTGTTTTTACTACACTGCACCAGCCTCTAGCAATAAGCCAAGTACGCACTAGTTATTCATGGTTTGAATTAACTCAATAGTATAAAATATTTGGGTCCATCTTGGGATGGGAGTGGCTAGCCGACCATGCCACGTTTACAGCTCTCAGGAGTCAGGAGTCAGGACTTGTATCCACCGACAACTAAAGACCCAGTACACAGAACTTTTGGTAAAACAAAACATTTAAGGTGGTACGTGGACTGCTGTAAATCTAACACGAAGCAAACTTCGAATGCAAGTAATCGAGAGAACTCACCCATTGGGAAGCATTAGCGCGTACACGTGTAAGAAATGAATTGGTTTGAGTTACCTACGTTGATGGCAAACAACTGCACGTGCTGGCACAAGGGTGACCACATAAATTGGATAATTCAACTTTTCTCATTCAATGCCGAACCTATGGCTTATGCATCAAATAAATTCTTTACATTTGAAAAAAAAAGAAATAATTTTACTAATAATTACTTATTTAGTTATAAGAGTCTTTGTAATATTCCGGTCTTTGATTAATGATTTGATTCAATATTTTTATCTTAGAATATGAATAGAGAAAAGAAGTTCTTTACATCAAATCACCAACAAGAACCATGCAGGTTACCTCGACCATCCTACAGAAATAGAAGGTAAAGCTGGGCACTAGTTCCTATTTTGAGATGTTGGCAATTAATATGAACATGAATTCGGAGACGATCGCACATGACGTCAGCACTTCCACAGTTTCTCAAGGCTACGCCCCATCTCTTTCGAAAAGACCTATACAACATGCTCAACGAACCGCAGGTCTCAAAGACGTGCACAGGGAGCTCCCGTTGCCCCCCGAGGTTTTTCCTCCCACCATCTTCACAATCGAAAAGATTCAAAATAGACGCAAACCAAAGCCCCTTCCCTCCATCTTCATCAGGCAACACCCGCAGCAGCCCCATCCGGAAAGGTGATGCAAGGATTAGAATACTCAGAGCGACCCACCACACTCAACTAGACTAAGCACCACGCTATTGTCATATGTGAAACTAATGCGCACTCCCTCGGCAACCCAGATTGCACCCAGGAAGCGACAGCTTCGACCTTGCCTAGCACGAACGGTAGCATGGATGCTAGTACCAAACCGCCCGATCTCCAACGTAATAGGAGAAAAGGACCATTAACGAACCTGAGAGTAAAGAAAGGCATATGCCTTAAGAAATTGTCTCCGTCCACATGCAAAGCCTTGGCACAATCCCTGCATCTTAATGAGGCTCACCTGACGGGAGAAAATGATCAGACGGACATGAGAATCGACAGGGAGACGACTATCGCCTACCTCCAGGGGAATTCATAAAGACTTCCCTTATATCGACCTATATTCTAATGATAGCAAACATCTTTGTGTGGAATTGTCGTGGGACAGGCAACAATCGTTTTCTGTGTTTCTTCCTCGCCTACAAGGGCAAGCATACTCTGGCCTTAGGGGTGATCGTCGAACCGAAGATCAGTGGCGTGCAGGCGGATCGTGTGATCGAACAAATGGGCTTCCCCTTCTCGTATCGGGTAGAAGTTACTGGATTCAATGAAGGCATTTGGGTACTCTGAACCGCCAACTTGAGTTCCCTAGTGGAGTACTGCCACCCCAATTTATTCACTTGTGGCTGTTTGGTCATTTTGTGCAACCTTACTTTTTACCGCTATTTATGTCAGTCCCATAGCGCCCAAATGCAAGGTCTTGTGGGACGCATTATATGCTCTGCATAAGACCATCGGGGATCAGCCTTGGCTCTTCGCTGGAGACTTTGACGCCTTGTTGTTGCAAAAGGATAGGAAGGGCGGACAATAATGGCGCCGTAATCCTTGCACCTTCTTCCGAAAGTTTGTTCAAATTGTGACACTTCAGGATTCAGGCTATCAAGGCCCTCAGTTTACTTGGTCAAGGGGTGATCTTATGGTGCGGCTGGATTGGGCATTGGGAAATCACCATTGGCTTAACTAGTTCTAGTTTTGCTCAATTGTCCACCTTCCCAAGCTCCATTCTAATCATCACCCACTCCTAATACATCACAGTAATCCAACCAATGGCTCACATAGGAAGCATTTCTAGTTCTTAGTGCCTTGGCTAACTCACCCCACATTTCACGCCCTTGTCTTTGATAGTTGGAACTCTAGTATTGACGCACATCAAGCTTCTCGCGACTTTACGTCGGTGGCACAAGAGTGGGAGTCCATGGTGTTTGGTAGTATATGGAAAAAGAAACAGGGGGATTGAAGCTCGGCTCACTGGCCTCCAAAAGGCCTTGGAACTCCATAGCTCCCGGAAACTGCAAGCCTTAGAACGCACCATATAAGAGGAATACGAGAATATACTCACTCAAGAGGAGTTGTTAGAATCACAATAGGCTCGCTGTAACTGGATTCAGTTTAGTGATTGCAATACCTCCTACTTTCACGCTACCACGAGAGTGAGGCGGAGGTGAAATCGCATTGGAATGCTAAAGTTGGACAGTAGACACTAGTGCCCTGGCGAGGAAACCTTACGTTCAGCAGCTTTAACATTCTTCAGGGACCTATACACAGCCGACGAAGAGCCGCTTCAACCGTATACAATTTGGGGCCAATTTCCAATCCCAGAGGCCAGAGTGAAACCTCACAAGGCCTGTGATCCACGAGGATGTTTACCAGGCCTTATTTGCAATAGGAATAATGAAAGCTGTTGAGCCTGATGGGTTCTCGGTGCTCTTTTACCAAAGCTAATGGGACGTGGTCAGACCTTCGTTGATCACTATGGTCTAAGAAGCCTTCCCTAGAGGCATCATCCCGGATGATCTAAACTCAACTATGATAATCCTTATACCCAAAGTGGAAGGCCCCCTGAATTTTGAACAATTTTGTCCGATCAGCTTATGTAATGTCCTCTATAAACTGATCACGAAAGTTGTTGTCCATAGACTAAAGCCCTCCTCCCTTCCTTGGTGAATCAATCCCAAACCAGCTTTGTGCATGGGCGCACTATTACAGATAATATTATCGTTGTACAAGAGATAACACATGCCATGCGACGCCAAGAAAAAAGTAAGTATATGGCGATCAAGATAGATCTCCAAAAGGCCTATGATTGCCTAAGCTGGGAGTTCATTCACGACACATTAGATTACATATGCCTTCCCAGCTCGTTGGTTCAGCTCATCATCCATTGCGTTAGCTCTACCTTCATGTAGATCCTGCAGAATGGAGCCCCATTAGAAACCTTTTGGCCTTACCGAGGAGTTCACCAAGGTGACCCGTTATCCCCTATCTCTTTGTGTTATGTATGGAAAGGCTTTCCCAAGCCATCGAAGCTCAAGTTAGAGCCAAGAAATGGATCCCTTTTAAAATCAGTAGACGAGGCTCATCTGTGTCTCGCCTATTCTTCGCAGATGATCTACTCCTGTTTACTAAAGTGTCTACCAATCAAGTAGATGTTATAAAAAATGTGTTTGTGAGACTTCTGTCTGAGCTCTGAATAACTCATAAACTGGGACAAATCTACTGTCTTCTTTTCTAATAGCATTACCGAGAGAGACGCTAGATATCTCAATAATTTATTGGGATTCACTCTCGCCAAGGACTTGGGAAGATATCTGGGGGTTTCGCTACTTCATTAGCGAGTTACCGCAAGCATCTACCAACTGATTGCTGAACATATCCACCAGAAACTAACCAACTGGTTCACTCGCAATATTTCTTTGGCAGGGCACACTACTTTGGTTCAATTGGTCCTCCTTACTATTCCCTGCTACACCATGCAAACTACTTCTTTACCTTAGTGAGTTATCCACCAAATTGAAGGCACCTGTTGTCGGCTCCTCTGGGGTGGTCATGCAGGGGAACGGAAGGTGAATTTACTCAAATGGTCCGATGTTTGTCAGCCCAAGAAAATGATGCATTCCTCATAAAGTTAGCCTGGCATGTTCTTACTCAACTTCACGCCCTGTGGGTTCAAATACTGAGAAGTAAATATCTGCGCCCCATGACCCACATTCCTCTAACATTGCAAGTGGGGAGCTATTCCTTCCTTTGGCAAGCCATCTGTAAGGTTTGGCCAATAGTGTATCTTAGTATTCGATGGGCATTAGGGGATGGTTCCACTTTGCGCTTTTGGGAAGATGTATGGCTAGGGGATACTAAACTTTCAGCGGTCGTTGTGTCTATTATTTCTGAGCCAGAAAAACAAGCTTGTGTGAGGGAATATATTACTGCAGACAGCCACCAGAACTGGGGTCTTTTACAAACCCATCTCCTAACCTCCGTTTTCCTATAGCTTGCAACCATGAGCCCCACTATTGACACAAATGCGCAGGACAGAATCTATAACGCTTGGACAAAATATGGCCAATTTAGTGTCAAATTGGCTTATATTGTTTTATGCAATAATTCATAGCATCCCCAGGATCATCACTGGACGCTTATCTGGAGCTTCAAGGGGCCTTAACGCATCCGTTCCTTCCTATGATTAGTGTTGCAGGGCCGTCTGCTCACTAATGTGGAATGAGTCCAGTGACATCTTAGTAACAATCCGTACTGTGGAAGTTGTTCATTAGCTGAGGAATCATGCCTACACACTGCAGGACTGTCCCACTGCTAGCACAGTATGGCACATGTTTGTGCCTTAGCGACACTAGCATAATTTTATCTCAACCGACTACCTTCCCTGGTTGGCTATTAACCTCTCCATGCAAAGACCACCAGTTTATGGGATAGATTGGAATATGCTTTTTGGTGTTACCTATTGGCTCATCTGAAAATTGAGAAACCA
>JAOQMR010000008.1:10023969-10035972 GCA_027563865.1 Erythroxylum pelleterianum | reverse complement strand
CACTAAACAAGTCGCCTTATAGGTATCGTGACAGAATAAGTCGCCTTACATCACATACAAGTCGACTTATACTAACAGATCCAACGGATGGGTTTCCACTTCTCATACCAGGTAGAAGCTACTAGATTCAGTGGAGGCATTTGGGTACTCTGGACAGCCAACTTGAGTCCCCTAGTGGAGTCCTGTCACCGCCAATTTATTCACTTGTGGCTGTTTGGTCATTTGGGGCAACCTTATTTTTTTTTACATCTATTTATGTCAATTCCACAGCACCTAAACGTAAGGTCTTATGGGATGTACTACATGCTCTGCATAAGACCATCCGAGATCAACCTTGGCTCCTGGATGGAGAATTTAACGCCTTGTTGCTGTAAGAGGATAGGAAGGGTGGACAACAATGGCACTATGGTCCCTTCACCTTCTTCCACAAGTTTGTTCAAACCGCAACAGTTGATGATTTGGGCTATCAAAGCTCTCAGTTTACTTAGTCAAGGGGTGACCTTATGGAGCGGCTGGATCGGGCATTGGGAAATCACCAATAGCTTAACTAGTTCCAGTCTTACTCGGTTGTCCACCTTCCCAAGTTCCATTCTGATCATCGCTCCCTCCTAATACATCACAGTAATCCAACTAATGGCTCATATAGGAAGCATTTCCGATTCTTAGCGCCTTAGCTAACTCATCCCCACATTCCATGCCCTTATCTCTGATAATTGGAACTCTAGTACTCATGCACATCAAGCTTCTCGCGACTTTGCTTCGGTGGCACAAAAGTGGGACTCCATGGGGTTTGTTAGTATGTGGAAAAAGAAATGACGGATCGAAGCTTGGCTCACTGGCCTCCAAAAGGCCTTGGAACTCTATAGCTCCCGGAAACTGCAAGTCCTAAAACGCACCCTATTAGAGGAATACAAGAATATACTCACTCAAGAGGAGTTGTTGGAATCACAATGGGCTAGCTGTAACTGGATTCAATTTAGTGACCGCAATGCCTCCTACTTTCACGCAACCACAAGAGCGAGGCGGAGACGGAATCGCATTGGAATGCTAAAGCTGGACAATCGGAATGCTAAAGCTGGATCATCCTTATACCCAAAGTAGAAGCCCCGTTGAATTTTGAACAATTTTTTCCGATCAATTTATGTAATGTCCTCTATAAACTGATCACGAAAGTTGTTGTCCATAGACTGAAGCCCCTCCTCCCTTCCTTGGTGAATCAATCACAAACCAGCTTTGTGCATGGGCGCACTATTACAGACAACATTATCATTGCACAAGAGATCATCCATACCGTGCGACGCCGAGCACGAAGTAAGTATATGGCGATCAAGATAGATCTCCAAAAGGCCTATGATTGCCTAAGCTGGGAGTTCATAACACATTAGAGGACATAGGCCTTCCCAACTTGTTGGTTCAACTCATCATCCATTGCATTAGCTCCACCTCCATGTAGATCCTCTAGAATGAAGCCCTATCATACACATTTTGGCCTTCCCGAGGAGTTCGCCAAGGTGACCCACTATCCCTTATCTCTTTGTGTTTTGTATGGAAAGGCTATCTCAAGCCATCGAAGCTCAAGTTAGAGCCAAGAAATCGATGCCTTTTTGAACCAGTAGACGAGGCCCATCCGTGTCTCACCTACCTTTCGCAGATATTCTACTCCTGTTTACTAAGGCGTCTACCAATCAAGTAGAAGTTATAAAAATGTGTCGCGAGACTTCTGTGCGAGCTCTGGACAACTCATGAACCAGGACAAATCTACCATCTTCTTTTCTCATAGCATTATCACGAGGGACGCTAGATATCTCAGTAATCTGTTTGGATTCACCCTCGCCAAGGATTTGGGAAGATATCTAGGGGTTGCGCTCCATAACAAGTGAGTTACCACAGGCATCTACCAATTGATTGCTGATCGCGTCCACCAGAAACTAACCAGCTGATCCACTCGCAATATTTCTTTGGCGGGACGCACTACTTTGGCTCAATTGATCCTCCTCACTATTCCCTGCTACACCATGCAAATTACTTCTGTGCCCCAGGGAATTATCAACCAAAATGAAGGTACCTGTCGTTGAATCCTCCAGGGTGCTCATGCAGGGGAATGGAAGGTGATTTTACTCAAATGGTTTGACATTTGTCAGCCCAAGAATCGTGGAGGCCTTGGTTTGCGAAAGCTGAAAGAACGTAATGTTGCATTCCTCATGAAGTTAGCCTGGCATGTTCTTACTCAACCTCACGCCCTATGGGTTCAAATACTGAGGAGTAAATATCTGCCTCCCATGACCCCTATTACTCCAACATTGCAAGTGGAGTGTTGTTCCTTCCTTTGACGAGCCATCTGTAAGGTTTGGCCAGTAGTGTATCCTGGTATTCGATGGGCATTAGGGGATGGTTCCACTGTATGCTTTTGGGAAGATGTGTGACTGGGGGATACTAAACTTTCGGCGGTCACTGTGTCCACTATTTCTGAGGCGGAGAAACAAGCTCGTGTGAGGAAATATATTTCTACAGACGGGCACTGGAACTGGGGTCTTTTACAGACCCATCCCCTAACCATGAGCCCCACTACGGACACAAATGTGCAAGATAGAATCTATAACGACTAGACAAAATCTGGACAATTCAGTATCAAATTATGTTTTATGCAATAATTCATGGCACCACCAGGATCATCACTGGATGCTTATCAGAAGCTTCAAAGGGCCTCAACACATCCATTCCTTCCTATGGTTAGTGCGGCAGGGTCGTCTACTCACTAACGTGGAACGAGTCTGGTGATATCTTAGTAACAATCCCTACTGTAGAAGTTGTTCATTAGCTGAGGAATCATGCCTACTGCACCGCTCGTACCGTGTGGCACACGTTTGTGCCTCAGCGACACTGGCATAATTTTATCTCAACCGAATACCTTCCCTGGTTGACTACTAACCTCTTCAGTGCATAGACCACCAGTTTATGGGTTGAACTGGAATTTGCTTTTTGGTGTTACCTGTTGGTTCATTTGGAATTGAAGAAACCAACGAATATTTACGAATCTCCCATTTGCCTCTCACGTAAAGGTCATTATGGCCCAGGTTAGGGCCATTTAGCAGGTTAATATGCTTACGTTCATTACTAACCCATAAACCTGTCGCCCAGATGCCCAGATTGGATGGAGTCCACCAACGATGGGATGGTGCAAGATCAACACTAATGGAGCCGTCAAGACTTCCAGTGGGTTAGCTTTAGCAGGGGGCGTGTTAAGGAATGACCGCAGTGAATGGAAGACCAGCTTCGCTTATCGGATTGGCAACTGCACGTCGTTTACGTCAGAACTTTTGGGGGCCCTGAAAAGATTGGAGTTGACTTGGCGTTCTAGCGAATGACGAGTTTTATTGGAAGTAGACAGCACACAAGTTATCAAACTTCTTGAGGAGGATCCTCCGTATCACTACAATAGGACCCCGATCTTCAAACTCAAAATGCTATTCCACAAGGATTGGGAACTGAAATGTCTACATGCCTACCATGAAGGAAACTTTGCCACCGATTGGATAGCCAATTTTGCTTTAAGCCTTCCTTTAGTATACCACGAATTCCCTAATCCTCCCACTAGCATCAGTACTATCCTTGCACAGGATCGCTCTGGCACCACCTTCACCGGGCGGCGTCCTCTGTAATTAATGTTTAGAGGCATTTCACTCTCTTGTTTTTAAAAAAAACAAGGCGTCGACGTGTCAATTGGTATTTAGGCGTTGGTGTCTCATGATGACACTTGATTATTATTGAATGAGCTTATTTAAATTAGTTTTAATTAAAATCGATAATTAATATAATTTTTATATTTTATAAAAATTTAATAGTTATATAAAATATGTTAATATTAATCTATGTCTTAATAAACAGAGTTATATTAAATTTAGATAAAACATTTAATCATTTTTCAAATAGACATAACTATGAACTTGTTACAACATAAATATATAATTTCTTAAATTTTATAATAAAATTAAATCACTTGTGATCTTTAAGAAAATGATTTAGATGTTTGTAATCAATAATCAATAATTAATAATTAACCTCTTTTTCATGTAGAATGCTTGACATGCCTAACAATTAGGTGATTGTGAAAGAAAAATTATTAAATAAATCAATAAAATTTAAGATATTTATAAATATATATTTTATTTTATTTATAACCCTAAACTCAAACTATAAATTTTTTCAAACTTAATTTTAAAGCACAAATAAAATTTGATTTTTAAAATTTAAATCTTTACCTTTTAAACTTATCTGAGTAGGCCAAAAAAAGTTGGATCTATTTGTATGGGTGTAAGATGTACATTGGAGCACCCATTATGGATAAAAAAAAGAAAATGTTGAACTAAAGTGTAACCTTTTTACGATGTTAAATTTTCAATTCTAACGTATTAACATTTAAATCGAGGATGACCTTTACTCCTTTTTTTTGATACAAGGGGGAAAAAAACTAAAGCACCAAAAATCCCACTAGTAGTAATGAAGAGGTTTAAACAGGAGGTTTTAGTTGTTTGGTTAACAAAATTAAAATGAATTATAAGTAATCTTTTACTTTTATTCTTAAAAGAAGTATAGAAATAGGGAACAAATTACTTATGCCAACAACCCTATCTCTACTTTGTTCCCACAACATCCGTCAATCCAATTTCTCTGTCCCATTTATTAGATGGATGAATATTGTGAGAACAGGTAGACACATAATTATTGGCACAGATAATGTGAAGCCATAGATATAAGTTGTAATCGGAATGAGAAATAAAAAATATTATTAGCAAATTATAAAAATATTGATTCTTATAAGTATATTATTATGAAAATCACAATCTTTTATATTTAATTGTTTAATAATTATTTTTATTTTGTTTCATTAATACTCTTATTCTTATCATAAAAAAACTTCATAATTATTTAAAAATTAATAATTTGATAATTCACTAAGATTTTTTGATTAATTACTTATAAAATATAAAATATTTTAATTAATTATGTACAAAAAATTATATAATAAATAAAAATGAGTAAAAAAAAATTGTCATTAACATTTTTAATATTTAATACAAAATATTAATATAATTCTTAACTTTTTTTTACATTATGCCAAACATACATAATTAATAATTTCATTCATATTCCAATTCTTACTTTTTATTCTCATTCTTATTTCCTTATTATCAGCTACCAAACAAGAACTTTTTATCGTCTAGGTAATATAGTACAGTTGAATTTTTAAAATTCATATGAAATCCTTTTAAAATTTTGACTCAGTTAACTAACTAACGTTATTTTATATACAAAATGATTAATTCGAAAGTTGTAAATTCAAAAAAAAAAAAGATAAAGTACCAAACCTAATTAAACCTTCAACTAGTTTAAATTATATTTTTGTTGGTTACCAGCAAGTTTAATGGAATGAAAACTGGAGAAAGTAGAGTCTACTTCAAGTTGTAACAAAAAGAAATACGTGGTAAAAACTTGGAAACTGGAAAAGGACCGTCTAAATTCGCAATAAATGGAAATTGCTTCCAGTACATTTTGCTTTTCGCTTATTTTACCAATTCATCGGTATTAATCACAATCCACCAGCATAGCAAAGGTAGTTTCAAATTTACAATACAATGAACCACAAACATACATGCCTTCATTTACATAAGTACTGAAGTACATAATCCTTTTTTTCATTATACGATTTGTTCAAAAAAATGGGACAATGTACACCATCTTGCTTGGATTCATTTTTTTCTCTTATTTATTTATTTATTATTTCGTTTTCCTTCTCATCCCTCCCTACTGCCTCTAATTTACGCACTCCCACAACACTCAAAGTCTACAATGTTTGTCCATATGTAGCTAGTTACCATATCCTATCTATAACGATGTACCCGCTACAAACACAAATTCTCTACACTATTATTACCAGGAACTAGGAATGACTTTTTCCTTTGTCAGAAGCACCAAGCAGAGACTGTCAAACAGAATACAGAAAAACAGCCATGTTAACAGATTAAAAACTTGGAAGAAACATTGTGAAACTACTTGATATCATTCCGTTGCCACAAAACAAATGCTTTTATAATCTAAACTATAGGGAACAAGGCTTGTGAATATTTGGAACTTACCATACTGAAAAGGCGGAGGGCAGCAGGACGGGTGAATTTTCTGGCAAAAAGGAAGCATGTTGATGGTTTTCCTTTGCTGGTGCACCACTCTCTTCGGTATTCAGTCTCATAATAAATATTGTCAATGCCCTGCAGCAGTTAGCAAATTTTACAAACAAGTATATGCAACTAATAACCTTTCTCATTTCTGCCTCCGGCCTTTAAAACTAGTCTCCAATGACAAGTTCAAAATGCAAACTTACAGAGAATATATATTAACTTTTCTGTCTCGATTCAATATCAACCGTAAATTGAAAAGGAAATGATGGCATCGAGCTGAGAAATGGTGTTGAAGCTCATTATCAAAAAAAAAACATGCTGGTTGTTTAAAGGTGGTGGAAAATCCACCGATGCTACCAAATAGCGCACCGTGTAAACCAATTTGATAAATTTTGGATCGAGAATATGAAAGAATTAAATTCAGTCCCCTCAATATTCATAAAGGAATTAATTTTTTATCAATCAAGTTTTGCAAGGGTGTATAATTTGAAAGCAGTTGATTTGTGATTATAAAAATGATCATCAGTGGTTATAATCAGAGCCATAAGAGAGTGGTTTCCAATATCCTCAAGACAGAAGGAAAACCAGATACACCTAGTTTCAAAGTCATAAACAAGGATAAAGCCAAAACATTTAAAAATCAGTGGACCTAAAGGAATCGTAGTGATACCTTTATAGATTGTATAAGCATGGGAGTTGCATCAGAAACCTTGTAGGTGACAGGATGCCATCCACGACGCAGAGGATCTTTAGAAGATGAATGATCCCAAGAACTATGTGACAATGATCGTCTTGTAATTTCTTCTTCAAGGCCTTCTTGCTGATTTTCAAAAGAGAGGAAAAATAAAGACGGGGGGACAAAAAACAGAGATTACTTTTTCCTTCTTTTATGGAAGGAGGTTTTATATCAACCAACCCAGCTGAAGAGCCCATAGTACCAAATATCACAAACTGCATAATGTTATGCATGTATTAATTATTGAATTCCAACATTACTGTTTGAATCCAGTGCAGAGATTCAGTGCAAGCATGTAACAGTAGAATCTAAATGAAGGTTCGGCAAGAGCAAACCAGAAAAGACCTGGTCAATATGATTTTGTAGTTTCTATGTTGATCTTGCTTTTCAAGGCTGAGTTGTTTGTGAGTTGAGTAAAGAATAAGGATACGATCATTATGATCTCAAGCACAAATAATTCCATGCCAAAATATTACTCTCCGAACACAAGCTGTTTACCCAATTCATGATGATATAAATGTTGTAATTTTACTGTGATCATATCCAAAATTAAACAAAAGTTGTAGTTAGTCGATGTCATAGCTGACAATTTTGAGACCAACAAATTGCAAAGGCAGAGAAAGACAGTTTTGAAAGTATGATTTCATTCAAATAGTTTTTGTTGGATCCAACAACTTGATGGGGCAGTCTTCCACTCACACATGAATCATTTAATTCCAGAGACAGAAAGGATGGTCTTACAGCCAATAAGGTTTGCACGTAATGTTCATCTGGTATACAATTGTGCTCTGCAGCTGGATCAGCTGGCTGCAATAACAAGGAACAAAAGAAACCACTCTTCAAAATGTTTTTAATCCATTGTAAAAGACGATAGATGCATACATGCACAATCCTCAAGAAAAATCTCAATATATGTCTCAAACTAAAATTCAGTGGTAGCCTGGTAAAAGTAAAATAAAGATACTCACAAAGGGTTGATCCCGCCAAAACTCAGGTAATGATTTCCTCTGCATCATGTTCATGCATTCATAAAAATAATACATTAGTTATTACAAGAAAGAATAGCATTTAGGAATTTCAACCAAAACTAACTCCTTTTTTCCATCAGAATAAGGATTTCCTGGACTGTAATGCTACTATTACAACTTTTCAAAGCATAGTAAAGGCAATTTGCATTCCAAGTAACCATATTTTCAATGAAGAGAACAAGCAGGGTAGCTGATCCAATTACTATTCAGAAAACCATATGCAAGTAGTTTGTTATGGTTTGCCTTCAGCTCCAACAGCATTCATATAGACTGTAATATCTAGCAAAAGATAAACTTGCCTTGCAGTGCTGCTTAAAGATAGGGAAAACAGCATTGTCATTCACCACAACCTCAGCATGCCTCCTGGTAAGAACAACCCACTGAAGAAGACAGACAAAGCACAAGAATTACAAAATCTCCAGCAAGATTCAGAAAGGCCGACTTCAAGCAACTTTGTTATCATGCTTTTACTGTATTAACAAGCACAGAATGCAAGCATTTCATGGAATCAACCACTCAACCTGAGACCCTTTCCTCCAGTTATGAACAGGAACCACTGAAGCCATTTTTGGGTTGTAGCGGCCTTCTTTTGTATCAGCAAAGCTGCAGAAGATCAAATGTACATTATTAACCAAAAGCATCACATAATCGTTGGCATGCTTTGGCAATGGTGATAATGCAAGTTATCATTCATAATAAAGATTTGTGACATTAATAAAAATACACATAATCCACATAAACAAAACAACTTGCTTCATAGTGTTAGAATAAGAATTATCCACATTATTTCATTTAGTGGTATATTACAAACAAATTTAGAAACCTGAATAAAATTAAAAACTACACTAGCTATTACCACCCAAATCCTCCAAAAGAGCAAACCTAGGTGATATTACGTTTGAGTTAAGCACAAAAGGCAAAAATGGACACCTAAAGTATACAGGTAACTACTCACCTGTCTACAAAACTAGTTGACGTTGACATAATGTAATCGTATGTGTAGCTGAAGTTGTAAAGAGGTATACAGCTGCAAACAGACCATGTAAGTGAAGACTTGTGAGGCAATAAGGTTATGCAAAAATTAGCCTTAACAGAAAGTTCTTGATTCAAGAACCAAAGTAATCGTCTCACTATTGGACTGGAAACAGATGAAGCAAAATTTCAGTAATGGCTCAGGTTTCAAATTGTGACAAGAAGATGTAAGCTAGACATAACATCTTTGAGTAGTCGGAAACCAAACCCCACCTGTCTGAAAGAAAAACAAAACGTTCATTTAGAGGATCCTCTAATGCATGTCGAAGCAGTATACGCTCTGCCTCAATCATGCTTGCTGCTCCCCAATCTACCTGCAATAAATGACAGGAACTAAACATTACCATGCCAACAAACACCAAGCAAAATGGCTATTAACCCTAGCCTAATAACAAACTTGCACTGTTTCCAGAAGATTGAGGAGTATGTTTGCAGAAGCAATTTTGAAATACTTTTTTTCCTTTGAAGTTAGTTATTGCACGGGATTAAAAGACAACCTGTACACTATCATTTACTTGTCTATTGAGAAAATAGACAGATCTTGTTGTTGCCTTGTTGAACAGAAATCCTGGCCTAGAGTGAACACATATTGAAAATCTAGACTCCTCACCCTGAAAAGAAAAACACTTCATCAATAAGAATCCAGCTTACATAAAATCTTTCACATAAGCAAGATAATCAAACATTGCAAAGGGAAAAAAGAAAAGAGAGAGAAACAAACATAATGCTATATTAGTACATTTACTTGAATTGACGCTGTGATCAGTACGAATCAATTCATTTATTCTATTTAAAGTACATTCTCAGTTTGAACACGAATTCAGTAAAATATCACCAAGCAACAAAAAAAATTTCACATGATTAACACTTTACTACAACTGAATAACAAAACAGAGTAAATGCATTACACAACTTGCCTTGAAAAACGCATCCCAAACCATCTCGAGAGGGAGCCTATTCCTTGCAATGAACAGGAAAGCGATCTTCGGCTTCTGAACTAACCGAGACCGGAGCTTCAAAACCCGAGTGTACTGACTCTGCATCAGAACCAAGCTCCCAACGCAAAATCCAAGCAGCAGAGCCGCAAACACCTTCCTCTTCCATCTGTAATGCGATTTATGGTTATGCGCCGCCCCCTTCCGCTGCTTCATTTACTTCGGTCTACCTTCCCTCAACGGACCTACGGCACCGGCATAGCAGCTCAAGGAAATAACTAAAAAGTAATAGGCGTTGAGCTTCGTGAGGAGCAGATCGGAGGAGTACAGTTGACGAGTCTCGAGAGTCGCTTTATACTGGAGGGGAGGAGAGTGCGGGGTGGGAGTGTGTGTGACTTGTTCTTCCTCTTTCTTTCTTTCTCTTTATTGTTTTGCTTACGCTGATACTGATACGAGCCGTAAAGGCGTAGCGTTTGGGTTGCGTGTGATGTGGGCGATTACTCCTCCCCCGTCCACTCTCCTCAGTTCATTCATTTCTCTCTCTGCCTTGGTTTCCAATCTTTAATTCTGTATGAGAATGATTGGATTGAATATTAACTATTTTGACTCAAAAAATAAAAAGCTTTAATCATTAAAATTTATTATGTTTAAAATATATTAAAATTGTGAACATATATTTTGATAAAAACAAGAAGTTATTTTTTATTTAAAATAGTAAATAAAGTAATTGGAAAACATAATTTATTTACTTGAAATAGGTACAAATGACACAAGGCTATATTTGGTTGAAAATTTATTAATAAAATAAAATAGACGAAAAGAGTTTCGTATTATATATCATTTCATCATAAACAGTAAAAATAAAAATCTCTGATTTAGGACGAAATGTAAAATGATAAATAACATTCCATTGTATTACATTATAAACTTTTTTTACGAGCAACATTTCACAATATTATATTATGTACCCTTCCACTTCTTTCAATTAATAATTTTTTAATATTATATTCATTTAAATTTTATTTCATTATAAATCATTTAATTCCATTAAAAACGTTATTTTTAACAAAAACATGGCATTTAATTAGTGAATAAAAATTAGGCAAAACGTAACAAGTGTGTAATTTTTTTTTTTTGAAACGTAACAAGTGTGTAATTTGGAAAAGCTGCAAGTAAGCATTGCACGTCGTGTCGTCAGGCTTATTTAGTTGGTGAAGTGAAGTATTTATATTATATGGAGCAAGAAAGCTAATGGCTAAATATGAGAGGAATACAGCAACCACCAACTCGGTTGTTATGGAATTATAATTATTACATGTGAATATGTCCTCGTGTTTTTTTTCAAGTGAAAGCTAAGCATTAACCAAGAAGAGTACTAGCTAAGGAAGGTGGCGGTTAACATTTGCTAACCGAAGTCAGCTTAAGTCATTAATGTTTCATGATCCCACTAAAGCCTTTGACTTTCTTCTTCTAATAATAACAATAAACAATCCATGTAGTATTATGTATAACCTTATAAAACTTGTGACAACAAACGCTCTCTTACAGTGAGATGCCCTTCAATTTCACTAATATTATGTAATTACATGAACATACTTAAGTGCATTCTCCTAGCTTCTTTCTCGGCTGTGGCATTCCACAGCTGCCAACTCAACATTTGTAATTCCTTATTCAACAAATCCCATCTCCATATTGATCTTCATACTAGCGTTGACGCGAGCCTGGGCTTGAGGAGGGTTTATTCTTCAACACTTGTTCTCACGGTAATTTGAAAGGAAAGGGAAATGATTTGCATATTGCAACACAATTAGTTAGACAAACTTTTTGTTACTTGCGCACTATGTAGCACGGATACGACAAAATAGAACCGTGTCCGACACGGACACTCACCCGACACGCGGTGGACACGTGTCCGACACATGTCTGTATGTGTCAGCATTAAAAATTAAAATTTTCGGCTCGGACACGGCTCGGACACCTCTTAGACGGCTCGGACACAGCTACTCGGACACGCCATTGAATTTTTCATTTTTCATCTCAAATAATACCATTGCGCCAAGACGTTTCACCTTCCATCTGCTCTTCATACGACGCTCTTG
>JAOQMR010000008.1:10005488-10017303 GCA_027563865.1 Erythroxylum pelleterianum | reverse complement strand
ATTACCGTCGGTTTGTTAAGGGGTTTTCAGTGATAGCATCCCCTTTAACTAAACTGTTACGGAAGGGAGTGAAGTATAATAGGAAGAGAAGGTTTGGGTAGATTGGTAATTTGGAGAGTGTGTAGGGACTTTGAGGAAAGATATGATGCTAAGTTGGTTAGTTAGTTAAAAAAGGGGAATAAAAGATATTGTGTGGGGTACGAGTGGGAATCATCACTATAAATTGGTTATGAAAACTATGTATTGAAGAGGTTAGCTAGCTCTGGAAGCTTAGCATATCAATACACGGAATACATTGAATTTCTCTTCATTCCCTCTTCATTTCTGTTTTTCCTATTGGTTCTTTGCTTAAGTTTCTTGTGCTATTGTTGATTATTGAATTAAAGCTTGTTAGGATTTTTTGGATCCTAACAGAACAACAGAAACTGACATATCTTCTACCGGCTGCTTCCAGTGAGTGACCAAGTTCAGAAACCAAGTAAAAAATGGGTTTCTTAAGACTTTTTTCGTTTTTAATCATAATTTCTAGTGAATATGAGTAGAAATAGCAAGTCCTAGTAAAAATCCCACTATACGTGAGATAGATAGTATATTGTTTTGTAACTAGCAAAATTACTGCGAATGCGTAATATTAAAAAGATACAGAAGTTTGTAATTTATCGACGCTAGGAAACGACGTCGCTTCTTCGGATTATCAGCTTACTCTTCAAATTCCGAGTTTCGCACCATAACAGCGGAGAAGATGACAGACCAATTTCACAGCAGATAGAAAAAGAACCGGAAAATGGCACACAAACTCAAACTTCTCTATTCACTTAGACAATCCCTCTTTTCGGCAACCTCTACATCTGTCACTAGACAACTAAGTAACTTCTCACTCCTGTTTCCCACAATTTTTGAAGTTCTTTTGGTAATATTTTTCGTTTTGGTTAATACATGTCCCTCTAACCTGTGTAGTTCATGGCAAATTTGACCCGGTTCAAAGATGGGTGAAAGAATTCGAGTCTTCAATTCATAAGGGTAGCCCCAATTTTGCATGCAAATTGAACATAATCAACCAATGTACTCGAAATGCACACTTATCAGGTAAGGTAATGCCGACATCTCTTTTTAAATATACCTTCTTCCTCCAGTAGGTTGGTTTATTCCGCATCGGGTTTACTTAGGAATCTTAACTGACGTATAAGGTATATTACGTTCGTGTATATACACTGATGTGGCAGTTGCCCGTCATATGCTGAATGTGTTTGACAATTTTCCTCAGTGATTTTTGAGCTTTTTTATAATTATTATTTGGGTTCATGTTATAATTGGAATTGACATTGGTTTCAGGAAGTAAACTGGGTCTAGGATGCTGGCTTGGCGTGTCGTTCGTTTCTGGATGTACGAGCATTTCATCTCCTGTTGCTCATTCCATGGACGGTGAGGACCACTTCATACATTTTTGGGATTCAATTCCATTATTAACAGTCCACTACGTGTTAAGTATATTAATGGTTGTAGGATATGATGTTTTGGTGGATGACCGAGACTATTCGGATGGGGAAGACAATTCACATACCTTACGGTTGTTCATCAGAAAGTTCTGGCTACCCTTTTTCTTTGTTGTCACCACGTTTTCCCAGTTGGCGCATCCATCGTTGCTTATCACCAACGCAGTCTTTATCCTTTTCAGCACAAAGCCAAACCCTTTATCGGTTTTTGCTTTTGTTGAGAAGGTGAGGAATTATTCCTATTTGTTTTAGTGTAATTGCAGAGGCTTACTGGAGCACTTCAAGCTTGATTAGGACTTAAGTGAAGTTTCTATAGCAGTAGTTTACCCATGTCTTTTCTTTTCTGGTTTTGAATCTGATAACTCATATTTTCAAACAACAGCAAGTGTTCATCAGTTGTTGAGCTATCAGCTTGAGAGCATAGTAGTTCTCCTTTTAAACATTTCTGCTTCTTTGACCATGATCCTGCATCTTCTTCACTTATATGCTTGTTGATCATTCTATAATTGTCCTTCGTTATGCACCCACCCCCCCACACACACATCCACACACCCATGCACGCGCGCACGCACACACATATATGCATTTTTGGGCTTCTTACATTAATGACCACAGCATGAGGTGCTCTTGACTTCAAGTTCTAATATTTCAGTTGTGCAAACGATTGATGCGCCGAGAGCCTCACTTGTACCTCTTCAAGGTTTGTTCTATTCCTGAAATTATTCTAAAAGCATTTGCTGACATATGGGAATTGGAAGGTTCATTTCGGGGTGTATTTTTCTTCATGGGCCATTTACTCTTGGGGTACCATAGATGTTCTTTCATGGTGAAGCAAATTTTGGGTCTCTGTATTCGAGCAATTTGTTATTAAAAGTTTTTGATGATGCTCGTGTCTTTTAAAAATCTTATCCCACATTTACGTATCTGCCTTAGTTAAATCAAATACTAGGGTCTAGAATTTAATACAAATTGCGGTTTTCTTGGCGGTTAGAAGATCACAATATGTTGTGTTTTCTCAGTCCTTGTATGCCAACAGAGTGGATGTCAAAGACTACAAGCTTCTCTGCCTTGCGACAGTGGAAATAAGAGACCAGAAGTTCACATTGGTCGGAATTCTTGGTAGTTGGTGGGTTTTTCCTTCGTTGCTTGAAGAATGTTCTGTGTTTCTGGATACTTTTCTGTACTGAAACAAGATAAAGTTGGTAGTTGGCGCAATATTGCTACTAATATTTTGGTTCCCTGAGCCATCTCGAAGACATTTATCTTCCGTGCACGGAACATTTCATCATTATTTGGGATTGACAAGAAGGAATCCAGTATATGTATATTTGACAGGATATGATGACAGACGAGCTCTGTACTTCCGCAACTTTTGACAAAACTAATGGTTACTGTTATTGCAAATGTTGAAATATGTGGGATGTCTGGAGAAGTAACAATTTGGACAAAAATCCATGAAACCAGCATCTGGCATCTTCTCTTGTTGAGATTCTTTTCTCATTACTAGCGGGGAAATTATTTTCCATGCAACTTCTCAAACTTAATGATATACATCAAATTCAAGGTAATGAAGTATATTTATTTCTGTAATCCTATATCTATCTCGGACAATGTTAAGCAAGATCCAGGGAACTTTTCTATTGATTCGAAATTTGAAAGAAATGCTGTTGGTGGTTAGTTGCAAATTGCAACACTGTTGTTGAACTATCTGGTTCCTTGGTTTCTTAATGATGCATGGCAGAAAATAAAGGCGTTTCAGGTAATCCCTTCACTTGTTTTTTTTTTCCCCATCAAATTCTTAATTAGTAGTGTGGCAATCCCAGAATCCACATTCAAAAGGTCTCTGTTTAATGAACCACCTAATTGTCCTTGCAATCGTCGCTTTACATGCATACTGAAACATATCATTTGATCAAAACCATGTCTGGAAAATAACTCCGTTACATGATAGCCATCTAGTGCTTACTTTTTACAGGTTGACTGCATGGGAAACATATGATACTTAGTTATGTACTCTTTTTAATATTGCTGGTTATTTTTGATGCATTATCTCGTTTCATAGCAAGTAGATGATAATACCTAAGAGCGAGCTTCTGATTTTAGCGGCAAGTAATGCATTATTGATTGCAAACGTTTTGCGCAGTTGAACTTAAAATACTAATACATCGAAGCACACATTTCCAAGAATTCAGCTTCAAGTCTAGAGAGAGTGGTGGTCTTCAGGTGCTTGTGGCTGATTATAGAGAGGTGTGGAGTTTCACTCAATTCCATATCATTTGCTATTTAATACTTTGTATAAGTAAGAAATCGAATGTACCGGACCAAAAATACTACGAGGTAGAGGGTCTTTGTAAATGCCGGTTGGTTGGTACCAGAGTGTTTCACAATTTTTCGATTTTTTGTAGACCCGAAAATTTTACAAAATGTAGAGGTAAATGTGCAAATTTAAAACCCCCCGCCTCCTGGTGACGTTTTCTTATCTGTTTTGTTCTTCTTTCTTCTTTATTTTCTCTCTCATCTCACACTCACAACTCACACTGTCTCAGTCTCTCTTTTTCACCGTCGCCACCATCACTCCCACTCCGATCGTCTGACGACCACCACCGCAAGACAGCACCTACCCCCGCCTGCTGGTTTGTCTGCCTCCCTCTCCACTGCGACTCTCCTCCACTCCAATCTCCATCGAGCCTCACCACACCTCTCCTCCTCCTCCTCGGCTCCGCCCGTTGTCGCCACTTGTCCTCTACTTGCTGTCGTCGCCTCGACCATTGCTGCTTGCTCCTGCCCAGTTGTACAAGGAAAGTGAAGTCATTGGTTTTCTCAATATTAACTTAGTTCCTTCAGTTCTCGTCAATTTACCTTGCAACGCATGAGTAGTAGCGTCCTCAAAACATTGTTGCCCTTAAAACAAGAAAAGAATTTTAAATCTTACGTAGAAACATGTGTTTCCATCTTGAAAACCCTGACTAACCAATGGGCGGTCACTCAAGGGAGTGTCCTTCATGGGCATTTACTCAAGAAGGGTGTATTCTCCGAGAGATACATAGCTGTAAAGTTCTTGATTATGTACCTAAATTCAAGGAAGTCGGCTGAAGCTAATGAGATTGTCAAGGAGTTTAATGGGTTTGATGTTATTGTTCATAACTGTTTGATTAGCGCCAACATGCAGGAGGGAAATTTAGATAAAGCTCGTAATTTATTTGATGAAATGCCCGAGAGAAATGAAGTATCGTGGACAGCGCTGATTTCAGGTTTTATGAGATACGGGAAAGTAGAGGAATCAATGTGGTATTTTGAAAGAAACCCATATCAGAATGTGGTTTCTTGGACCGCGGCGATTTGTGGGTTTGTGCAGAATGGGTTTAGTTTTGAAGGTTTTAAGCTGTTTCTGAAACTTCTTGAATCTGGGGTCAGGCCAAATAAAGTGACTTTTACTTCTGTGGTTAGAGCATGTGCGGAGTTGGGTGATTTCAAATTGGGAATGAGTGTTTTGGGCTTGATTGTTAAAACTGGTTTAGAGAGTAATATATCGGTTTCAAATTCTTTGATTACGTTTTTTTTGAGAATGGCTGAAATAACTTTGGCTACGAGAGTGTTTGATGAGATGGAGGAGAGGGATGTTGTTTCATGGACGGCTATACTTGATATACATGTGGAGATGGGCGATTTGCCAGAAGCGAGAAGGATCTTTGATGAGATGCCAGAAAGAAATGAGGTTGCTTGGAGTGCAATGATTGCTAGGTATGGTCAGAGTGGCTATCCTGAAGAGTCGTTGGAACTTTTTCGAAGAATGGTTGAAGAGGGTGTCAGGCCGAATGTCTTTTGTTTCTCCTTTGTCCTCAGCGCATTGGCAAGCATGAAGGTTATGGGAACAGGGATGAGCATCCATGGACATCTCATCAAAACTGGGATGGGAAAAGATATTTCTTGCAGTATCTCTCTTATTGAATTGTACTCCAAATGTGAGGAAATTAAGGATGCGCGCGTAGTGTTTGATCTGATTTTGCAGAAGAATGTGGTTTCATGGAATGCTATGATTAGTGGATATAGTCTGAATGGCAAGATAGAAGAAGCTCAGACGTTGTTTAGTATCATGCCTGCACGAAACAATGTCTCTTGGAGCACAATGATTGCTGGCTATTTAGATCATAAAGAGTTTGATAAGGTGTTTGAAGTATACAATGAGATGCTTTTGTTGGGAGAAAGTCCAAATAAATCCACCTTCTCCAGCTTACTTTGTGCTTGTGCGAGCATTCCCACTTTAGAGAAAGGTAAGGGCCTGCATGGGAAGGCAGTCAAACTTGGGTTTCAACTTGATGTCTTCGTAGGCACTGCGCTTGTTGATATGTATGCAAAAGCTGGGGATATTGAGAGCTCTAAGTTGATCTTTAATAGTATGCCCAAGAAGAATGAAATCTCTTGGACTGCAATGCTACAAGGGCTTGCAGAAAGTGGTTTTGTGGAAGAATCTCTTAAGTTGTTCCAAGAAATGGAAAGATCTTCAAGTGTCTCTCCTAATGAGCTAATGCTCTTGTCAGTTCTGTTTGCCTGCTCTCACTCTGGATTAGTTGATAAAGGACTTGAGTATTTTAATTCTATGGAGACTGTATATGGAATAAAGCCAAAGGCAAGACACTACACCTGTGTTGTAGATATGCTATGTCGAGCAGGACGCCTTTCTGAAGCTGCAGTCTTTATTGAATCCATGCCATTTCAACCTGAAACTAATGCCTGGGCGGCATTATTAAGTGGTTGTAAGACTTACAAAAATGAAGTACTAGCTGAGAAAGTAGCAAACAAGCTTTCGAAAATGGCAGAGAAAAACTCTGCAGCATTTGTATTGCTGTCAAATATATATGCTTCTTCTGGGAGATGGAAGGATGTTGTGAATGTGAGGAAACTTATGAAGGAAAAGAATTTGAAGAAGAGTGGCGGCTGTAGTTGGGTTGAGTTGAGAAATCAAGTTCATTCATTTTATTCAGAAGATGGAAGTCATTCTCAATCAGCTGACATTCGTGACATCTTAGAGCTCTTAAGGTTTGAAATGCGCCCATTTCAGCGTTTTACAGATTGAGGAAATTCCTGGTGGGTGATTAGGCCTGAATTCTTACGTGGAGCAAAATTTTAGCTAGGGCCATATCAAGATATGGTGTTTGTCCAGGGAAAATCTTGATAAATTTTCTGTGCTTAAACTTCAGACAGCAGTCAATAGTTGGTTCATCTTGTTGCTATGCCTTGAGGAAGTTGGATGAATTTGGCAATAATTGAACTACAGATATATATCAGCTGAGGAATGGGGCCAGTTCTGGCAATATCTCATAGGATCCTCAATTGAGCATCGGTTCTGCTTAAATTTTTATTATATGCCAGTCCGGTTAGAGCGACTGGATCTTGCTAAGAAACCAAATTTCAGGGCTATGCATTTGCCAAGATTCCAACTTTAGCCACTCCATGAAGTTTCAAAATTCAGATTCTTCCTCGTCATGTGGCTGGCGTATCGATGATCTTCTTGCTGTTTAAAGAATCCTATGCTTTGAGAAATTGCGGGCGGCCAGGGCCTAGTACCCAAAAAAAAATAGGGGATTCAAGTCCGTCTACTTATGATGACATCAATCCAAGAAACCTGAGACAAAACATCAGTTCCAAATTCTGATGGCAACAACCATCCTGTGGTCTATGAACAGAGAAATTTGCATGTGTTATCTTTACTAGAAATCAATTTGGCAAGAGAGAAGCTCCAAACGACATCTGGAAAGGGATAACGATGTCGAACACCAGAACGATTATTCTCAGGAGTTCCGACGGCGAGACCTTCGAGGTCGACGAGTAGGTTGCGCTCGAATCTCCGACCATAAAGCACATGATCGAAGATGACTGCGCCGAAAACGGAATCCCTCTTCCCAATGTCACCAGCAAGATCCTCTCCATGGTCATCGAGTACTGTAAGAAGCACCTCGAGACTCCCAAGTTCGACGATCGTATGCCCTCGGTCGACGATGACCTCAAGGCTTGGGACGTCGAGTTCGTCAACTATCTGAACATAAAGAGTTTGCTGGATCTCACTTGTAAGACGGTAGCAGACATGATCAAGGGCAAAACTCCAGAAGAGATCCGCAAGACGTTCAACATCAACAATGACTTCACACCAGAGGAAGAGGAGGAGGTTCGCAGAGAGAACCAATGGGCCTTTGAGTAAATTATAAGAAAGAAATCAATTTGGCAACTTTACAAAAAAAAAAAATTTCTAATGGATCTTTATTATTTCTCATACTGTACTTCCAATTATTTATGGCAAATCTAAAACGCAAATATATCAAAGGTTCAAGTTACATTTTAATTTTAGATGTTTTCATTAAAGTTAAAATTTTATTTTTATGTGTTATAATATTTTAAATAAATCTTTCGCATTATAAAAATCATTTATAAAGATTTTTGAATATTCAGAATTGCTATCTTAATGTTAAATTGGACTTATATCACTTTTTTCAATTGTCAATATGAAAATTAAATTCTACCACGATCTCATTAGACCTTAGATGAAATATTTTTTTGGCAAAAAGGATAAAAACGATCCTAAGTTTCTGACGACAAATTAAATATTAATATTTCGGGGTATTCAAATTAAAGTTTATCATGTTAAGAATATTCAAATTAAACCGTACATTGTTATAAAAGAGACAGGAATATAATGTCATTTGTATTTTACCATATCATCGCTGACATGACAAAAATTTGTAATATTTTAATGTTATTCTAGGTCCTATGATGCCACGCGAAGGGTCACATGAAATTGAAGGAGTCATTTATTTAAAATTAATTATTAAATTACTATTATGTTTAAATTAATTTAACCTAATTAATTGCTTTAAGTAATTAATAAATTTAGTTAAAACATTCGAATATAAATGCCCTAAATTATTTCAATTCCACCGTGTTATTCATCGTTGCTGTCACATTCACCGTCGTCGTTCATTGCCAAAGTCTGGGTTCTTTTTAATGACTAAGGAACTTGTGAATTTTGCATGGCGAAGATCCTGCTGTGTATGTTGGTTGTTGTTCTTGCACCTAACTAATAAAAGAACCTGACCAATGGCCGTTCTATAATAAATACCCTGTGGTTTTCCAAAAGCACCCCTTATTCCAATTTGGAGGTTATTAGCCATAAGGAAGCTTGTTGTTGATAAGACATTTGAACCCTAACCGTTAAATGGAAAGCATCCTTTCTAGTAAATTTGGCCATATACATATTGCAGCCTCAAAGGTCTCAATGGAGACATTTTCTTTATCCTGAGACACCACGTGATTGCGGAATGGGAATTAATCAACTCCCTTCTGCTTCATTTGTGTAAAACATAATAAGAACCTTAACTTTAGGCACACGATCAACCATAAACTTGTATAAATGGAGATAATACATAAAAGTATTTGCTTTGCTATCCATAACTCGATGAATAAGCTTCTTAGATGCTTGAATAATCTCTTAGATCCTTTGAATAAGCTTTTCAACATATAAATGACCTTATGCAACTTCTTTTATGTTTTATCATCTTTTGGCACCTTTTTGAATGCGTGAATCTCTTAATAGATTAGAGTAACTTTATGTTCCAGAGCTTTTACCAATAGCTGGAGACCTTAACAACTATTTATAAAAATCTTATCGGGCTCTCAATTATAAGCTCGTTAAGTTGATCTACCCACACTTATTAAAGTATATTTTTCTTACTAAACTTTCAGCTCATTAATCAAATCCTTTGTTGAGCCTATTTATTAAAGAGATCAAATTTAATTTATAAAAACTTGTAATTAATAATTGTTTAATAGGAATTTTTAATTCCAATATTCTACTCCTTAGGGCAAATATTAATTTCAACAGATGTAATGATAAACCAAAACAAAAATTTTTATTCAAAGATAATGAAATTTCATCATTCGGTCTTATAAAGCTTTCAATAGCGAAAAATATCAAATGCATGTGTCAATGTCCAACACATATCTAATACAATCAAGCACATTTAACACCTTAATGACATGAACGAGAAAATATATTATAGCAAACTATTCGTTAGAGAAATTTGTTTTCTCTCACTTAATGTTAAATTACATTAGAAAAAAACTTTATGGGATTAAAAACTTCCCCTTATGTCTTGTCAACTCTATGAATTTATCTCTATATTTGTATGTATTCTAGCAAATATAGGTTCAAGGTCAGTCTATATATATTCCTAACAATTTTTAAAATGCTTAAGATCGACATAAATTTTAAGACTTTCACTTATATTTTGACAATGTACTACAAACTAAATGATTGAGTCTAAAATGTTGATCATCAATATGCACATAGAATGTACATTCAAAATACATGAAAAATAAAACAACTATATCGAAAGTCAAATACAACAATCTCTAACTAAAAGTTTCTAAGGACTTCAACAACCCTATATTGTATACATGTCTCATAAAATTGATTAGGCGTAGTCTTTTAGCTAGTGGATCATCCAACATATGCTCAGTCTCTATAAGCTCCATCGTGATGTCACCTTTCTACACTAATTCCTTTACAGTCAGACATTGACCTCTAAATGTTTAGACCTTGTGATATTTTTATTGACGTTACTAAATAGTATATCAAAGAGATTATCACAGTACAATTGAATGAGTCTAACTACTAAATCTACTACAAACAACTCAAGAATCAAGTTCTTGAGTCAAACTGCGTGTAAAGCAACTTTATAGCATGCTACAAAGTCTACATGTATAGTCAAGGAAGTTATTAATGTCTGCTTGATACTTTTCTACGAAACAACACCATCTGCCAACATGAAAATATATCCTAATGTGGGTCTTCCTATCGTCAAGACACATAGCGAAACTCGAATCTGTATAACTAATAAGGTTATGATTATTTACTTTCCTTAATGTCAACATATAATTCTTAGTTCCTTTGAGATATCTTAAAACTTGTTTAATTGCATTCCAATGGTCTATTATTGGGTTAGCCAAATACCTACCTAACAGTCTAATAACAAATGCTATGTTCGATGTAATGCATATCTGGACATACATCAGGCTACCAACTGTACTAGAATAACGATCATTCTTTATAATTTTTTTGTATCATTCTTTGGACAATATGTAACACCCCACTCTCAGAGGGCACATATTCGATATCCTAGTGATATCTGAATACATACCCCATAAGGGTGGCATACTAGAGCACTTATATTATTAACTTAATCATGGCATCATCATTAATACGTAAATGTCACGATAGTTTAAAAATTGAATTCCTCGTTTCATTTCATAAAAACCGAATATGTACATTGTAGCATTTCATATTTCATCCTTATATGTACATTATCAAAACTAATACAAAACACGCTACACACATGAGGAATTATACATAAATTCTATCTAATCCTTTGATCTCAGCTGATCGACCTTTGAGTCATTTCTTCTTTCCAAAAGTACAAGAACTATGCTTCTTGTAGAGTCCCTCTCTCACTAGTGTCCTCTCTCGGTCCTGAAATGTCAATGTTACAATTTTGGTGAGTTTTGCGAACTCAGTGAGGCAACCATCCTTAATTATTCACTCAATTCATACAACATATCAACATATGTAAATACAAAATTCACATTATTTCATTTATGTCGTAACATCACATATCACATTCAGAGCAGTCAAACTGATCATTTCAATCATTTAAAATACACATATTAATTATAAATGCAATGCAAATGAGACTCACTTTCATTTATTATTTTGTTGTGACCGAGCGCCTTGTTACTAGCCAATATCCTTTGTGGATACCGAGCTTGTATCAGATAATGTCTCATATCCCTTAATAGATACTGGGTACAATAGCAACTGAGCCAGAGGCTTTTATCACATTCTAAGCTTTAAGCTCTTTTTACTAGCGACTCCAGTCACAACTGCCTTTATCTTTCATGCATTCATGTAATGAAATGTATCACATTCATATTCATATTCACATTTATCATCGGGCCTCGATCCGACATTCAACAATCATGTTGAGTAACACTTATTTCGTCAAATTCACATTCAATGAACACTTCCAATATCTTATTCATGCATCAAACGCTTCGGACATTCAATGTCCGTAATCAACACAATCACATTCACAAAATAATTCAAAATATAATTTAAAACAAATAATTTTTTTTGAAAGTTTAAAAATGGTATTAAAAAGACGAAAGTTTTAACAACTTATATACAATCCTTTAAAGGATACGCATCAATTAAATCATCCATATCGTTTTGAGTTCTTGGCTGATGCTATCCTGCTTCCTTTTAGCCACCATTG
>JAOQMR010000008.1:9927228-9943687 GCA_027563865.1 Erythroxylum pelleterianum | reverse complement strand
CCACACTTCAACCCAAAACCTTAAGGCATTAGGTTTATGGGTCCTTCCCACTTATATGTCATTCACTAGCTCCATGTTTTTCTAATATGGGATTCCCTCACACTTGACTTCCCAACAGCACTTACCTTAGAAAAAATCAAAAGATAATGGCTTCAGTTGCTAAGAATTGAAAACATCAAAACTAAATCAATAAAGCCACCAAGTTTACAGTTCTTGTGCAACTAGAAGATTTTCCTCTTTCTGGGTCATCATTTCAAAGGAAGAAGCTTTCAAACAGGGCAATAAAGAGGGGCATAGAAGATAGAATCCATCTTGGTTTATAGAGAGGAAGATGGTATTACGAGTTTCTCTCTGTTATCAAGTTTTCAGAAAGTCCTATGAGATTTTAAAGGGTATAATAGAGATGGTATGATGAGGTAAGTCGGTTGAATGGAGTTCGCAAGAGTTACCTGTTTCTTTGTGGTAAGGAAAACTTTTATTTCACTGGAAACTGCAACAGAATCATCGCGCCTAGTAGCGAATGGCGATCGCAATTTCTTTTCAACGTGTCGAGGTGGGAGGACTTAATAGTTTTTAAAAACTGTACAAGACATCGTGATTTCTTTTCCACGTGTCGTAGTGGGAGGACTTAAGAGATTATTCAAGTTTTTAAAAATCGGATTTGATCGGTCCGATTCAAAAAAAGTCTGAACTAGTCAATGATTAGATTTGGTTTTAATTAAAAACTTGTCAATATGAAATCCTTTCATATTGACAAGTTTTTAATTAAAACCGAACCGGACTACTAACTGGTTCAGAATTTTTTCGATTAGACCGAATCGAACCAGGTTTTTATCGAACCATTTAGATCGGTTCGGCAAGACAAAAATACCTAATCTATTGTCTGGCAAGTCGGCCCTCGTCTCTCGCTCCTCGAACTCTTCTTCTCTCGCTTCATTACTCTTCATTAGAACCTACTATGGATTTGTTTTGTGATTGGCATGATTAGTCAATATACTTATCCAACGATGGACGTAGAAAGTGGGGTGGTGATATGTTTGGCTTTAAAGACTCTGTTCGAGATTGCTTTCATTTTGAGCAAAAACTAGTCAAGAAAATAGAGAACCTTAATAGAACAAAGAACTCGAGTGACTCTAATATGGAGAAGTACTTGGGTTTGAGAATAAGGTAATCGTTTAGCTCGACAAACATTTTGTTCACGATTAGGATATGGGATTGTCCACAAATTTGCTTAATTTTTTAGGCCTATTGAGACGAAATGTGAGCACAAATTTGATAAGGAAATGATTAAGGCATTTTCTTTGAATTATGAACCACAATCCAATTTTGGCTTAAAATAACCCTATATTTCCTTTGGAGCCAAAGTTGAGCCTAAGTAAAATCTCTATTTTTCTGGCACCCTTATTTAACTAAGCCATAAGCCAAGCATTTCATATCTTTCATGTGGAAATGATTATTTAGAAGTAGGTTATGGGGTGGGGGGTGGGTTGACAAAAAAACGACAAAAAAACGAATACAAAAAAAGAAAAAAAGAAAAAAGAAAAAAAAGGGAGTAAGCAAGTGAGGATTTTGCAGGTTATTGCCCCTAGTATACAAGAAACTGAGTTTGGGTGTTAGATCCCGTTTCTGAAATCCAACTACTTAATCCGAAACCCTCATACTTATGCATGATTCCTGATAATTTCCTCTTGCTCTGATACCATAAATGTTAGAACCCGATCCCAACCGGAAAAGCAGAAACAGAAACAAAAAAGCATAACAAAAACAGAGAGAAGCGGAAGAAACTTATTGAAACAATAAACAAAAGAATGAAGACAAAGCGAAGTGGAAGAAATCAAATGGATACGAAACACGGAAACAACGAAACGATATCGAAGAATCGGATTTAGCAAACGAAGAATACGGAACAAAAATACATATCGACGGCAAATCGAAACGAAGGTACGAAAACACATAAGAATCAAAGGCGGAAGAATTGAATCCGAAGCGAATAACAAAACGGATCGAAACGAAACTGAATGAAAACATAGCGAATCGAAACAAAACAATTTGAAACGGACTGAAACAAATTCCGACATCTGAAGCGAACAAAGCTAAGAAGAGCATTGCGTTGGAAACCCTAAGACTAAACTAATCCGAAAATACGGTCTAAATTTTTTTTTCGCATTCATTCAAACTCAAATCTTATTCCAAAACAAAATCAAACAACAACCATACAATTTTCCTTTTTGGAAAATCATCCATTTTAATCTCAAAATCCTTTGTCAAAATTGTCCATAACCTCAATTTACTTGATTTCTCTAGATCAAGTACATCTTAATCTCATATTCAATTCTACAGGTGCTGATACACTCATACCAACTTATGTGCTCGATAACAAAAATCGGGCAGCATAACGGCTGTATTTGAAACAACCCAAAAACCTGCAAATAGCAAAACACACTTTTAATATTCCAAATGAAACACCAATTCCTCGGACCTCCTGTCCGGAACCCAAATCACAAGCCACAAATCTATACCTAAACACTTCAACCAGTCTCAAATCAATATCCACATTCAGAAACAATTCCATTCAATATACAATTTTATCATAATTCATACACCTCGTGAATTTATTACTTATAGAAATATCTCAAATTCAATACATAATGGCATAATCTATATACATCATGGAGTACATTCTTACAATACATTTATGGCCTTTCTAGCCATAAACCAAAATCCTAAATACATAAAACAAAAAACAGGCGAAATCGAACATAAGCCTTGACCTTCTTTCATCCAATCTCCTGCTCGATACCTGGAGATGGGGATGAAAGGTGAGGTGAGCTTTTGCTCCGTGGATAACATATTTATACTCGAAAATAAGCAAAAATCATTTCTTAAAAAATGTTTGTCATTTATAAACATTTCTTAGTAGCACAAATTTCAAGACTTAGTTCTCAAGCCTTTCAAATTGTTCAAAACATTCTTAATCAATTTCCAAAATTCTCACGATTTCAAAACTCATTTCTCAAAATTTCACAATTGTTCTCACAAAACATGCACAATTTCGAAAACATGAATGCATCACAAACATAAACAAAATCAAAAATCATATAACATATCAGAATGGTTTGGGTCGGTCCTAACAGAACGAACTGCACATTTCCGCATAGCGGTTCTGTACAGTCGTGAAAGGAGGGGAGTCTGAAATCAGAACTCCTATGCCACTAGCGGGCAGCTGGGAGAAGGCTATCAGAAGGAGACAGTGCACTGACTCTTACGGAGGGGACCTAACCAAACCCACATAAACACATATCGAAAACGAAAATTCAGAATACCCGAAGGCACATTTCGAAAACTTAGTTTTCATACACGACATATTCAAATATAATGTCACTCACACTTTCTAACGAAAAATCACATAACAAATCCAATTTCACCAAGTCTTCATAAAACATATCCTCAATCATTCATGAATGCAACATATATAGTAATAATTTAGACATTCATACACAATGATTTCAATTTTAGCAAAACATTCAAAAATCAATAAGTGTCACAATTATCCATTTGTTCATAAATAATGAATTTCAGCATTTTTATCACTTTATCGAAATCATTTTAAAACAATAACTTTTACTCTTTCGGAAATCGAAATTTTCAAACATTAATCATAAACAATAATTTTTCAAAAACCCAATATTTGCTTTCTTTAATTTTCGAAAACTCACACATAGGTTATAAATCAAAATATAAATATGATACCCACCTCAAATCGATGCTTAAATCTTGTCCTAATCATCAATTTCTCCAATCCTTCCTTCTTTCTTCCAACTTAAATTTTCCTAAACCATAAATACCCAAATTCAACATCATAAAAATCATAATTCTCAAAATTAACTTAGGAATTCACCAATTAATCATATTTTCAAGCTATTTACATCAACAATTTCGAAAATCCCCAATTTATAAAATTGAGCATAACCCTAATTCATAATTATCCAAAATTAAACCTCACTTAAGGCATAATTACCAAAATTAATTTCATAATTCACAAACTCATATCAATCTTAAGCTAAATAAACCACAATTTCACTAAAAACTCAAATCTCGAAAATCAACTCTTACCTTCTCTCTCTTCATTTTCGGATTTTTCTTGCTCATAATGAAGCTTTCATCTTCTTCCATCCTTTCCCTCTTGAAGAAGCATCAAAAATCCCCTTGCAATCCATCAAAATCGAAACCTCTAAGCTTCTCTCTTCTTCTCTTCTTTTTTCTCACTCACCATCGGCTTCTCCCTCTTCTTCTTTCTTCTTTGTTTATTTCTTTCTTTTCTTTTAAACTATCGACTCGTCCCTCTTTTAAAACGACAATAGCTCATACTCTTTCATTTCATGAGCACAATGACCAACAAACCCCTCCACATTAGCCTTCTAACTAATTAACTTAAGTGGACTTCCGAAATTGCCCTTTAATGAGCCTTTAAAAACTGACATTTTGCGTCCAGAAATTGATCGGGTAGATGACATAATTTGACAAAACATTCTTCTCGAAAAATGTTCCTCTATGTATCATCTTTAAAATGACACTAAAAACACTCAGATCATATTATAAACGAAGGAGTTATGTCCAAAATACTGTCGGACCTTTACAAAACCGAGACTAAACATTAATTTAAACTTCACTCCAGAAATTGACAATCTTAGGGACTAAATTGGAATTCAATCCCTTCACATAATTTGTAGCCCTATGTCTCAATTTTATTTAGCCTCAAGAATCAACTCAATCAGAGCTCCACAGCTCCAAAATTTCTCAAAATACTGAACTATGTTCAGAAAATTTTCCAATTTATCTTACTTTGATTTCAATCAATCATCCTTAATTTAATCTCGAAAATGCATAATTATTCATGAACAAATAGAGGAAAGTCTTAGGAATCCAACGCTTCAAAAATCAAGTCAATTGGATGTTGGACGGAGGAGATATAAGCAAAAGATTGAAAAAATTTCAAAAAATTTCAAAAATTAGAGGAGCACTGTAGCAGCAGGCTTGCGGTCGCGAGCCCATACGAAATTTTATCTGGCTCACAGTCGTGAACGTTCGTGACCGTGAGCTGAGGAAAAATAGCAGAGCCGTCGCGAGTGCGAGCCTCGGGCGATCGCGAAATGGCTTAAACTTCATTTCCATTTTTTTCACCAAACTTCAAAAATTCATAACTCTCGATCCCGAACTCCAAATTGAACAAATTTGGTATCATTGGAAAGCTTAAAAGAAGCTCTATGACTTCCACGAAGAACTCAAAAGCGAAATTCATCTCTAAAGTGATCAAATTTTCAATCAAAAATCATGTCCCCTTTAATGTCTCCCTAAATAATCACATAATTTCCAAAAATCAGATCTTACAACTCCAAAGTCCAAACAGGACATATTATATATCATTGAAAAGATCAAAATGAATCCTACAACTGTCATGAAGGAAAGTAAAATCGATTCGGCATCTAAGGAAGTCAATTTTCCTATCAAAGATTCTGTCATGCTAAAAATCACCTAAATAAGGCCCAAACTTCAAAAATTCATATCTTCCAAATCTCACATCCAAAAATTGCATATGATACATCATTTTCAAGCTATTCAAATTCTCTATAACTTTCTTGAAGAGCATTGACTCAAATTCGAGCCACATCTATAAGACGATTGACCTCAAAGCACAATACACACAATTCTACACTTAGCGCATTTTCAAACTCAAAACAAATGACACTTAACTTCGGAAACTCGTAACTTTTGATCCCGAAATCAAAAATTGTCACACTTTATGGTAACAGAAAACTCTCAACAGACACTACAAGTTTCATGTAGACTATTTTCTCAAATTTTGCCTAAATCAAAAGGTCAACTCTCAATGACCAAAAAGTCAAACTTTCTAATTTCTTCAAAATTTTACACTTTTCTCTCTATTTCTTGCTTTTCAACTTCCTTTTCATAACCATAACCAATCTACTCAAATCTCGAAGCTATCAAAACTAATTAATTCTTTCCTTATTAATTTTCTTAAGGCACAAAATCATCTATAACTCAATTTATATTCAAAAACACTCATTTCTATTTATTGTAATATTTCTAATTTTCACCAAAAGTTCGGGGTCCAACATTTGGAGAGAGTCAATTATTTGGATCTTGAGAATTCATTGATATTGAGTTAAGCCTTGTGATTGTTATCGTTTTTAATAACATGTTATCATGTTTGAGGTTTTTCATTCTATATTAAAAAAAGTGTTTTTTTCCTTATTTCCATAGTCTTTACTTGCTCTAAAAAAAGAGATCCCTTACATTTTCCTATTTCTTGAATAATTGTTTCCATTTCATTTGAGCTTTTATTATCCTTTTCCTTGGTCTAAGCCGAGTTTAAACCCCAACAACCCTATTATAAACCTAATAAGACCTTTTGATCATTTGAAAATGAGTGCTAAAAATTAGTAGAGATGAGATGGAGAATTTTTGCCTATGGTATTGGTTAATTTGATAATACCTTTAGAGTCTCTTGGGTTGTAAATTGCCTTTGAATTTATTTACTTTTTCTCTACTCTTATGAGTTGGTTGGTTTCTAATTAGACTTGAATCAAGGAGTGTGTGTTTGAGCGAGCATTGGTGTCCTTGCACTATGAAGGTGGGTATACTTTGATAAGTGACTAAAGGTATATTTTAATTAGTTACTGCAATTCTAAAAATTCCAATTGTTGAGTGCTCCTTAATCTATATTGAACAATTTTTCTTAATTTTACATATGGACAAGCAAAAGTTTGAGTTTATGGGGCATTTGTTGGATGCATTTTCTCATTATAATGAATGACATTTTTCCTTAATTTCTGGATTAATTATTGGGTTGTATACATATTTTACCCACTAATTTGTTTAGTTCCCTTGAATATGCACTTATATGACTTTGATTGAAAAAGATACAAAATTTTGTTAGGAATCCTCATGTTAGGATTGTTGTTTATTGCCAAAAAGAATGCCCAAAAAGTAAGCTAGCAAGGAATTAATTTGGGGAGGATTTTAACTAGGACACCATAGAGAGTCCAAAACGCAATCAGCTAGAGGCATCTAGGGGGAGGCAACAACTCCAAAGGTGACAAAAGGAAAGCAACAACAGACAGAAAATCACACAACAATTGAGTACACCAGGCCCACCATGCAAACATTAAAAGGAGCTTCAGACTATAAAAAAACGACACACACAACATTCACGCTGAAGAGAGGAGCGCACCAGCTGGAAGAGAAAAAAAATGCAGTCGGTGTGCTAGGTTTTAAATGGAATGGAGAGAACTAAATTGTCACGTCAAGGAACAGTGGAGAGGGGCCAAGGAAAAAAACTTGAGTGCGTGGACAACAGGCGCAAATAAAATTGTCAAAAAAAAGCATACAAGAGAGACTCCACCAGGGGAGAGCTCCAAGAGACCCACTATGTTACACACTAAAAGAAAAGGAAAACAACAAAAATATAGGGTGGCTAAGACAATATTCTGGAGGCAGCTGGTGACTAGGAGCTTCAACATTGGCAGCGCAGTCAAGGAGAAGGTAAGAAGATAGCTTAAGGCTAGGAGCTTAAGAACAAGCAACAGGTGGAAGAGCTTCAGAAAAAAAAAAACAACGAACAAGCAACAGGTGGAACAAGCAGAGGGGAGAAGCACGACGCATACACCAAGAGAGAAAGTGAGAAGCTAGAGAAGAGACGTGGTTAGCTGGTGGTTTAAAAGAAAACAATGTGAGCTGGGCTAGAGAGGAGACATATTCAGCTAGTGGTATATGGACAATGTTGATCTTGTTGTAAGATAAGGAGAAAACGACAACAACGCACAGCAGACAGGAGCTACAGTGGAGCAGACGCATGAGCTGAAAAGGAAGCTCTACGAACCACACAGACACCGACATCTTGCTATAGTGGAAAACGAAAATGACATTACAGGAGGGGAAGATCACGCTACAGGGGAGCAGTGGACACCAACATAGCAGCTCCAAGAGAACGCACACATAGTGAGTGAGGAGAGATTCACTATTGAGAGAGCTACAGAGAGCACAGTGACGCAACATTAGAGGGAGACCCGAAACTTATTTATTTTCTGTTCTATTATTTAATTTCTCCTAATGTTGTTTGTTGAGCATAATTTATGTGGTTTTCATATTATCATGATTGAATAGTTTCCTCAAAACTTTAAGGTTGGGCTGAAGCTTTTGGTTAATTTTTATGGATTAAATCTTGGTTGATTTATAAGTATGAATTTTTTGTTTTGATTTCTCTGATTTGAGATTAATTTTGCTGGTATTGTGTTTGGCCAACCATTGACATTAGTTGTTAATTGAAGAACCGATAGGCGAAAATTGATAACGGAACTCCAAACAGGGAACTTATAAATTTCAGATTTAGACATAAACTGAATTTATGAGAGAAAACCAGGTTAGCAAAGAACTTAATGGGTTATGCTTGATTGCTAGTTTACGATAGTAAATTAGGATTATTGCATAACACTCTTCTGATACCTTGAAAAAGGATCTAAAAAACTCTAGGCTCAATCGTCTATCAACCAAAATTTTGCCTAATAAATCGATCTAGGTAAAGTCTATATAAAATGCTAAAAGTTGAACCATCCTTGAAGCTTACTACATTCTATTCGGAGTAACCCCTAAAGATATTCACATTTTTGTTTAGCATTGGTTTTATTATTTTTATAGTTAAATTTCTTATTTTAATTCCTCATTTTTACACAATTGCTTAGTCCAATTAATTGAGTGATCCAAGCTTAGTACTTACACAATTATTCCCTGTGGGACGATATTATACTATACTATTTGAGACACGTGAACTTGCGGAGTTGCATCAGTCCAGTATTATGTTTATAATTTACGTGTGCTTGTGGTCAGAATTTGAATATTCATACACTAGTCAAAAGGTTATGCTAATCAGCAGTTTTTGAACACAAATATTGGGTGCTAATACACGAATTCATGTTTGGTAGATATACAGATAAGTGATGTACTCCCTGAATCTTATGAAGTTCATGAATGGAGAATAGATGGTTCCCGGACGAAGGTGTTTTCCATGTAGCATAGGAACCAATTTGAAGGCCATGAGATGAACTTGCAACGCTTGTCAACCACCATCTGTACTCTTCTGATTAATCTTAAAATTTAGACCATCAGTAATGGGGTCCAATTCTTCTGTCCAATTTTATGGTGTCTTATTGTGTCCAGTGAATCTTAGCCATTTATTTATGCGGATTCCACGTCTATTTATGTGGGACCCACATAAATGAATGACTGAGATTCACTGAACACAATAAAACATCATAAAAACTGGACATAGAATCTTGGTTGGCAGCAATGCATACCCTTGCAAATAACTTCTATCCACAAGTCCCTACAATGCCATCTTTTGATGTTCTGCTTAAGATTTTTTTCAAACTACACTCTCTGGTCATCAGTTAACCACTTCAAATACATTTTGTCTTGTTGTACATGTAGCTAAAAGCTTTGGAAGTTGGTTGTCATGTTATGATCAATAAAAGCGTTTTTTTTTTTTGTTTCCCATGTGCTACAAATAATTATATCACGTTTATTAGTAATTAGTTGCTGACCCTATTTTAACTTGGAGGCAGAAGTTCAGAACATATGAACCACAAACCTTGAGCAAGCAAGCTGCCAAATGCAAATCAAACGCTTTTGTGATTGATTCGAATTCTCAAGTCTACATTATTCTTTCTCTATTGTACCTCAAAGATGCAGACTGCAGCTTTAGCTCTGTCTCCTTCAACCCCATTTTTGAAACTAAAACCATACGGCAGTTCTAACCCCATATTTAGCCAAATAGTGAACTCGACTTATATAAAGCCAATTGATGTTACTTCTACTGGAAGAGCTTCAGTTTTAGGTTCTTTATATGGATTTAATACTCCAACTCCAGCTCCTTCTTTAAGTTCAAATCGTGGATTTGACGGTTGCAAGTCTGGAGCTACCTCGGTTCCAGAGAGTGCTGGTGAGGCTGAGAAACCAGGTGACCTGGTTCGGACTTTGCAGCTGGGGTCCATGTTCGGCCTTTGGTATCTTTTGAACATCTACTTCAATATTTACAACAAACAGGTTCTTATTTTCTTATCTTCTTTCAGCAAAATTGAAGCTAGTATAATTTTCGGAAAAAATTTGATGCTAGTATTGTACTGAAATGTGTGATTGTTAACACGACCCAAGTTCTAAATTTTGTTCGTCTAGTAACGCAAGATACCCATGTTGGTTCCGTTCTTGTATTGCCGTTGTACAGGTTCTTAAAGTCTATCCATTTCCAGCAACTGTTACTGCCTTCCAGTTTGGTTGCGGAACTCTTATTGTCACCCTGATGTGGACATTGAACCTCCATAAGAGGCCACAGATAACCCGTTCCCAGGTACTTCCCTGCAGTTGTAAGTTGTAACCTGTACCTAATGACCTACCAAATAAAAAAAAACTTAAAATGAATTATAATAATTTATCAAATAAAATCTGTGATTATTGATTAGGTAACATTTTCGGATATTTTATCATAATGGTCTTCATTTACGCACGAAATCTCTATTCGGTGTTGTAACTCTGTGCCTGTTTGTTCTCGTATCAGTAGCTCTGTAGATGTTGCATTGATGAGTTGACTCTTCAGTTTGCAGCTATCCTGCCGCTAGCGATAGCTCACACATTAGGGAACATTCTGACCAACATTAGTCTTGGGAAAGTCGCCGTTTCCTTCACTCACACGATCAAAGCTATGGAGCCCTTTTTCACCGTCCTGTTCTCATCCTTATTCCTTGCTGAGGTAAGAACTAACTCAAGAGATTGTGGAATAAATTCTTTTTTAAAAAAATGGGATCGCTGAGACTTTTTGCCATCTGGTTTTCAGTTGTACAGTGAACATTTTTGTTAATGAAGCAATATCTCTACTTTCTTTAGTCCACACTGAGATGACCCATCTTGGGCTTTTGGTCTGATATTTGCTTGCATACTGTTCCTAAATGTATATAATCACTTGGCCGCTTTCACTTGTTCACAGACGCCCGCTCTTTTGGTACTTTTGTCCCTGGTACCAGTAGTTGGTGGAGTGGCACTGGCATCGTTTACAGAGGCCTCTTTCAATTGGTAATAGGTCATTAGAATTTCTTCTTCTTATCCTTCTTGTTCTTTTTTTTTTTTTTTGTAAGAACAACCCAGATCGATTCCGGCTACTTTGGATTGTTCAATAATATTGTTTAACCCCTCGTTTGTTACTTTAAGTTTTGTGTTCTGCTGAGAAATAGGATTGGATTCTGGAGTGCAATGGCTTCCAATGTGACTAATCAATCAAGAAATGTACTTAGCAAAAAGTTCATGTTAAATAAAGAGGTAAGTGGCGGCTACTTTCTCAGTAACTAGTAGGAATTATCATAGTTTACGTCATTGACTATGCCCTTTCAATCGTTCCTAGCAGGAAGCTTTGGACAACGTCAATCTGTTCTCAGTAATAACCATCATCTCTTTCATTCTTCTTGTTCCTGTTGCAATTTTCGCGGAAGGGTTTAAATTCACTCCATATCTTCAATCTGCTGTGAGTAGTATAATAAAAAGCCTGATCTCATTGACAATCTCTAACTACCAAGGCCACTCGTTTGACATCTTTTATTGTACTCGATGTTTCAGGGTAACCAAGGTTTGGATGTCAGAGAGGTGTTCATAAGATCTCTTCTTGCAGGGTTCTGTTTCCATAGTTACCAACAAGTAGGAATCTCCATACCCATTTCCTTTTGGTTATATCATTTTCAGTTTGTGATTCTGACTTCTCTTCCACTTTTGATTTGCTGTTTCATTTTTTTTTTCCCGATTTTGCGCTCTCCATTTCTGCAGGTTTCTTATATGATACTGCAGATGGTAAATCCTGTCACTCACTCTGTAGGAAACTGTGCGAAACGTGTGGTCGTGATAGTCTCATCAGTTATCTTCTTTAAGACTCCTGTCTCACCAATAAACTCTATTGGTAATTTCATTTTTCAACCCAGTTGAGGCAAATTAATGAAGATCGCAGCGTTTTAGCAAGCTAGTTCTTCAGATGAGAAATTTGTGATTTCTAATTTCATGGATAGTTTACTATTGGTTGGTTTCAACTTCAGGAACTGCCGTGGCACTTGCTGGGGTGTTTTTGTACTCGAGAGTGAAACGGATAAAGTCTAATGCAAAGGCTGCCTGAGTTCTGATATCACAAAAAGGTTCATCAAAAACTGTATAGATAATCAAATTCCTTTCAATACAAAAGCTAATTTGAATACTGATTACGGGCTTCGAAAGAAGTACAAAAATTCGATTGGTGATATTTTGAGGCTTTCATAAAAAGGTCTCTCTCGCACTTTCTTCTTTTTCTTTTCTTTTCTATTGTTATTTTTTGTTTTTATTTCTCATTTAATTTCTAATTTGTTGTTAAAAAAACAAAAAATTGTTGATTGATAAAAGTTAACTACCCAATGCACAAGGCTCTTTGTTTGGGAGTCTTTGAGAGAGTATGTATACAGTCTTTTCTTTATATTTTTACAAAGAGGTTATTTTTATAACTTAAACATGTGATCTTATGGTTCTAAAAAAATTGTTGATTAATATTTTAATAAAAAATTAAAGATTTATTTAGTTGAAATTTGTAATAAAAATATTGAAAACAAAAAAATGTTTAATTTTGTCATCATATTTCTTGTTTTATTTTTTATAATATTAGATGTTAATATTAAATTCTAATTTAATTCACTTACTAATGTATCACATTTTATTCTTAGATTAATTATTATCCAAATAAAAAGAGATTCATCATTTTGTACGACGAAGTACAGCCAAAGTCAAATAGCATTAAGACTTAAGTGAACCAAAAAGAGTTCCTTCTAAAATTCAAGTGTCAAGCACAAAACAAATCATGAAAAAGAGGTGTACTGTGCATAGAGAGTTCCATCTGAAGTAGGAATTGAGAGTTCTTTTATGTACATTGACAATAGTCTAGTCTCGGTTCAATCAATCGAGTAATGTACATAAATAAAGATTTGAATTAACCAGATTTTGACAAACTCTATTAGTGAGGTATAACATAGGCTGCAATTACTAACTTTCAACGTAAGCAATCTTAACAAACTTTGCATGCTTTATATATAACTAGAAAATATTCAAGCACATATTACCATCCTTTGTTGGTTTAAACTTCTGTCAAGAAATAATGACGAAAAACAGAAAATGGAGATTGATTAGATAGTAATGGAGAGGGAATACGGTTGATTAGGTAAATAACATAGATTATGCAATCTGCCCAAAATTTGGTGGATAAATTGGCCTGAATTTTCAGTGCCCTTACAACATTTAGAATGTGTTGATGCTTTCTTTCTGCTCTTCTATGTTGTTGTGGTGTTTCAACACATGTAGTTTCATGTATGATTCCCTTTTCTGTGTATAAGTTTGTCATGCAAAATTCCATGCCATTATTACTTCGGATACATTTAATATTTTTTTCAAATTGACTTTCAACATAATAGTATAACCACCTTATTAAATCTCTTGTTTCAGATTTGGCTTTCATCATGTATATCCATGTCATTCTGCTATGGTCATCCACAATAGTCAAGAAAAATTTATAGCTAAGAATGGAAGGAATAGGATAGGGACCCCAAATGTCAACATGTATTAAATCAAAACAAGCTTTAGCAACTGAAGTACTAGGAATAAAAGGCAATCTTTTTTGTTTAGCAAAATGACAGACATCACATGGGTCTATTTGTTGAAATTGAACAACAGAGTCTATTCTAGACAGAGTGTGCAGCCTCTGATTAGAGAGATGTCCTAGTCTTTTGTGCCATATGTTTTCTTGAGATAATGAAACATGACATAGAAGAGAAGTATGATCTCGGAGTGTGGCAGATAGATGATAGAGTCCATTGGCTTGTTTAGCAAAACCAATCATCTTCATAGTTTTGATGTCCTGAATTTCACATGAATGAGGTGTAAAAATTAGTCGGCAAGGATAAGAACTAGTAAGTTTGCTTATTGAAATTAGGTTGAAAGAGAAATTAGGTACAAAAAGCACATTGGTGAGAGTAATGGATGAAATATTGACTGTTCCAATGTGTGTGACAGAAACAAGACTCCCATTTGGCAATCTGACATTTAAAGTATCTGCTGTTTTGTAGGTTGTAAAATAATCTAAAGAGCAAATGATGTGGTCAGTAGCACCAGAATCGAGGATCCATGTGGATGACCATAAACCAGAAAGAGTGTGAGGTTTGGATATACCTTTTTGATCAATTGATAATGTATTGATCTGAGGTGTGCTTACTGATGTTTTTCCTTTGGTGTGTCCTTCCTTTTGTAGGGTCTGCATCAGCTGTGTGTACTGCTCCGAAGTGAGGCTATAGTTGGCATTGTCTTCCCTTGATTCTTTGGAGGCAGATGATCCCTCAATGTCTGGAGTGAAGTTACCCTGGTAAGCTTCAACTTGATTGACTGCCTTGTACCTATTTTGGTTATTGTCTCTGTTTGAATGAAATGGTTTGGCACTTGAAAAATTTGAGGGATAACCATGTTTTTTGTAGCATTTAGTTTCAATATGTCCAATGTTCCCACAAAAGGTGCAAATGGGTCTCTTGTTCTGCTGATAGTTCCTTAGGGTGTCAGTCTTGCTGAAAAAAGCTTGTGGTTCAACAATAGATGGGGATGAGGTCTGTTGGTTATTCAACTGTCTTTCATGTTGTGCAACCATAGCAAAGGCCTTCTTAATGTCAGGTAATGGGTCCATAAGCATAATGTGAGACTTAACAGTACTATCAGAGTCATTTAAGCCCTTTAGGAATCTGATAACACAGTCAGCTTCTTGATAGTTTTTAAACATAGTTAAGACATCACAGTTGCATTGAGGCTCACACTTGCATTTAGGCAAAGGTCTTAGGTTAAACAGTTCATCCCATAACATTTTTAGATGTGTGCAGTAATCAGATACGGAAAGATTACCTTGCCTGTGACTGTAAATTTCCTCCTGTAAATCAGATATTCTAAAAGAATCAGCTTGTGAGAACCTTCCTTCCAAGTCTCTCCACACTTCTACTGCTGAATCAAACCAGATTACACTCTGAGCGATGGAATCTGTAACTGATCGTAGTAGACATGATAGGACCGTTGTATTACATCTTTCCCAATACATGAATAAAGGATCTTCTCTTTGTGGTGTTGTGATAGTTCCATCAATGAATCTGTGTTTGTTTTTTGACAGGAGGGTCATCCGAATGGACCTTACCCATGAATGATAATTGGTGCCTGTTAAGAGGGAGGAGACAAGAACTAGAGATGGGTTTTCATTGGGATGAAGGTAAAAAGGACTGGCTGGGTGGTCTTCTAGCCGAATGGCATTTTGGGGTTGTGTTTGATGATGACTTGGGTTGGCAATACTGGCATATGAAGGACTAGCTCCATCCATGAGGATGATGAAAGAAGTAATAAAGAAGAGAAAAAAAATGGAGTCGGTAGAGAGAAGAATATCGAGCCCTTAATGCTCTGATACCATGACGAAAAAGGTGATGAGGGAATGGCCTACTAGCACGGCTCAACTTTTTTATTCCAAGGACCAATCCTTATATAGGATGGTTTGTTACAATCCACGTGAGTTATGTAACAGAAAGATGCTCTTCTAAAAGAAATAAAAAAGGGGTCTAAATAACAGCTTGACTTTAAGTAATCGGATTGCATTATTAGTCCATTTTATTAAGCCCAAATGCCATAGCCTATTGACCCAAATAAGTGTCCCAACTCGTGCTTAGTCATCTAGGTTTTCCTCTTCTTATTGTCGTTTCTCTTTACAAATACTTAAAGATATCCCTAAGACTTCTCTAACAATGCTTTTTAAGGAAAAAGAGGTTTTAGATGCATATAGCCACTTCTTCTAATAAATATATCAGTAACTTTTTTTTGTTACAAACGAAAAAGAAATAAAACTACAACATTGAAGCAACGCTCTAGGGTAAACTGCGTCATGCGCATCTTAGATGAGTAACTCCTGGACTCCGAGAGGGGGCTCGTGGAGGATATGTAGGCAAGCGAGATTGTCCGTACACTGATTTCCTTCCCAAAGACATGCTAATGTAACACCCAAATACCCCCTAGGAGGATACATGGATGCCACGCAAGACAGAACAAATAACCCAAACATCACACTGATATTTATTTTATTCAGAAACTCAAACCACACACATATATTACATATCAGAAATCTCAGAATAAAATCCAAAGAATATTTACAGACCAAACAAAGGAAACAAAATACATTTTTGAAACAGTGAGAACAGACTCCTTTGGCCAGTGCAGTAGACTTGTCCCAGTCTTTAAACTCTTCGCTTTGAACCTACACGGGGCAAATCCACCGTGCTAAGCATATAGCTTAGTGAGTAATAACTAATCTAATTTAATGGTTTAT
>JAOQMR010000008.1:9876689-9887681 GCA_027563865.1 Erythroxylum pelleterianum | reverse complement strand
AATTATATCGAAAATAATAATGTTTATGAGTTATAATAAACATGATTTAATGTTTAAACAAGCACAACAAAAGTCGAAAATGGCCTCGCCCACGCAAGAATGACATTTGCATTATGTAAACGACGTCGTTCTCAAATGCGACAGATTAGGACAACATTACTTGTGACAGAGGATCTGCTCTCCGAAACTAGGCCCTGGTCCTAAGTTCCTTATTAGACGCCTTTCTCAATATGAGAAGCAAGAAAGGCATTTTAAAGGCATGTGTTTTAACTTTGACGATAAATTCTGTTTCAGTATATAAATGTAGGTTCAACCTATCTTTATTGATCGTTTCTGCTACCTCTTCCCAATTATCTCGCTTTCAATAACAGATTCCTTCATTTTTTGCTCTTTTCTATCATCCAACCCAACCTGACACACCCATTAACCTAGCCACTATACCGGACCCCTCTTTTTCATATTTTATTTCTTCTTTTCCCCTTAACATTCTGTCCCTTCTATTCAACTGTGTTCCAAATTCCTCGTGGCCTTCCACAACTCGTCCTCACGGCCACATAATTCATTTACAACCTAATTTCATACTAGTTAACATTAAAACTTATCATAGTAAGAAATTATGGCGTAATTAATTTCTAACATGTTGAATAACGGAATTATTCAACCTAGTCAACTTCTATTTTGGGCTTAGTGTTTCCATGTAGACTACGAGCTCTTAATGCACTCATAGTTCTAAATAGTTTCCTATTCTAACAGTTGAGGACTTGTTACATGGGTTGTTTGGCATTTTGTAGGGCATTGTAGTGCAGATGTGGTTGAAGCTGTGGCACTGCGAAAAGTGTTAATTTGAGTTTTTTTACTCAGATGCCCAAAATATAATTTCTGCTATGAATAGTTCTCATGATTCTTGGACTGAATTTGGTAGAGTCATTTTAGAATGTAAGCAATTATTACACGGTCAGACCTCATATCAAGGTCTGTTGGGTTCGTAGGCAAGCCAATGTAGAGGCTCATAACTTAGCAAAAGTTTCACATTTATATGCTAGCCGTTGTAGTTGGGATTTTCCCCTAACTCTCTTATTAGTGCTATTAATATTGACTTTGTTTAAAAAAAAAAGGTAATTTTTAAGAACTACTTAAAATCTGAATATCATTAAATTTGGATAGCTAAAGGGGACTCTCATGAGATTACATCTTTATAGTGGATGTGCATTATGAGTATTTGATTATGCTATTTGGTTTAACCAACACTCCCTCAACATTTCAATCAACAATGAACGATTTATTAAGGCCATTGCTTAGGAAATTTGTGTTGGTCTTCCTTAATGCCATTTTAAGTTGGAGTGAGCATTTGGAGCATCTTGAAGGTTTTAAGTTTATTATAGTCCAATCAATTTTATAATAAATTATCTAAATGCATTTTGGCAATGGATTCCGTAAATTACTTTAGTTCATGAAACAACTAATGCATATGGTTTGACATCTCTTACCCTTACCCATCCTTTCCTTGGCTTGACTAACTATGACACCACATCGATTTTGGCATAGCCTCTCTTTTACCTGGTCTCAGTAATGGAGTTAATCCCATTTTGAGTCCCAACTCCCAAAGCTATTGTTAGGAGAGGCAAGCTAATTTTCCCAAATAGTGAAGTCACATAATTGTTTATTCACTAAGACACTCAATTTCCTAATTAAGCCACATGGGAGAACTTATAACAATTCAAACAAACATATCCTAGTTTTGATACAAAGGTCTCATTTAATTCCAAGCATAAGAAGGCCAAGTTTCATCTGATACAAAAAGCAAATGGAAAAAAGAAACGAAGTTACTGGGAACCAAGAAACAGAAAAATTACAAAAAAAGCGTCCCTATGAATATCTTTAATGAGATTTTGAACAACAGGCGATGCAGACTCTATGCTCATGACTTTCCAAAACCAGAAGCAACCCTCTTCCCTTTGCGTGTTTCCACCCTTTCAGGACATAGGCGTCCGGTCTTATCTTCATACTTCTTCTCTAATGCCTACCACAATTTAACTAGTTAATATGTGGCAGCACAGTCATGTAGCAGTCATATAAACATAAGAATAATGAATTACAAAATTCCTTCTTAAATTTTTTCCAATATCTAATTTTTTTAAGATTTTAATTATCTAAAATTTTACAAACAAACATCTAAATTCAAAAGATTCTAACAAAGCACGTAAAAGGTTAATGTTTTTGAACATTGAACAAGCGATATTTCAAATACGTAACCAAAAAAAAGTTTAAAAATCATATTGACAAAGACAAAAATCACATAGGTGTATCATAAAAGATTTGTCTTTTTTATTGATTCCTACGGATTGGATCAAAAACAATTCTTAAGCGTAATCTCTCTAATCATTAATCTTCATATGCTTCGTTAACTACATTAACAAAATACCAGTAAAAACACTCTTTTAAACTGAGTTGTCTGATTTGTTAAAATTTTAAAATAAAAAATTCAACACTTTTTAATTCGTAATCCCTATAAGCATGGTGTTTCTTTGGTAGATCTTGTGCTTTTGGTAAAGGAAAAGAAATGCAACATTGAGAGTGAACAAACCACGGACAGTAGGCAAAATTTCACTGACCTTTAGCTGAGCACGAATACTGTCCAGAACTTCTTCAGTCATTCTATCAAAGAACAGAACCCCCTGCAATACCACACCTATTTTAGCCATGCAATGAAAACTCTAAGTTATCAACTCTAAAGCACCCACAAAATTTTTTTCCATTGGCCATTTACACGATACACAAATTAACAAATGATAATGGACCTGCAGATGATCATATTCATGTTGGAAAATCCGTGCAGGAAGGCCTGACAAGTTGACTGTATACCTAGCACCACTAATATCCCTCGCATCAATTTTTACGGACTCTGGTCTCTGTATTAAAGATGCCAGTTAGTGTGAAACACAAGATAATTTGGAAAGTTTCAAATTTGAGGGTGAATACTAAGCCAGCAATGATAATACATGATGCTTAATAAATAGATAAAAGACATAAACCGCCATTGTAGTTTAAGATACCTTAGAAAAATCCCCTAACTTTAAAATTCTCGAACAGAAAAACTCATTTTTAAAACTTCGGATTAAAAAACAATGAAACACACGTAGTAAGAATATCAAACGTTAACTAATCAAATGTTATTTACATAACAATTTAACTCAGCTCTTAAACTCGAAATGAACTAATTAAATCTCACACAAACTAAAAATTTATTATAATCATCTTAAATTATTAAGATAGACCAAATTTAATTCATTCAGGTCAAGTTTAAAAACTGAGTTGGGTTATCATTCGAGTAATATTTGATTAGTCTACGTTTAATGTTCATATTACATGTGTTTCGTCGTTATTTTCTAACCGAAGTATAAGATAAGAGATTTTTCTGAAAATTTGAAAATTAGGAGGAACTTTTTTGAAAATTTTAAAGATCAAAATTTTTTTTCAAAATTTCTTAAACTACAGAGGAGGTTTAAGTCTTTTACCCTTTAATAAATTAAATAACCCTTTCACATACTCTTCTCTTTCTATATGACTTTATGTTTTATAGTAACATCAACAGTCATTTAAAGTATATGTTCTCTAACGTGCTGCCAAATGATATCTATCACCTACGTTCTTAGAAAATCAAAGTGAACTGTGCCCCTTATGTTGTTGGACAAATTAACCAACTGTTATTACGAGCTATTATTCAGAACTTCAGTTTGCCATTAAAGAATTTTCCTGGAACTAGATCTAAAAGCACATAATTACATGAATATGTGAATCAAATGTTATTATGCGCGAACGACCAGATTTAATAAAGAAGATACTGAAAAAACCTAACAGATGGTCACAATAGCTGTACCTTTACCTGGATTTAACTTGTTATTGCTGCAAGAAATCAAATTTACCAAAAGAAAACCTTGCAATGAAGATTTTGATTTATCATATTAACTTGCATATGATTATTAATAACTGCAAGTGGCCCTTTCAGCTGATTATTAATCTCATTACTCTGGTGAAATATGAACTTGAACAAAAGAAAGCATGGCAAGGGCAAAGTGCAATGCAAGTACCTCTACATCAGCATAGATACCAGGAAAGGATAGGCAGCCTTCATTAAAGAGCACCATTTTCTTTGCATATTTGCTAACTCTTGGATTAACAAGAACAATTTCCTCTCCTCCACCACGTTCTCCAACTGGATTAAACACCATAAGTTGCACATTGATTCCTACTTGGGGTGCTGAGAGACCAATACCATCAGTTCTGTTAAAAAGGAAGCCAAGAAGTATTGTTCACAAACCTGTCAATAACAAAGAATTTTATAAGAATATAACATGTATACTCCAAAGGCATTTAAAATTACCAGAATAACATTGATACGTAGGTTTATGGGAGACATAATAGCTGTTGAAAGATTTTGAACAAAAATGAACTTGTTACGTGGAGCATTTGACATTAGACTAGACCAATATAACAGGTAACACTAGGTAGGATATGGTATGGTCCAAGACTATAGGTCTGATTACGAAGACAATATGGGTTTAAGCTTTAGTAGCAAGCTGGGAAGGAACACCAGAGTAGCACAATGAACAAGAATAGCTCCAATATGTGAATTCAAAAAAGCGAAGAAATAACAGATGCTAGCACAAGAACTATTCATCAAATTGTTTTATTAACTTAACGACCACCCTCTAAGAATAGGAAATATCTATAAACGCAAGATAATGAGATTTCTAGTGCTAGAACTATGGGTGTTACTCAGGGATGCAAAAGTAAAATCAACAATGAAAATACATCAATTTCATAAATTTAACGTGCCAATGAACCCCTCACGACAGAGGATAATGCACTCTGCAAATTGTTATGGTTCATTCAAACCAATATCCACAACTAAAACGTACTATTGGGCGTCAAGAATTTAAATATACGAAAATGATAGTTTCAAAAGAGTGCGGATACACTTTCAAAAAAAAAAAAAAAAGAGTGCGGATACGTTTAAAGGTACCCATCCACTGAAGCACTGGACCCTTCAAACACAAGAAGTAAGCTTGAGCCAGAGGTACATCGTATGGTTTAAGCTTGAAGTCACACGATTAAAGCCCCACAATTCCAATACCAGAAGCCTTTTTCTGTTATCGATACTCTTTATAAAGAAATACCTTTTAAGGCTCTGAAAACTTACTTGTACATAATATCGAACATCTCATCTACCAACTTCTTCAAATTCTCATCAAATCTATCAATTCTCTTGTTTCTCGCTCTCAATAAAGGGTCTGGATACTCCACAATTCTGAGTGGCGCTTCGAAATTAAGATCGGAAGCTATAAACGAATAAACAACAAAACATAAATTACAACCCCGTAAGCCATTATACCATAAGACGTAGGAAACAAAACAAAGATAGAAGCTAATAACAGTCAGAAATTTGCAGAAAGGTCTGAAATTGCTTGTGTCCTATGCGAAGCTGCAGATTCAAAGAGAAACCCATATCCCGTTCAACTTCAAACTATACGATAAACGACACTTCACTAGTAAATAGCTATCTTACAAGACGCTACTTCGTCTTCTTTGGCCCATCCTCGCTTGGCCTGCGAGCAAACGGCCATGGAATGATGCTTCCAAAGGCTCACTACGGACGACGGCCGAATAAAGAAAGAGAAAGTGGAATCTTGACGGTTTTGAGGGAAAAGAAGAGCTTGAAAGCGTTGAGACGCGTGGACGTGTAGTGAACCAATCGCCATAGAAGCGGAGAGTCTGCTAAGTTTGAGGCCGTAACTTAAAGTGCACTGTTGAAACAATTGGCAGCAGTTTCCACTGCAATGTGAAAACAAATTTATATTGTAAGTAGTCGCGTACCCACGTTACACGTGGGATCATTTTAGATAAGAAATTAAAAAAAAGAAGAATATCAATTTTAAAATATTTGAATAATTCAAATAATTCGAATTTAAAAATTTATAAATAATTTTCATTTAAAATAAGTATAAGAGAACTCTTCATCTACTAATTGTTTTTGTACAATATAATATGATACAAAATTAGACTAAGGATTTATTGCATTTTATAAAGTAATTCAAGCATTAACATTTTGAACGCATATTGTAGTAACATATTATTTAATTCACATAACTTTTTAATATAATTCACATGCACATTTTAAATCAATTAATTTCCTCAATATTAGGTAAAAACATATTTTCCAGTAGTTTTTTTAATTCTTAATCATTAAAATATTTGAAAATTGTTTATAGTTTTTAACTTTTTAAAATTCTTGACATAAACAATACTTGTTGACTAATTAAATACTATTAATACAAACATTCAACTCAGAAATACGTAATTCGAACCAATTAACCTTGGTTCCAACTAATAACATTTTTTCACTAACAAAGTAAATGTTAAGTGTTTTTTGGTAATTAGAAATTTGCTTTTAAAATTTTCTTTATTATTGAAGATATATTTATTAATAATTTTTCTTGTTGATTCAAGAAAAAGTTTTGTATTGATCGGCAAAATTGTGATGGTATCTAAAATGATATTTATATATATCTTTTCAATCCAAATTTTATTAAAAATGATATTTACATCCTAATCAAGTATTTCTTCCGATTAATATATGTGAAATATTTTTTGACGATTTGAAATATTAGCATTATAACTTATTTGCTTCAGGTTAATTTATTTCTGAGTTTATAAATATGTTTTTCTTATTTAAGATAACAATAATAAATTATTAGTTTTAGACTTATTGAATTAGTTCAAATCAAGTTTAATTATTTTCGTCAAGATCTAATGTACCCAAAACTCGTGTCAAAAGTAAGACATAACTAAATTAATTATGTCTACCACGCATCCGCTTGTTGGCGGTGTCCTTCATATCTTGGCAAAGTAACAATGAGCAACTCTAGTCTCTTCTAGGAATAGAACTCAAGACGTGGGGCTAAGCGTCAGGCTCATACCTGATCTTTGATACCACTGATCTACCCATAACTCGAGTTGAAGGTAGGGCGGAACCAAATTAAATTGTTATGAACCTTTGCTTTAAATGATGAATTCATTTCTTTTGCTCTATTTAAATTGTATTGTTAAACTTCATTTGTATTGTTATATTTTATATTTGGATGTATCATCATCATTATCATCATGACTATTATTATTATTGTTGTTGTTGTTGTTGTTTTTGTTGTTGTTGTTGTTGTTGTTGTTGTTGTTGTTATTATTATTATTATTATATGTTTTATTTTTTTTACTAAAGTTATAAACTTAATTTTTGTAAAATTAAATATCAAAATTCTTATAAGAATATTCAACGAAGTACTAAGATATATAATATTTATGCCCTTAATATATTTTTTAAAAAATCCCTGATGAGTCATTTTACACAGCAATAGCTAATACTAAACAACTAGTTTTATCAAACATCTTTAATAAATAGCTGATGTTATCTGCTGGTCAAATCAGTTGATATAATCAACTATCTGTTAACAGCTAATGCAATCTGCTATTTGTTAAACAAGATCATTATCCTTATGAACTACACCTTGTTAGGCTTTTTGATCGATTAAATTCCCATTCCTTTTTATTTTTTGGTAAACATGGTTCTTTCTAGCTCACCTTGTGTCAACTCCCAATCACACAAAGGAGCTTTTACGTGTAACACCTAAATACCCCCTGGGAGGATATGTGGATGCCACCCAAGACAGTACAATCAAATCAGACTAGTTCACACACAACATTTCAAACAGTGCTTACAATACATCACATCATACTGTCACCAACAATTTCTAAAAATCATTAAAGTCTCCAAAAATTACTAAAAAATATAGTAATTACTTTCCAAATAGCCTTTGTCAACCAAGGAATATTTACCTGAGTTTCTATAGAAGCAATATAATTAGTATAAATGATATCATACAAAGCCTAAATCATTAATAACAAATCCTACAAATCTTAAAATTACCTATCGGTGGTTTTGGAAATTTAAGTCTCAGATTACCGATTGTATCAAGGAAAATACAAGAATCGTGTGTTGATCCCTCCCAACCTGCTAAAACATATGTAAATAGTAAGTTAAAGTCACATGCTGCCAATACATTTATTGTTGTTATTCCTTTCCATCCTCAAAATCTCATTTGATCCTCCTTTGCAACAACTACTGTTATATGTATACCATCAATAGGTCTAGTGCAATCCTAATATAAAATAATTATCATAAGATGATAAAACAATATTTTTCAATGGAAAATATAATGAAGGGGGAGGAAGAACATATTCAATTACCTTAAAATGTGACATATATTTAACATCATTGGCAATTTGTAGTAGAATGTCCTTAAATTCAAGATCTGTTAGTATGAGTATATCCCTTGAGAATCCATCTATAACAGTCAAAACTTCTTTTAAAACTCTACTCACATTTTCACTAGAATGTTGAAAACTGTAGCACCCCACTCCTGCAAGATCCGAACCTGATATCGACGGTGATATCCGGACTCGTGACCCTTGAGAGTGGCATGCTAGAGTATTCAATCCAAATTCAGTATACAAATTTTTTTTGAAACATTAGCACGTGCAGACGTTTGTTTCCAAAGTGGGCCAAACGATATAAAAGTCGACAGCCCATTGTTTTCAAAACGCAATCAATACAGTTTCACTAGTCAATTTGGGGCCCAATTCCATTTCTCACGCATTTCAATTACAGATCATATCACTTTGAGCCATTAGGGTCCATTTCAATGCACGAAACGTTCACAAACATTTCCCATCGGAACACATTGATATGTATAACAATATTTACATTTAATCCATCCCATTTACTCGGATTCCCATATTTCAACACTTATTACAAACTGAAATGTGCAAATATACACAGTACAAAAATTGCGAAATACATGCTATACAAAATCCTAATGCAGACACGAACTGATCCCGACTTTTAACTTTCCCTCGTAAGCAGTAAGTCTACTCCCGTTGCATAACGGGGTAATCTTCTGAATCTTGAAAAATATATGCAAATTTTGGGTGAGTTTTGCGAACTTAGTGAGTGACTATCATCGATGGTTCACCCAATCACTCAATGCATAATTACATTCCCATAACATCACATTTCATATTCACTATCACATTTCATATTCACAATCAATTCAATGTCATGTTCACATTCAATACAATTCACATTCCCATTCATTCAATCTAACATTCCCATGCAACTCAATTAAGTCAATCCCATTCAAGATAATGAAGTCAATTCCATTCAATACAAGCAAGTCAATCCCATTCAATACAATTAAGTCAATCCCATTCAATATAATTAAGCCAATCATATTATGCATATGTATATGCAATTCGCTTCCCATTTATTTCTTGTGGTGACCGAGTGCCTGAACTGTCCCATATAGGGCTCATTGAACGTTGAGCCTGAGGCTCTGAATCACCTTTGAGCTCGAAGCTCATTTTTACTCGTTGAGCTTTAAGCTCTGATCATTGGCTACTATGGTCACAACTACATTATGTTTTATGCATTCATGATATGGAATGCAACAATCACACATTTACACAAATCATTCGATCATTTGTTTCCCATGTCAACGGACCTTAGTCCGGAATTCGACATTAAGTCGAGAATTCACACTTCCATTTATGTACAATACACATTCAAATCACATTTAACAATCACATTCAGTACATTTAGTTAATCCAATTCACATTCAATGAGCACTTCAATAACACAATTGCCAGTACAAATCATCGGACCTCCTATCCGGAACCCACATTCAATCACAATCAATATCACTATTCAATAATCATTCAATGTATGAATTTGATTCAATTAGAACATAACCAAATAAACCATAAAATAAGACCATCTGGGTCTACTCACAGTACGCTCCAGATAGCAATTGCTTTCGTGATCCGGAAATGTCTGGATGCGGACGTTCTATCCTGCATCGTCAATATGCAAAACACATTTTGCACACACATCACTATTTTCACAATTACAAAACCAATCAATGTATATGTGTAACGTATAATGCATGCTCAATGACAATCCTGGGTATATGATTCACATTCACACATTAAGCCCATTCTCAATTTCATGATTCACGTTGTCTAATTGAACTTAGACTTGCACTTCATTTTCATATGATCAATTTAGCTTATCCATTCAAATTTGACTCTTTAAGAGTCTAGTAAATCCATACACTTGCATCTCAAGAACACTTGCTCATTTGATAACATAACTCAATTTCCTTGAATGGCATTACAATCATATAAACACTTTAATCTTTATTCCAAGCATGCATTTGTCACTTTAATTTCATCCATTTGTTCACTAAGTTTTAATCCTCAATTTCACTTCAAACCTTTCATATATTAGTCCCATAAAGCAAGGATCATTCTAGGTTCACTTTAAGACTCATTTGAGGCTTCATTAGTATCATTTGTCCAGTGAATGTTCATTTAACGGACTGTTACGGGTCACCTATACCACTTTGAAAATTCGACCCTCCAAACATCAGCATTTCGAACTTTTGCCTGAAATAGAAGTTGTAGATCTTGAAATTCCCTTTAAACCCATACCTGGATCATCTCATTCTGAGTTCTACACAAAAAAGTTACGCCCTTTGCACTAAAGTATGTTCAATTAAGTTTTAACAAAAATCCAGATTTTGAACTCTTTACTAACCACATTCAATTCCTCATGCTTAGTCCATTATTTCTAGTGCAATGCTCATCAATTACCCATATTCTAACTCCTTTTCAATTTTGCATCATTCATAGCCAAATTTTCATCCATTATTGTTCATAAATACTAGCAACAACACATACTCATATATATACATCCATCATCAATTTCCTTCACACAATCACTTCAATTCCACTTTCATTTCATATCTAACTCTCTCACCTAAATCCTTCACATTTCAAGACACCAATTAACCCCCTTTCATTAGTTTACACCAAACACAAAAT
>JAOQMR010000008.1:9864350-9876589 GCA_027563865.1 Erythroxylum pelleterianum | reverse complement strand
TCTTTGTTTCCGAGCCTCTTCAGGTCTCTTACAATCAGTATTCTTTCACACTTAGCCTCTTCAGGCTATCTGCACTTATTTCAACTGAAAGATAATTTGAGCTTTGTTACAGAAAAATAGCCCTAGATTTTTCGCACAATAATTTCTCTCAAGAATTGCTAAGCTTTTTAATTTATCTAACTTGTCTAACTTTTGCAGTCTTCAACTTCGACTGATATTTATAGCCTTCGTCTTTAACTGCTTCTTGATAACTGCTTCTTTCTTCTTGTTTCTTGATCTTGCAAGAATCAGTTATTCAATTGAGTTCTGTAACTAACTCAGACTAATTCGTCATCTGACGTGCTTTGCTTCTTCCGTCTGCTTTCTTTCGTTTGCTTTTCAATATTGCTTCAGTCTGCTTTTCAATTTGCTTCCGTTTGCTTTCTTTTTTTTGCTTTTCAATATTGCTTCCGTCTGCTTTTCAATTTGCTTCCGTCTGCTTTTCAATATTTCTTCCATCTGCTTTCTTTCATTATTTGTTCCTCATCAAAATCATTAACGTAAAGTCATTTTGACTTAACAGTAATCCCATATATCCTTTCCGACTCTAGATTCATAATTCTTGTGAATACGATATTTGAAACAATAGAAAACAAGCAGGCTTTGGCTTTAGACTTCTTATTTTTCCTTTCTTTGTGCATATTGATCTAAGTCATTATAGGATTTGTTGGCAATGAAGGCACTTTATAGTCTTCCTCCACTGCTTCCCAGACATCCATAGCATCAAGATGATATTTCATTCAAACAACCCAAACTTGATAGTTTTCACTATCAAAAATTGGTGGTGCACCTTGAGACAGTTGTGTTTCAATCTCTATGGGTTGAAGATTATTGTAATTCTTATTGTAATTCTGGGTTGTAAATCAGGTTTGTGATTTTGTTTCACTCATCTCACAGGTCCCTCAAGACAAATGCTCTTATACCATTCTGTTGGTTTTTGAGAGACCGAGGGCTAACAACAAAAATGAAGAAGATAAAAAGAACATAGGCCTTTATGTTTTCTGAAAAAACCACCAATTTATTCAATGCACTATATAGTTTATATATAGCTGAAAACATAAGAATCAAATAAAATTTGCTGATATCCAACTACATCTCAACTAACTATTTTAAACAAGGAATAAAATACTGAAGATTTCGTCCATTGACCAATTATTCTGCAGCAATTATCTAAGGCATGTTTTTTCAACAGTAAGATTTTTTGGTGTATACAGTTATGTCAAGTGGTTGCTTACAATGTTCTCTTAATGGATTATGTAATACAGAAAGATTTGGGCTTTGATTCTTACTTCATTTTACGTTTCTTCCAGTTCTTTTGGTCTCTTAACGAGGTTGGATGTCAAAATGGAAAAGGAAATGATTGAAATAATTTTTAGCTCTTGTATTGAAATTTATTAAAGTGTTTGAGAATGGAGGTACCAATGATTTATTTTTTTGTCACAGCTATGAGCCTATGACAATTGGTGTATCCCGTATGCTCTATATTTGCTAATTCCAAGCTATATGCACCAATTTCCAATTACAATTTGAGATGTTGCCCTAGAGTATGCTCCGTGGTTTTGTTTTCTTTTATAATGTTCTTTCTCCATCTGTAGATGGTATATTTATCTGGGCAACTTTTTCGTGCAACGTTATAGATGTTAAACTATTTTACTTTCATCTCTTTTTGAAATTGATTATTGTCTATAAACTTAGGTGATTGAAGTATGTTTCATTTGCTTGTATGGACTTACAGTTTTCATTTGCTGTATGGATTTACAGTGTAACACCCCACCCTCTCGAGACACGTACCCGACATCCTGAGTTATGCGTGAATGTGTACCTCGCAAGGGTGGCATGCTAGAACGGTCAAACTCTCGAACTCTCAGTACAATTTTTTTGAAAAACAATATATGCATATACAGAAATCAGTAATCAAATTTGGGTCCATTCTTTTCTTTCATAACATCAAAATCGCATTTATTATTACTACACTCAAGATCATTCTTATTTACAAACCTCTCCACTTGGGAAAGTTATTACAAAATAGCTATCTTCAAATATACATGATACAATAATTGTGGAAGACTTAATTTGATACAAAAACAAGAAAAATACAAATACAGACACAATCTGATCTCGACCTCTACCTCTTACTTGAATGCAGCGGCTATACTCCCGTTTGGCCAACGAGGTAACTCTTCTGAGCCTGAAAAATATTGTAAATTTTAGGTGAGTTTTGCGAACTTAGTGAGTGACTATCCTCGATGGCTCACTCATCACATAACATGTTGGACCCCAACCTTGTTTTTTTCTTTGATTAAGCGTAATTTCGATTTATTGTTGAGGTTTTGAATGATAAATTGTTTTGGTTGGATTTTGATTAAGTATTACTTAAGTAATTATGAGGTTTTGATGGAATAATTGTGGGAGTTAATTATTATGTTAGTAGGATTGGTTTCATGGATTAAATTTAAGTGATAATGTTATAAGAATGAATAAGGGCAAATTGGGCATGACACTTAAGGGCATAAGTTATAAGGCTTAAGTGAAGGGAAAAGTGGACATTTCACAATTAAGAAAGAGTATAAAAAGAAGAGAAAATGAGAAGAAAAAAAAAGAAATGAAGAGAAGAGGAAGAGAAGCATTGTCGAAGAAGAGAAGGAAGAAGAAGAGGAACTTTAGGGTTTACAAGATCTTGGAGTTTTGAAGCTTCAAACAAGTAAATTATGCTTTAATCTCTTGGTTTTATTTGATTTAAAGCTTAGTATGTGAAAGAAATGTGTGAGAAATGGGTTAGGTTAAGGTTGTCATGTTGAATTTTTAGGGTTTATGATTCAAGGTGGATTTTGATGTTTTTGTTAAAGATTTTGGGTTGCAATGAGTCTAGAAATGTTGTAGGAATGATGAAATAAGGTTAAAAGTAAGTTATGTTTGAGTTGTTGGAAGATTCGGATGTAGATCTGCAGATTTTTAGGTTTCGGGGCGTTTCTGGTTCGCTCGTCGGGACGTGCTCAAGAACACGTCGCGACGTGCTAATTAATTATTTGTCGTGTCGTACGTCGTGGCACGCCCGAGTGTTCGTCGCGACGTGTGTGGCATTCCTCATCGCGACGAGCGCCTACGTCGAGACGTGTGCAGTAGTTCTCGTTGCGACGAGAGGCCATTTTCCAGCAATGATATGTTTTGGTATTTTGGGCATAACTTGTGGTGTAAATGTCCAAATTGAGTGATTTTAGAGTTATTAGAAACTTAAGACAATGGGGAATATGGTTCTAAGAGAGAGTGCTATCAGATTTTGTTGTTTGCTTGATTTTGTACTGGAATTTCATATTGAATGGGAATTTTGTATTTGATAAAAGGAATTAAGGAAGGCGAGAGGCATTCTTTGAGAAAGTCTTTGAGCATGGAAATTCACGTGGGTTTCATGTTTATAATTTAGTAATGAGCCATCAACATAAATCAAGAATGATTTCAAAAATTTTATGAATGTTACTTTATGTTGGTTTTGAACGATTGCAAAATTACTACATGTTTCGGTATATGACTTTTGTTGATGAATTACAAAAATAAAGATAGAGATGCATTGAAATATTTTGTAGCATGAAAGCATTTGATGAATGATTTGTCACGAGATTTTTCATGATTGTGAATATGTTATGCCTTGATATGGCATTCTGTATAAATGGAAAGCATGAAATCCATCATTAAATAAAATGATTTCGAATATGATTCTGTGCTTGTGTTTGGGCGAGAGTGGAACCATTGTGTTCGTCACGTGCACGTTGACAAGAGCCTTCTCCCGACTGCCCGCTTGTGGCTTATGAGCTCCGAATGGACTCATTCTGTTCATGAGGTTTAACTTCGGTTTCCTCATTGTGTTTCATGGAACCCTTGAGCCGCTTGTTTGTGTATTTCATCTTCGCATAGTTATGATTGGTGCATAATTGAGTGTTATGTGATGCTGTTTGTGATTATGAAATTGTGAATTCGAATTGCAAGACTGACTGAGACTTTTGAGAACGAAACATTTTTATGAATTCATAAAGATCTTTATATGAAGCATTTTACGAACTCATTATGATTTCTATACGGAAAATAAACTTTTCAACGGTTTTGCTTATTCTTTGTTATAAACCTGTTACCCACGAGCTTTAAGCTCACCCCCATTTTCCTCCCCATGTCCAGGTAATGAGTGAAGACAGAAATGAAAGAGAGTCAAGATCTAATTCGGATTATGTATAGTTGGTACTTGAAGCTAGAATTGGTAGTTGCATTTTAAGAATTATCAGTTCAAATGTCTTATGTATTTTGGGAATTTGGGGCATTGTTGTATTATGATCTGAAATACTTCAAGCTTTAATGTATTAGATTATGCCTACGTGCGCACAACGAGCAAGAGTACGCACATGTTTTGCGATGTAATTATAATGGGGCCCAGCATGTCCGGTATTAGAGAGAGAAGAGATTTCGGGGTACCACGCTCAGGTATGGAGGTATGTTTGTTAAGAGGCTGGGTCCCGGTAACGGGATCCAACATTCCGGAGGGGAAATCTCAGGGAGACCAGCTCCCGACCTAGGGTCCCCGACCCCCTCCATCGGGATAGCCTGCTCCCCGTCCCCCAGGACCGGGTCCTCATGGAGCTGGCTAGTACAAACCATCTCGAAGTGCGACTAGATAACCACGGCCAAATTCTTGGCCGAAACTGAGGGTTGTAAATGGATAGGGGGAAGTAGAGTCAACGACTCGGGCCGGGGCGGCACTAGCCTGCCCCTTCTCCCTCCGGGCTAGGGGAGAAATAACAACCTGCTTCCCCTTAGAGGCTTTCGTGGATTTTCTGGCCTGGGTCGGCTGCCTACTCAAGGCCCCTTGGAACTAAAGTCCACTTGAAGCCCCCACTTGGACCTTGTGGCCCATCCCATCCAGCTGGCCCTTAGAAGATTCTTCGGCAGTACTTGAGGCTCCTGGCCCGCTGCCCTTGCTCCCAAGGCCTCAAACCGCGATCTAGTCGTAGCAGCCTCCCCACGTGATTCTCTGGCTTCTGTCTGAATACGTCCCTTCACTGTAGGACCCGAGTGGCGACGTTGGACATTGGTCCAAGGACCATAGCCGTTGCTCGTCCCATTGTCCTGACTCCCCTCCGAAGAAACCTCCTGTGCTGCTCGGACCATCGTCGCTGGACCAGGCGGAGTCGGCATTGGAGCAGGACCCTCGGGCGCTGAAGGCTTCCGTGAACAGGCGGTTGGGGAATGCCCCACAATCCCACAGGTATAGCACACTTGGGGCAGACCCTCATAGGTGACGAGCAAGGTTTCCCTATCCAGATTTACGCCGGAGCACAACGGGGCAGTTAAATCAATCTCAACAGCAAGGCGCACATATCGACCACGCTGGGCAGACATGGAGGCCTCATCTATCCTTACGGTTTCGCCTACCAGATTTCCGATCGTCATCAATATCTTTGGATGGTACCGGGCGATAGGGAGATTTGGGATCCGAATCCACACAACAGCACAGGAAACCGGGGCTTGGGATGGCCTGAACGTCGGCGCCCATCGCTGGACAGCTATAACTTGTCCAAAAACTGTCCACGGTCCACTGGTAAGAACGTGGAAGAAGTCCTCCTCCACTTGAAACTTGATCAGAAACCAATCATAATCCAAATCTACTAGCTTCATCGGGCTGCGTAGCTTCCAAAGGCTGCAGAGGCGGGTGGAGAGCACATTGTAACTGACCCGGCGGCCAAGGACCTTAACCACCACCGCACGATCCCATTGTTGGTCCATTTTCGAGCGGAGTTGGGAGGAGAGCCATATGTTGACATCGTGGTCCCCAACTTCTTGCATGATGTCGCCTTCCTCGATAGTGACCGGAGTGTCCTCCGGCCAATCTATGTTCACTACTGCAACAGCACCCGGGTGTCCACCGGAGACAGCTTGACCATAGGATGGAGGTGGAGGAGAAGGGTCAGCATCCCGCTTTCGCGTCCTCCCCTTCTTCGCGGGGTGTCCCCCGGAGTCAAGGGTAGTCATAGGGCCGAGATGGTTCAGCCTGAAGGAGCAGGAAATACCCCGAACACCAAAAAAAAGAAGCAAACACAGCGTCAACTTTTCTCGCACTAAACAGAGTTTCTCGCACTAGTATTACCCAACAACGCACTACTTTCCAATGACGTCTTCTTTAGTAAGTTGATTCTCTCTCTTCTTCCTAAACACTTGTTAGTCACCATTATTAATTGTTCTCCTTCATCATTGTTAATTGTTCCTTACCAAAAAATTTCATTAGGTTATGTGGCTTATGTTATTTGGTATGTTGTAGAAATATAATGAATGAAGATGAATGGATTGAGCCAGAGAATTGTGATTCTGATAGTAGCTACAGGAGATCAAAAGAAGAAATAAAAAGCAAAGAAGAAAAAAGTGCTTATGTGTTAGTTTTAATAGTTTTATAATGTTTGTAATAACCTTTATATTTTAATAGTTTTGTATTCCTATTTATATAGAGATTAGTCTTCCAAATATTCACAATGTCAAACAAAACGCACAAATATTTTGTTTTATTTGACAAAAACTCATGTTTCTAAAATGTTGCATCAAACTTTATAAATTTCTTATTCATATTATGCAATCCTAAAAGGACACATTACAACCAATATTTTTTTCATTTGACGCACACTTATGTTTAAGATGATTTTCTCTAGATTTTTTATTCTTCTCTGAATCTTGTTGATATGGTTTCATAATCATGCATTAAAACTTGATTTTTTAATATTTACAATTTTATTTTTATCTTTTTCTAATATTATTTAATAGTTCTTTGTTACCAAAATGAAGTAGTATTTTCTTAAATTATTGTATATAAACAAATAGTAATTTAATAGACAAATATTAAATAAATTTCTTATTCATAGTAAATACGCAATCCTAAAAGGATATGTTCGCATAATTTTTTTTATTTCACGCACACTCATGTTTTTTAAATTGCTAATCAAATTTGTCAAATTTAGTGCACAGAGAAGTGCCATTATTTTTTATAATGACCTTATTAATTTTGAACTCTCTCTTATCTTTCCACTGAAGCCTAACTTGCAACTATTTTATTTTATCCCTAGCTCTCTCTTTTCTCTCTTTTTTATTTTATGTTTAAGATGGTTTTTCTCTAGATTTTGTATTCTTTACCGAATCTTGTTAATATGGTTTCGTAATGATTAAAACTTGATTTAATATTTTTCTATTATTAGTTAATTATTTAATAGTTTTTCTAGTATTATTTAATAGTTCTTTTGTTGTCAAAATGAAGTAGTATTTTCTTAAATTATTATATATAAACAAATAGTAATTTAATAGAAAATTTTTATAATATATTATTTAAAATAAAAATATATTACAATAAAATTTTATATAATTTTTTAATAATATTCGCAAGTTAATTCAATTACTCGTTTTAAATTAAGAGATCAAATAATTTTAAATTAATAATTAATAAAAATATATCAATGATAAAAAGTATTTATATATTTATTTTGTTTTAATAGTCTAATTGTAACCAATTTAAGTAACTAACTAGTGAAACTAATTGCAAATTGATTAACTTGTATATAATCTTCTTGCATCTTATATAATTAGATGGCATCATCACAAAAAAGAAACAAAGAAGAAAGTTAAAGGGGAATGATATAGTTATAGGTTCGTTGGACAAAAGAAACACTTCTTATCTTTTGTGACATTTGTAACTAATATATTCAAAGGAATAAGGGAAAATGTGGTGGAGTTATTTGTCAAAGGATACCATAAAAGAAGGTGGAGGAAGAATTTCACAAAGCAACCAACTTATAATTGGATAAAACTAAGTTTAAAAATAAGTTTGATTGGATGAGAACTAGATGAAGTCTTTGAAAACAGTTGAAAGGGAAAGAAATGGGATTAGGATGGGACTATGAAAAGGGAACAATTGTTGCTAGTGAGGAGTGATGGACTTTGAAGATTAAGATTAGCCCATTTTAAGTTATTTTCTTTTACTTTAATGCTAAATAGTTAGTTAAATATAAGTTAATTATTTTTTGTAGGAGAACAACAATTTTAAAACATTTAAACAGGAAAGGCTTAAATCTGAGCTTGAATGTAAGTTGATCAACTTTTTGGATGATTGACTCGAGGAGCAATTACATTTTGTCCTTGGCTGACTCTCCACAAGAACAACGAGAAGTTGAGGAAGTATATGTTCCTTCTCCACCTGATAGTCATAATGTTGATCATCAATTGTTAAGTTATCATGATCATGAGAATATAGATGAGATTAGCGGACTAAATAATTATCATGTCACTAGTGATTGGGAAGAGGTTTGGAGAGAAACTACCCCGACCTGTGCATCAACTCCTGTTGCTACCCCTCAAGCTTCACATGATGAAGGGAGTGAGAGAAGAAGATGTAAAAGGGTTTTAGAAAATGATAGTTCACAAAGCAACAAGAGTGCAGTAAATGATTCCACTAAAAGGGTAGGAAGATCTGCAACAATGTATGAGAGGCTTGATGTTATGATGCAATTGATTCAAAAGAGACATAGTACAACAATGGAGATGAATACTTTTATTACGAAAATTTTGAACACGATGAATATTAGGGCATCGCAGAGTACTAGTGTAGGTTCGTCATGGTTTAGAAACTGGGACTCCTGAATTTTAGTTTGCTTACATGTTGATTTAAGATTTGTAAAGAAGGGCCTTTTTTCCGTTTACTAGATGATACAAATAGAGTTGAATACATAAAGTTTATGTATAAGTATGACAAAAAAAAACATTAAACATAGTTTCTATCTATGCATTACTATGTTTAGTTTATTGTTTTTATTATTTGTGCACTTATGTTGACATGGTATGTTTTAAGACATTATGAACTTGGTTAGCTTATTTTATTATATTATGTTATCTTGTTAGTAATCTATTATTTTATTACGTGTTATATTGTTTATTTCTTTATATTTAGACATACAAGTGTCTTATTTATTTAGTGTTAGACTATGCAAATAGTATTTATCTTATTATTTTTATAATTCAATGTACAGCTGTAATTAGTCAACGCTATCAAGGCTACCCATCTGTATATAAGGAATTCACAAATCAATAGAAAGGGCAATGATTTCCTTCATGGTATCAGAGCCCTAATATCACCACCGACTACATTCTTCTTTTCTTCCGAACCCTATTTTTCTTCTTTGCTTCTTTTCTTCAATGGCGGGCAAAAATGGATTCCACCTAACCCTCGCTGTCAATAACATTAAAAACTTTATTCCCATCACTCTTGAGATGGAAAAAGGACAGTTTTCTTCATGGGCTGAACTATTTAAAATCCATTGTCGTGCACACAAAGTGATTGACCACATTATTCCACAAAAGCCATCTGACAAAGGCAAAGAATCGTCTGTTGAAGTCGATCCTCCACTGTGGTCACAACTTGATGCTAAAGTTCTTCAATGGATTTATGGAACGATCTCTATTGATCTTCTCAACACCATCTTAGAGACGGATACAACTGCACAACAAGCGTGGGAACGACTGAAAAATATTTTTCAGGATAATAAAAATTCTCGTGCTGTTTATTTGGAAAATCAATTCTCTCATATTCTTCTGGATGATTTTCCGAACATTTCTGCCTATTGTCAGGAGCTTAAGATGCTGTCTGATTAGCTCTCCAACGTTGGTGCACCAGTCTCAAATCAAAGGTTAGTTCTTCAGTTAATTGCGGGATTAAATGAACATTACAATGGTGTTGCTACTTTTATTCAACAGAGTGATCCCTTGCCTCCGTTTTTTGAGGCACGTTCAAGGTTAATTCTTGAAGAAACCCGCAAAGCTAAGCAATCAACTACTGCCTCTGCTGCCGCTGGAACCGCTCTTCTTACTGCTGGTATGACCGATGAGAATACTCCTTCTAATCGTGGCTCTAACTATGGTTCCAATAATGCCACTCCACGCAACAGTAATGGGCACAAAAGAGGGCAGTCTTGAAACAATAACAGAGGCAGAAGTAATGGCGGCAGAGGTAGAGGTCGTAGTGGTAACAACCACGGTACTGGACAAAATCAAGGAGGAAGGCAGCAAGGAGGTAATCACATGGGTGGGCAGCAGCAGCAGCAACCCCCATTTTATCCATGGTCTGCTTATCCGCCCTGGCAATCTTGGGGACAACAAGCTTGGCCTGCACCGCCATGTCCATATTTGACTACTTCTGGGACACGACCAACTACCAGACAATCCAGACTCTTTGGCTCTCATCCATAATAGTCATATGCTGCTCAAGCACCTCCTTCTCGTTATGCACCTACTGACATTGATGCTGCAATGCAAACCATGTCTCTAAATCCACCTGAAGAAACTTGGTTCAAAGATACAGGAGCGACATCACATATGACTTCATCTTCAGGTACTCTCTCGTCTTATTTTAATATGAGTAGTACTAATAATGATATAATTGTTGGCAGTGGGCAGAAAATTCCAATTTGTGGTTATGGCCAAACATCTCTTACCCCACCACATCCACCTTTACATTTAACCAATGTCCTTCATGCACCTAAAATCATTAAAAACTTGGTTTTTGTGCGTCGTTTTGCTTTTGATAATCAAGTTTATGTTGAGTTTGATCCTTTTGGGTTTTCTGTGAAGGATTTATGGACAGGGATGCCACTAATGAGGTGTAATAGCATTGGGGATCTTTATCCTATATCCAGCTGTTCAAGTTCTTCAGTTAATTCTCCATCCACTTTTGTTACTTTATCCTCTGTTTTATGGCATTATCGATTGGGACACCCAGGACCATCTATTCTCAATTCTCTTAGCAAGAATAATTTCATTGATTGTAAACATTCTTCTGGTTCCTCAGTTTGCAATTCTTGCATTTTTGGGAAACATGTTAAACTGCCTTTCTTTGTTTCTTCTTCTAGCACTCTACTGCCATTTGATATAATGCATAGTGATTTGTGGACTTCTTCTGTTTTGAGTTCAACTGGTCATAAATATTATATTCTTTTCTTGGATGATTGCACTAATTTTTTGTGGACTTTTCCCCTTGGTTGAAAATCCCACGTATATTATATTTTTCAATCCTTCAGTGCTCTTGTCAAAACTCAGTTTGAAAGACACATTAAATGCTTTCAATGTGATAATGGAAAAGAATATGATAATGATTCATTCAAGCAATTTTGTCACAACAATGGCATGCTTTTTCGTTTTTCTTGTCCATTTACTTCTTAACAAGATGGAAAAGCATAAAGAAAAATACGTACCATAAATAACATGATTCGAACTCTTCTTTCTCATTCTTCCATGCCACCATCCTTTTGGCATCATGCTTTACAAATGGCAACTTATCTTCTCAACATTCTTTCACAGAAGACTCTTGCTTTCTCTACTCCTACGACACTTCTTTATCATCGTGATCCATCCTACACACATTTACGGGTTTTTGGTTGTTTATGTTATCCCCTTTTCCCATCTCCTATAATACATAAACTCCAACCTCATTCAACTCCTTGTGTGTTTTTAGGTTATCCATAAAATCATAGGGGATACAAGTGTTATGATTTGTCCAGTAATAAAATTATAATCTCTAGGCATGTTCATTTTGATGAGTCCACATTTCCTTTTGCTGCTATGCATTCCCCTTCATCTCATTCTTATAATTTTCTAGATGATAGCATACATCCTTTATTATAGCAAAATTTGCAGAACCAAGTTACTTCTTTGCCTTCCACTCAAACCGAACCAGTGTCTCCACCACCTCAAACTCTGCTAACCACAACCATTGAATCGATTAGTCCTCCAATTATACATTCCTCTGCTGAAAACCATGGTGATTTACAACCTGCAACTCACCTTGAATCACAAAACATTTCACCACCAAACAATTCTACTGCTCCGCCCACTTCTATTCCAACCCGAACAAAGATAACCCGCAGCATGCATGGGATTATTCGACCCAAAAGACACTTAAATTTAATGACTTCCGTCACACCATCTCCCCGTCCCCGAAACCCCATAGCTGCATTGTCTGATCCAAATTGGAAAGATGCCATGGTCGAGGAATATAATGCTCTTATTAAAAATAAGACGTGGGAATTAGTGCCCCGTCCTGATAATGTTAATGTGATTGTTCAATGTGGGTTTTTCGAATTAAAAAGAAGTCTGATGGTTCTTTTGAGAGGCACAAAGCTCGTCTTGTTGGTGAT
>JAOQMR010000008.1:9851868-9864250 GCA_027563865.1 Erythroxylum pelleterianum | reverse complement strand
ACCGCGACATCCAACACAAATCAGTATTGTCCTCTTTGGTCATGGGTGGAATCCACGATTCGAACCCATGACCTCAAGATTTTGTTCCACTTATGTGGACGCCTCTCACCATTGAGCCAAGTAACCCCCAAACACACGCCGCAATATAACCTGCAAACACCGAAGGGTGGGGTGTGGGGTGTAGGGTCCAACAGTACCATTGCAGACCCAGGAATGGAGACCGCTGGAGATGAAGAGGTAGAAGTGGGAATCGAACCAGGTGCCTTTTACAAATAAGGATTCGGCACCATCAGTTTCAAGTTTTATACAAGTGTGCCTCGCCACCAACACTGTCGCAGGTGGTGGTTTTGTATCCATGCAAGCTACACAGGTCTCAAACTGTCGGTTTTTCATGCAAGCTACACAGATCCGAAAGCTACACATATCAGAAACCGTGAGAGCTGTGAGAGACGGTAACGAGAGAGCAAAGAAGAATCTAGAAAAAACGAGATAGAGATGGTGACGAGGTAGAGAAAAAATTAAAGGGCAAAATCGGGATTATAGGAAAAGTTAATCAGCTGATTGCGTAAACACTGATAACAATGAGCTTCTAGATTCAACCTAATCAGCCAACAACTAAACAAATTCATTAGCTTTTTGGTGAAGTCAAACAACTGATTTTGGTCAATCAACTAAAATATAACTAATCAACCAACAACCGAACAAGGTCATTATCATCTTTAATATTATAATGAGTTTTTACTTTTTCTTACGAGATTTACTTCTAAAAAAAGAGTAAAGATTTAAACTTATTGTAATATTTTTTAGTCTAAATAAATGCATATCGTATTGATATCATATCATATTTTAATAGTTTTAAAATACTACTAATAGCGCTCTAAATTATAACAATTTTTTATTTTTAACATATGAGCTATAAATTTAACGTATGTAATATTTCAATTAGATAATTTAAATTCATTAAAGTTGATATAATTTTAAAAATAAGACTAAAAGTGTAACTTTCATTTTAATATTTCATGTTTAAATAGACTCTTATCCTTATCTTTTAAACTATTTCTACACTTTATTCAAAATTCAATGAGCATCATTTTAGTAATGTAATGATGCAAAGTGGTAATTGCAAATAACAGTAAGAATTTACTTTTAACTTTTTATAAAGTGTTAAGATGCAAATAACTCCTTTTAAAGATGCAAATAACTCCTTTAATTTATTATAGTGTCATCGTATAAATCTTCTTCTAATATTTTATTATTTTTATATTTATAATTATAGAACGATATTATTTTGAAATTTAAATTTTTAATATTAAATTATTTTTTAAAAAATAAATAAATAACTAATAAAATAAAAAGTAAATTATTTAGTAATTAAATATTACAAGTAAATAAAAAATATTTAATACATGGAACGTAATTTTATTCTATAAATCAGCCCCGTTAAAACTGTACCCATTCCATCATTTCCTGAAAAATCTCACCTTTCCGTCTGAAAGATCCATAAAAATAAAAAAATAATCCAAAACATAAAGAAATAAAAAAGGAAAGAAGGGAAGAAAGAGAGAGGGGGCCGCGACTATATGAGTTAAAAAAGAACACGAAATTCAGCCCTCTACGCTAATCTCCTTCATTCCCTCACGCTCAGATCCGAGAGATAATAGAACCATCAGGCAAGTTTCTCTCTCTTTTCTCTCTAGATCTGATAATCCACGATACTACTCTTTCTCTGTGATGATCTCCACTGATTTCTTCTCCGGTAGATCGTCAGATTCCTTTTTTATATATATATATTTTACTTTCTCATCGATCTCTAAAGCGTCGGATTTCTAGAAATTTTCGAGTCAGATGTATAGAATTTTGTGAAATGGGGGCAGAGTTTTGAGTTGGAAATGATAACGAGACGATGTGGAAATGAAACGGGAAATGATAAGGTGTTTGATCTGACGGCGACGATGTGGAGATTCACGTCATCATTGGAGTGTTTTCGACTAATTCAGTTTTTATCTTTTCTGTTTCAGAATTGAATCCGTAGATCTTGTACTTACTGGCTGATTTTTAGACGGTTTGAGTTTTTGGCTATGTTTCACATTTGTGTGTTGTTTATGTGTTCAGATAGAGAGAAGTAGAGATGGGGCTGACCTTTACGAAACTGTTTAGTCGGCTTTTTGCGAAGAAGGAGATGCGAATTCTGATGGTAGGTCTAGACGCGGCCGGTAAGACTACGATTTTATACAAGCTCAAGCTTGGAGAAATCGTCACCACTATCCCTACCATCGGTGAGCACTGTTTCCTGAAATTGGATTGCCGATGAAATCAATCAATTACTTGTTACATGCTTATGATACCTTGTTTTAGTTATTGACTGTCGTGTCGTGTGCTTGTGTGTGAATGGCTGGTATCATTTAATGTGTATTTTTATTGACTTATTTTGATGAGTATAATGTATGACCTTTTGATATATGATTATTGAAGCTTAATCTGGATGTGAACTACGCTGCTGCAGGATTTAACGTCGAGACAGTGGAATACAAGAATATTAGCTTCACCGTGTGGGATGTTGGGGGTCAAGACAAGGTACTTCTTGAAGTTTTCCTGTTTGGTAATTTCTGCTGCTGAAGTTCTTATATGCTGAAAATTGTGATATTAATTCAAATGTCATTTTGTTCTAAAACTCTGAACATACTGATTAATAGTGAAGTTTGGTTCTCAACTCCAATGTCATTTTAATTTTCCAATATTGTTCTCATTATTATGCAACTGGGAGAAGTTTAGTAGAAAAATAATTGACATGTATTTTGGATTATTGAAGTCTATGAAAAGTAGGTATGAGTAAGCGACTGCATGATCTATTTAATGTAATTGTTTTGGTATAACACTGTGACTCAATTAAATGCAAGTCTGTAAGTTAGCCATTTTCCTTCTGCATTTGATAATTCTTCTGCATGAAAAAAGATGATTACTTGTTATCTGTAGTTGAAATTTTATCTTATGTGGTAAAAGCTATCTCTGATTGAAAGCAAATATGCGCCGGTTATAATGTATATTTCTTCCTAGTGAATTAATGTTTGCTGAGTTATTATTTTTAACTGATTTCCTATTTTCCTTTTTTCTTCCCAAATACAGATCCGCCCTCTGTGGAGGCATTACTTCCAGAACACACAAGGTCTTATCTTTGTTGTGGACAGCAATGACAGGGACCGTATTGTCGAGGCTAGGGATGAGTTGCATAGGATGTTAAATGAGGTGCTTAATTATATGCCTATATTTTGTCTTGTCCCTTCATGATTGCTTACAGTTTCATAAGCGACGCAATTTTTAATAGTGTTGTCTACACTTGATCTTTGTTTCCTGTTAAGTTTTGATATGGGAATTTGTATTGATTTTATTGCATAGATTTTTGGTTATTTTGCTGTATAATTTCCCTTTGAGTGGAAAGTTTTGGTTGTAAGCTTTGATTTAGGTGAGGATGATTTGATATGGTTGCCATCTTGTGTTCCATGAAAAAGATTTCACTAGTTGTACTGATTTAGCTGTTTCTGGTTCGCTATTTTTTTTATGCGCTCTGTACCCTTTTTTACATGGATTTTGCCTATCTTATGCACTTATGTACAGAGTTTTACATATTTGAGTTGATTTTATTGCATGTCTTTTGGTTAATTTACTATATAATTTCCCTATGAGTGGAAATTTTTGGTTGTAAGCTTTGATTTAGTTGAGGGTGGATTTGATTTGATTGCCATCTTGTGTTCCATGAAATTTCACTAGTTGTACTGATTTAGCTGTTTCTGGTTCTATCGTTTTTGTTTTGAGGTCCGTACCCGGAAAAAAAGAAACAAACATGTTTGTGTGTGCAAACAAATTGATTCTACCATATTCTATATGGTTGTCTTACCCTATTGTTCCATAATTATTTTGGCTTGTAGCAAAGGGCAAAGATGTTTCAATTTATGTTTTCTTAGATTATACACTGGATTATCTTCCCTTTGAATGAATTGTCTTTAAATGTCCTATAACCTGCCAACATTTTTCATTGAAAATTTGTCAAATCTGGAGATCTTGGAACTGTACTATACTAGGTTTCTAGGGTTGATTATATGGATCGATCTACGGAAATTTCTATATTGTGGTTTAAAAGTTGAAGAATTTGGCTGCAGGATGAACTTAGAGATGCTGTCTTGCTGGTGTTTGCCAACAAACAAGATCTTCCAAATGCAATGAATGCTGCTGAAATAACTGACAAGCTTGGCCTTCACTCACTTCGCCAGCGCCACTGGTATATACTATCTGGATACATTCTGTTGTATTCAACTTGGATCAATTTGGTTCATTTTACTTTTTACCTGTCAAAGATCTTTTTTAGATAATGATCTGTGCCCTGACTTGGATCTTGGAAAGTGTGTTTGAATAGAAATTAAAACTTGTGATCTCAGGTACATCCAGAGCACTTGTGCAACCTCGGGAGAGGGCCTTTACGAAGGGTTGGACTGGCTGTCCAACAACATTGCAAGCAAGGTGAGTGCATGGGTGTCTGTTGAAATTTGAATCTGGCAACTTAAACTTCAAATATTACTGCATAAGTTGATACGAACTAAAATGTTGAAAATCCTTTTGGAAAGATGGTATTCTAGCTTCCAACTCATATTTTCTTCATTGGATTTCCTCCGGTTTTCTTTATTGCAGGCCTGAAGAAGCCATATTCTTTCGGTTGCTTGCTAGACTTTGAGACTGCATTTCTGGAGTGCGCCTAGATCCCCTTTTGTTCGGTTACTCTGTTGTAATAACAGAATTTGTTGATTAGGTTTATTACTTATTTGCAAATGTGGCTGTGCAAATCTGCTTTGCGTAGAACTACTGTTTTCTAAACAAAAATCATCAATGATGCTTAACTCATGTTTGGAATAGGCTTGTATTGATTATCGTTTATCTTGGTTTGTTGTCCATTTACCGGCTATGCTAGCTGTCCTAACTTTCTTCGATTTGTGATGCAACTCTTAAATTGACATCACACACTGGATCTGGATGCCTCTCAGAGAGTGTTGTTCATGGTTATAAGAAAAACGAAAAGCCGTCATGTTCGGCTCAGCCTGCCGCTCTGTAAAACAATGGAAAAGCGCATTTTTCAAAGTTTGGATTTTTTTTCTCCTCTTTTTTAATGTAAGTTTGGATGTTGATATGGCATTCGGATGATGGTTCAGTTCGTGTACGCTTTTGCATTCCAAAGAATTCAGCCCTAGTTACCAAGTAAAAGAGGATTAGATTGCAGTTATACCAAGTATGTAACGTATCCGAGGACTCTGTTCTCTTCACCTATGGTCGCTTTAACTAATCTTCATGAATTGTCATTGTTCTAAATAAAAATAATTATAATTTTAAAGTTTAAAATAAATTTATTTATAAAATTAATATAAAAAACATAAAACATTTGCAAATTAAAAGTAAAATTAACAATTATTAAATTAAAGTAATTTATAATATAAAATAAATAATTGAAAGAAATATAAATTATTTTAAATAAATGTATTTATAAAATCAATTAAGATGCATATGAGTTTAATAACATCTTTTGACTATAATAAATAAGTGTGTTATAAAATTAAGATAAAATATACAATTTTTTAGATGAATGCGTTTATAAAACTAACCATAAAGTTAATATTTATCTATATCTTAATGAACATTTCTATTTTATATCAATAAAAAGAATAAATCAATAATTATAAATATGTATATAAAGTATGATTCGTTATATAATTATTAAATTAAGGGAAGTTCTAATTTATAGCTTAATGATAACGAAGTATAATTACTAATAATGATTTTGTTTTCGGATGAAAGAAAGGTAAAAACAATTTTAATTTGAAGACAATAAAAAAAGAGTTGGAATCAAATTCATCCGAGGGAAAAACAAAACTAAGACAAAGGAAGATCACGGTAAAATATAGTTATAAATAAAAATGTAATGATCATTGTACCTTTCATTTAGTTGCTTTGAGGTTTATCATGCGTAAATATATCATCATTTTAATTCACTGAGTTTTTTTAATCATCAAGAAAAATTAAAATTTTTATTTTAAAAAATTCGCTTAAAATTTAAAATATTATTTAGAGTAAATTCAGAAGTGCTCAAGTCAATAAATGCATACTAGGTTTTGACTCCACGATCTATATTGAGTCTTAACTAGGGAAGTCGATATACTGGGCCGGGTCGGGCCATAGGTTGGGCAGCCCGTGGCTCGGCCTGAGCTGTTCTTAATATTTTTCTTAAAAAATAAAAAAGGTCTTTGTTTAATAAAAAAACTATGTCATTTTTGTAGTTCTAATCGGGCCACAATTAGGTTGAACAATTTTGGCCTGTGTTCAACCCTTGACTCGGCTGGACCGAGCCAAATTGGGCTAAGTCAAACCAAAGTTGACATTTTTATCTCAAAGTCTATAAATATATTGGTTCTCATTGATTTTGACACATAAAAGTATTTTGGTTGTTAAACATATTTAAAGAGTTTTTCAAATCACCTTTTTCTTTCATTGTTACACTATGAATTACGTGATTCTTTAAGCCATCAAAGTGAACATGCAAGGGTTTCGGAGTCATAAATTTTATTTGTGAGTTGGAGTTGTACTTCAAATTGAAGGAACATGGTACATGAAAAAAAAAAGTTTCCTCTTTACTTAAAAAGTCAAAAATATTGATTGCAAGAAAGTTTCTTTTCACTTTATTGAAAGGAGAGATTGTATAATTTTAAAAAGTGTATTGGCTAGAGAGTGTACATAAGCAATAGTTATTTATCAAACCATTATAAAATTAGTTTATAAATTACTTTTTGATTATATAATCATTTTATATTGAATTATCTCTTTAAATCATTATACATTGAACTTTGTTACTTTACATCCATTAGATAGATAATAGTTGTTTAGTTCACCAACATGTAAATTTTTCCCTCTCAAATAAATGGTCTAACATGAAAAATAAATAATTTAGTTTTTATTTAGAGTTAAAACGCCTAACATTTCACTCCTTCCATGTGGATTGTACCACCATGCACACTGCAACTATATGGGTAAGCTAGGAAGATTTCTTTGAGAGGAGAGCCAATGAATAACACGAGAGAGTGTGATTTCTTAAGAGGGCTATGTGCAGTATACTTTGATAGCTCCCTATATAAGATTGGTCATTTCACACTTGAAAAATAAATGATCTCTTATTTTCTTCTCTATTGAACAAAAAGGACAAGAAGTTTTAATGCTTAAAAATTTAAGACGATCAGTTGTGTTGAGTTGATTATGTATAGCAAGCCATAAGAGAAAGGAAGCTTTAGGAGGGATACTCTTATGCCAAATGATTTGATGCCATTCCACAATCGGTTTCTTCATTTGAAGGAGGTCTCTCACAATGCGATATAAAAGATGTTGAGTAGATCGATTGTGCCAGGAAAAGGTATCTTATTTAAGAGAATAGGGAGAGTAATGGGGTTGCAACTGGTGAAGAGTGTTAGGGAAGTTCCAGTTATTGTCAACGATAAAGGTATCAAGTTTAGTGTGGAGAGGGAAGATGGTAGAGTTGCTAACCAAGTTTGGAGAATTGATGAGAGCATACCATAATGATATCAACTTCCTATTGTCAAAAGAACAAGAAATATCATCTTTAACCAAATTTGCCATATGCAATAATTGATTAAGAAGGAAAGAGTAAAAAGGATTCTTTCTTACTTCCTATATGCTATGACCCTTGAGAAAGTAGGAGTGGAGCCATCTAATCCAAATCGAATTCTTGTCTTCAAGAATCTACCAAAGTCTTTTTAGAATAATTGTTTGATTTGCGAGTTTAACAAAGGAAATGCTCAAGCCCCCTTTTGCTTTAGTAGAGCAGATATCAGACCATTTAATTATTGCACAACCCTTTGCACCATCTGGAGAGTTTCAGAAGAAACTCTTGAAAAATCTCTCTATGGATTTGATGACACCTTTGGATAGAAATATATGATAGCTCTAGTAGATGTGTTGAGAGTTAATCATATATTTAATAAGTTGAATTTTCCCTGCAAAAGATAGAAATATATTTGCCCAGGAATGGATTATGAGGTGAATTTTATCTATAAGAGGTGAGCATTCAATGTAAGTGAGTCTTATTTGTGGAGATAGGCAAACCCAAATATAAGATAGGTGGTGAATTCTTCTTCATGCTTGTGAGAGAAGTGATATGTGAGGCCATAGTTGAGGCGCCTTTAGATAGAATAAAGTGACTTTTGTCAAAATCGAACTGCAATCTAGAATTAGATTGAAACTTTTGGAGGGCCTTCATATAGCTATTGATCAACTTCAAATTAACTCTGCAAAAAAGAAGCAGGTCATCGGCAAAGGCCAAGTTAGTAATCTTGATTTTCTTACAACTTTGTGTGATACTTAAAGCGGGGGGTTCCATACAAAAGATGAAGAGGTAGGGAAAGAGGGGGTCTCCCTGTCTTAGTTCTTTCTCAACTTTGAAGTAAGGTGATCCGGCTGATGTAGATAGTTGGAAAGTCGCAAACTTCCAATATCTTCCACAAAAGGGCAAGCCAATACTATTGAAGGCTTTACAAAAGTCAATTTTGATGGTGCAATTTGGGGTTGAGTTCACTCATGAATATCCTTTTAGAAGTTCTTGCACTATTAGGATATTGTCACTAATTTGTCGGTTGCTAATGAAAGCCCTTTGATCGTCATTGATAAGTAGAGATATAGTTGTTTTCAATTTTGTTGCAAGGATCTTTGAGATGACTTTGCAAAGAAAATTTTTATAGGCTATAGGTTTGAAGTCATTAAAGGAGTTAGGCGTTGAAATTTTTGGTATTAAACACAAGAAGGTCTTGTTAATCTCCTTGAGGAGCACCCCTTTAGAAAAAAAAGTTCCTTCACAACATTTTTAACAAATTTTTCTGTAATGTCCCATGTTTTTTGATAAAAAAGACCATTCAGTTCGTCGGGGCAGGGGCTTTAGTACTCTCCATGCTAAAACCCGCATCCTCAATATCATTGTCTTCCACGAATTTGATAAGCAAGCTTTGGTCCAGATGGGTGATTTTTTTCAGGTTGAGAGAACTAAGGCCTGAAGCTAGGTTTAAGGCTGCGATATGGGTTCCAAGTAATTTGCCAAAGTAAGTAACAACTTTTTCCATAATTTCCTGCTGGCTATGAAGGATCTGACCCTCATGATTTGTGATGGAGGAGATACAGTTTTTGTTTTTATGGACTAGAATGAAGTTGAAGAAGAACATTGAGCATTTATTTCCATCTTTGAGCCAATTAATCCGATCTTTATTAGAGCAAGGAGATGTAATAGCTTACTGAGGTCATATACTGAGAGAGAGAGCTAGCTTTTCATTTTCAATGTGTGAGTGATCTTGCGGTGAAGAGGCAAGAGATTTCTGGATGTTAGTAAGCTTATCCCTAGCTTTAAGCATAACATCTTTTGTAGAACCCATAAAGAGGGAAGAATTTTGAGTTCATGCTTGATGGTTTTCAATTTCTAGACACAAATAAATTGTTTAGTACTTTGACAAAACAAGCTGCATCTTTTGAACAAGCTTCAGGAAATCTTGAAACATGAATCCAATAATTATTAAATCTGAAAGGGTAATTACTGACAACCTTATAGAAGAGATTTACTCCTTTAATAGGGGTGTGATCCGAAAAGATAGGTTCTTGGAATATATCAATGTTTGTTTATGTACCGTTTGAAAGAACAAATTATTACTATTTCTAATATATCAATGCTTATAAGAATATGGAAGTAAATTTATTATATCAATATGCATGAGTGTTACATAATGAGGAAAGCAACTACTATTCATTAAAATTTAACATAATGATGAAAGCAACTGCCATTCATTAAAAATTTGCATGTACTATAAAAATATTTTTATAAGAAAGTTATCATATTCATTGAAAAATATATGTTTATAATAAAGATTATTATAATTATTCTCACTCGTACGTATTATAAAAAATGAATTTAATTCTAAATTTACAAAGTATTAAAGATTTTAATATAACATAAAAATAAAAATATTTATTGAAAAGAATTCGGTTGAATTTATCTTCAAGTAGTTCAAAGTTATTATAATTATTTTCTACATGCATGCATTAAGAAAAGTATATTAGACTTTCTAAAGCAAGTTTACAATATAAGTTTTGAATTTCTTTTTTAATGCTTTTTAAATTATACAGCGGAGTTAACAATTATACATATAATTTAAAAATAAAAACCTTTTATATGTGCACGCAAAAGAGTAAAAAGTTAATCTTATTATAATGTTTTTATATTATTATATTGATTGCTACATTTACGTATCTTAAGAAAAAATGATATTAGTTTAGTTTCTTTGGAATCGGAGGATCTGAAATGGCATGGTAAAACTAATTAAAATCTCTTAGAAAAAAGATGGCGAAATGATTTACCGAAATAACTCAATAAGGTAAGTTGACCGACGAGTCTCTGTCTCTCCTTCAAAAAGTGTTTCTTCCTAAGAGATTCCGTAGTTTAGTTTTCTCTTAAAATCTTCAGGGGACCTAAACCTAAGTGGGTTCTCGACGAAGGCGAAAGATGCTATTGTGTGAAACTGGCTCATCCACTAATGGAAGTTGGATAACAGTGAATGTTTTGCAGTTTTGTTACTTACAGAGTATAATTAAGGCACACACTCCCAGTGCCCACTTCTAATAACGAGTACATCGTTAATAGGGAGACAAAACGTTAGGCAATGCTTCATGTTCTTCTGGCGTCCCTTTAAACACTTGTTAGCTTCTCACCTTGCACTTGAGGACAATACCACTGTTCTCTTTTATTCAAAATAAGTGTTGTTTTAGAGGAATGTATATTTATTAAGAAAGTTAGTGAAATACTTGATATACCCTTATTAATTACATATTAAAGTGCCTTGAAAATATAATCTGTTTAATTAAGATTTGAGAGAAATTAAAGGGTAATTTTGGAAGTAAAATCATAAATATGTATAAAAAGTCACAAACAACACTTATTTTGAATAATTAAAATCTCTCTAAAACGACACTCATTTTGAATAAGAGGTCCACCGCCAACTCTTTTTTCTAGGGAAAAGATGAATCAATTAACTAAACTTACATTAATGGCCAGAAGAGATATACACAGCCCATTATTAGCAACACACACATATCAGGAAAAATAAACTTAAGAAAATTTAAATAATAGTAAAATAAGGTAATAAGTATAAAATTTCAATAATTTAATACCGGAGAAATTAATAACTTTTATTATATAACACTGGTTGGGTCGGCTGTGCTAGGCCCGAGCCCATCTTCACAGGTCTATGGCCTGTTCGGCCCATCAGAGGTTAGATTCCCATGCAAAACACAAAGACCTACGTAAACCTAGCATCCACAACATATATAAGGTACTATTGCCACCAGATTGAGGTATGAGATTGAAACCCTAGTTGTTCTTTATATTCTCAGCTACCAAAACCTCTCAGAAAAACTGACTTGAGCGTCGGAGGGGCTTCCCAGGAATCAATTCTCGGCCTGCCGTTAACTGTTTTGCAGGTAACTCACAGCCAGAATCGCACAGACCATGGACCAGAACAACAACGTCCAGCCTTAGCAGAATCAGGCTGAACCATTTGGTGCCCATCGTGGGGCACGACGTCAGGGTACCACGTCCAGAACCACACAGATCAGCCAGGCGGCAGCAGCCAACCCTGATATTGTCGCCGTCACGGCACTCGCACTGCAAAGGATAGCTTTGCCATCGCCTGCCGTTCGCCCACCAACACGGCCCGAATCCCGCGCACAGTCTTCACACCCGAATGGTCACCTCTTGCTTCAAAATCAAGACCAGGAAGAGCAAAGTGAAGCCCTAGAGGATGACGCTGATTCAGTGATTCGTCAAACCCTGTAGTTGCGACTGGAGCACGAGCAAGCCCCCGCTCAGCAACTGGGTGCGATGACCGACCGAGTCACTCTAGCTACGAATTCTAACCCGAGTAGATGGAGACAACGCAGAAACAAAGGCAACCGATATGGGGCACAGTTTGGGACAGGAGAGGGTAGCAGTGCCAAACAACAAGATGATCGATCGGTTATCGTTGTCAACACGATCTTTGGAAGTGGCGCAGTTGGAAGGCCGACCGATAAAGGAGGAAAAAGATATGCTGGGCAGATCGTTAAAAACTCGTCAGCAAAGCAAAGGAAGCCGAATAACGTGGTGATCTCGTTCGACGAATCCGATCTAAAAGGTGTATGCCATCCTCATGGTGATGCATTGGTGGCCACTTTGAGCATTGAGGATAACAAAGTGAAACGGATACTGATCGACACAGGCAGCTCAGTCGACCTACTATATTACGACGCTTTTGAGCAAATGAAGATA
>JAOQMR010000008.1:9834587-9847854 GCA_027563865.1 Erythroxylum pelleterianum | reverse complement strand
GACAAAAAGGAGGGAGACGTCAACCAAACATGCAGGGGGCAGGATTTTTTTGTCCCCGTCCACTGTCCCCACTCACGGGGACAGTAACCAAACGGGGGGTGAGAGTACAATACAAAACTATGCGAATATATGATAACAACACGCAATGCGCAAGCAATGATCTAAGTTTTGCATGGATTCGTAATTCTCCGAACCTTCTTAAAATTATTATTCACTTTTCTTGTTGATTTTCTACGACCACAAGTTGATCGATATCACACAGTTTCCTTGGTTTGGCCCTTAGGTATATATATATTTTCATTTTGCTAAGTATACGTGTCGAAGACTCGGAACACTTGTCATGAGTGAGCAGGTCGTGATTAAACAGGCATTAAAGAAGACTAAAAATGAATTAAAGATAGTGAGAATTAATTAACCATGTTATGATGTGATAATTAATTGCCAATTGACGCGATGGTTTCCTGTTTTTCTTAGATGTGAAGTAACTAAGTCCTTGAAGAAAGGATACGTGGATTTAAAACTTTTTGGCCTGTGAACTATATTATCCCACATTCTTTTTCTTTTCAGAAATTCATAAACTATCGGTACTAATCTTTATTTGAAATATGAGATGATATAAAAATTAACAATCTCGTATAATATATGGAAGGAGAGATTCAATTATTATGTTATAAGAGGAATCTAGTTGATGTCTTAAGGCTGCACCTTAATTTCTATCTTCAACATTTTAATATTCTTTCATTATATATATACTCATTTTTGTTCTAATTATCACTTATCATTTTCCATCTTCTTTGGAGATATTGTCCTTCTCTTTTCGCTTCTGTCTTTATCTACAGGTTTTCTTCCTTTTGATCGGATGTCATACGATCTCGTTAGCTAGTACCTTCAAATGTCCCTTTTCTTCTTTTCCAGTGTTGTTTATAAGTTGAAGAAATGATCACGACTAAGGAAAAGTCTATGGAATTCCAGTTTTCGTGATCGATAACAAGAATGTAGCCCATAATTCATTCCTCTCAGACCTCGTTTCACATTCCTTTTTAACGTGATGTCTATTTAATACTTTAATGTTTTTATAAACATTATTTGGTTTTAATTTAATTGCAAAATAACTTATACGATGGTCAAAAGCAATACATGTCTTCACTGTATTGGTGATGTATAGAAAATATATTATTAGGAAGAAATGTAAAGCCATTTATGCCATGCATGCAAAAACATATATGTAATATAGGTATAGTGCTCATGCATGCATGTGTTCGGGATTAAGAACATAGTTAGGTCTCTACTTGTAACAAGGATTAATGTTAATCTACAAGATTAATTTTCATCTTATTGCCTCTATAAAATCCACACAGCTTCCCTCATTTCTTCATTATCTCCCTCACACCATCTCTCTTTCTTTTCTTTGCTCTCTCTCTCTCTTCCTTCAGTAGACAAAAGATGGACAAGAAACCATGCAACTCTCAGGATGCTGAAGTGAGAAAAGGGCCATGGACCATGGAAGAAGACTTGATCTTGATTAACTATATTGCCAACCACGGAGAAGGTGTTTGGAACTCCCTGGCCAAAGCAGCTGGTAACCCTACTTCGCCAATATTGCATATATATTGTTCTTTTCTTCCACTGACAAAAGCCCTAGCTAACTTCAGCTAGTTATAACCCAAAGCACCTTCTGTGATTTTTAGGTCTGAAACGTACTGGAAAGAGTTGCCGTCTCCGATGGCTCAACTACTTGCGTCCTGATGTTCGTAGAGGGAATATCACCCCTGAAGAACAGCTGTTGATCATGGAACTTCATGCCAAGTGGGGGAACAGGTACTACAATAATATATACTTGCACAGACATACATATATATTCATGAAAACATAAGCATATACTCTCCAATGAGATCTTTGTGTGGATGGAATATATAAGAAGAGACATATATACTTGGTCTCTACTACCCATCATCACCAAGCAAAGCACGACTTCTTCCAATCCCTATTTATATGTATGTGTAGCACTGGAGTCTGTATAAGATAAAGAGAGTGAGAAGGAACATGGGAAGGTGGGGTTTGAGTTGTTCCTAGCCAAGAAATGGATGTGTCACATACGGTTTTAGAACTCTTGGCCACCAAAAATTTAGATTTGGAATTAAGTTTTAAAGAGCGTTGAATTTTTCATGGCTACCAAAACTTCCCTCATTTTTTCTTCTTTTTTGTCTTTAATCCATATAGCTTGTTGGGTCCCTAACTTATATGAATTTTGATGTTCTATGGCTAGCTACTACTTCTACGTGGATAACTGACTAAATTTTTGCTTTAAAAAGGTGACTGCTTTCTCGTCCTTCCTTTTTCTATAATCCATAGATGTTCTATTAAGTTCTTGGTGCACATCAACCTATGGGACGATGAATAAAATCATTAAATCATGATCATCCATTCAAAACCACTCTTAATTTCTTTTAAGAAAATAAAAAGATTATGACTAATTCAAGAAGATTTAGTTATTGCTTTCTCTTTTCCCCTCATCTTTTAATCAACTCCGATAAATGATATGTTTAAATAAAAAAATGATGAATATAACACAATTTTCAAATAATTTTATGGTTATATTAAAGTTTTCTATCAGTTAATGACTTCTCAAAATAATATGAAGTTTCTTTCCTATCTTGCTTTGGCCATCCAATTGACATTATAGGCACTACTGTAATCTATGAAATAAAGAAAAAATTTTAATATTATTCCAGCTAACTTTTGATATTTGGTCACGTTTGTGTATAAGGAATTACCAGATTTGGCAATTCAAGTTTTCTATTTTGAGCTGAACCCATCAGCATTAGTCACATGCCAACTTCTTTTTCCAATATCCCAAGAAGTTCTCTTGATTCGGTATGAAGTTGACATTAACCATAATGCTCTGGCTCTTCTAGATAAAGAACCATTGGTTAGCTACCCTGAGATTTATGGAGTTGAAAAAAAAAAACATGGCCTTGGCACCCACGAAAAATGTGTAAACTTACCTGTTGTTGTAGAATTTGTCCATAAATGCATATGTTTTATCGTCTCTCTAGTATTATATTGCTCAACTACAAGGTATTCTGTTTTTATCTTTTTGAGTAATAATTTTAACAAAAGCAGATCACATCAAATTTTATAGGAACTTTTCTCTAACTTCCTATGGAAAGCTCCATTTCTTCTGGTTTTTGAGAAAATACAAGTTTTCTGCTAATTTTCAAACAAATGTTCCCTGATAATGAGTTCTGTGTAAACCTAAAACTGTGGAAGAGTATGCTGGTTAGGGAGGAGTTTCATAAGATAAAAGTTATGCGGCTAAATATACCAATTGTTCAAATGATTTTTTGTACTTGATATTTTACACGTCTTTTGCAGCTAGTCATAGATCCAAACCCTGAACCTTTATGTTCTTACTAGTTTCCAAGTTATGGAAGACCAAAATTACCGATATAAATATTCTGACTAGTAGCTATCACACCATCCATAGACAGTAAAAGGTATATGTCAAATAGATTTCTCTCATTTTATTTATGACATGACTAGCTAGTTAGTCTATGGATTTGATGCCAGAGCATGACTCCTTCCCTGTGGATGAAGTAACCTCACTGTACATGAATTGATAACAGACTATAACTCTGTGAAAACTGAAATTTAACGGGTGTAAGTGTAGCTAGTTGGTTCTATCAGCATCAACACAAGACCAGTCTAGTATTTCTTGAAAAATAAGAAGTGTCTGATTGTAGTATTATGGAAGTAATTCTTGAAATGATGATAGGGCTCACATCGAAGCTAATTTTTCTTTTCTTTTTTCATTTTAACTGTCTCTGGCAGACACATGCATGATTGCAAGCAATAACTGCTTTTCTGTGTTACCGTGCATGAATATGTCCAAAACGGAGAGCTTGCTTTCCACCATTGAACATGGCATAATATTGGCCAAAATTTAATGATAGATAGGAACTTTTCGGGGTTTGGCAGCAGTCACTATGAACACTACTGAACATGTTATTGCAGTAACAATTCTCTTTAAACACAGTGGTATCAGTGTAGTGCTTATCAGAAAAATATTTTACCTTGCAGAAGTTTACTACTGCCATCTTCTTGATTATTACTAGCCAAAAATTTCTTTATAATAAGCTCTGTTATGTATGCTTTAAATTTTTCCCCCACCGCATATTCTACCAACCTTTTACTTGGCATTTTACAATAAACTAATGACTTGCTAATTCCAGGTGGTCGAAAATTGCAAAGCATCTTCCAGGAAGGACAGACAACGAGATAAAGAACTTTTGGAGGACGAGAATCCAAAAACACATCAAGCAAGCTGAAACATTTTCGGGGCAGAGCAGTTCAACGGAAATGATAATTGAGCACCCAAGCACAAGTGGTCAAGTTTCAGGCACCACAGACCTTATGGAAGCCTACTCTCCACCGTCTTATCAGGCGAACATGGAGGCCTTCGCTGGAGCTGCATTACAGCCGGATTCTCACGAAAACTATTGGAGTATGGAGGATCTCTGGTCAATGCAGTTGCTTAATGGAGATTAAATTAATTACTATAGATGACATTTCTATTTTGGACCAACTATTACATCTGTTGGACTAATATTAGGCTTGTCTATATATAGTTGGAACTTAATAATATTTGTAGTAGTATCAAGTAATCGAGTACTTGACTTCCTGGTTTGTAACAGTGTCCTATAAAAATTTACGTATTCCACGTGCTCTTATATGGAATATGTATTTTTAAGTTATCAAAGAAAAGTCGAATATGTACTTTCTTCTATATGCCTCTTTGAATTAATTTATTATGAAGCAAGCTTAATTTGTATGTATGTATATATACACTTACATTTATGTATATATGCATCCTATGCTTTAATTGAATTAATAATCATATCGGTCTCTTTATTCAGGAGACGTATCTCAAACTACTAATGTAAAATGGTCGTTTAGACAATTTAAAATATCTCATGCAATATGAAGTTTATCTCTTACGAGTTTATTGTATACCCTTAATCCCAAAATTAAAGAAAAATGGAAGAAGAGTTAGTACCATGTGATATAACCCTTTTATTAGAATTGGAAACCCATTAGCTTTCATATTCAAAGCACGTTTGAAAGCTACACATATGCCTATTACATTACCTAACCGTAACTGCAAGTTGAAACGTATGAAGCAAAAGGGCTACGTTTCTATTCTTAGCATACTTCATCTTTGCTTTCGATCTATTTTGTTCATGGCCATCCAACATTTGAAACTCGACGTTCGCCTAACTCTTCCAATGCCCTCACGGCAATCTTCACATGCTCTGCTTATAATAAATGTATGTATATACGTATGTGCGTGTTTAGTTCCCTTATTTTACTTTACAACACAACTAAAATAATTATCATCTCATAAAACGAGAAATTATTTGCTTTCCTCTTCTAATTTGTTCTTTTAGTCTATGCATTTTCTTTCTATCTCGTTTTATTAATCCTTTTCATAGCTTAATTTATCTAATCAAGTTTGGACACGGGCACTCTTGGTAATGATAAACATGTAATGCAGTAATTAGAGAGCTTGAAAGGCTTTCGAACACTTTGTTCATGTGTGCTATTGTCCCTAGGGTTTGTGACTAGATAGTACATACACGTATACCGATAGAAATAATCCATGCACGTGCTTTACCTAGGAGAGCTCAACATGGAGTCTTTTTGAAAGACGACAACTTGGTTAGGTCCATTGATGTCAATGGACTAGCAATTACAGTGTACCAACCTTTAACTTTAGCAACCAACTGCCTCTTACTCCAATGAAGACTTACAGACATAACTACGAGACCCATTCCCTCGGAATTTTGCGGTGTCTTATATAGGAAAGATGGTGTAGGACGCCAATTTGGTGGGGGTTTTTTTGTTCACGAGTCCTTGAAAATGCACCAAAGCAGCGATGGGATGGAGAGACAGCTAACAATTTCATAGCCGCACATTATTTCAGTCACATGTTTTATATGCAAAATAACCTCACGTGGAAGATAAGGAAAAGTCACATGATGGGTCGGCCATGGAAGCACCCTCACTCATTCTTGGAATATGCTCGAAGACAATAAAGTGTAATTATATGTGAATAAGTAGGTGCATGCGTGAATATTTATGCATCAATCTATTGCATGTTCTAGCTAGTAAAGTTCTTATCTGCCCTGCGATCAATATGGAACCAATGTTGGTTTATGTTAGCTTAAAAACATAGGTAAATAAGGCAATGTTTACGTAATTGCTCAAGGTACACTTGTTACTACGATAATGGTACAGTTAATCGAAGTTCGGTGTTCAGTTAAGTCTACCAAATAGCATATTTCTTTCTGGCTGTGGAGGACAATCATCTCTATGGCTAGGTCATAGTGAGCGATGTATATAATACTATGATTTTGATATGTTGCTTGAATGAAGGTTATAATGTACAAGCCTGCTAAATTTCACTTTTATTCTAGGTAACGTGAATGGAAACTAGCCAGAGAGATGATTACAATATAGAAATGGAGTTGATAGGGGTTATTATTAGTCTATCTTAATTAAGTATCTGGATTAACTAAAAGGAACTCATGTAAACTAGCATGCAGCAAAGCTGATAATGAAATGAAATCCAAAGCAGTACATCTTCTCGGTTTGTGGTCAATGATGTGCAAGTGGGTGCCGACAGATTAACTTGACGTTTGTGATTGATGGTGACAATACTTGTAATAACAAGGCGGTTGATCATTACAACGTTGCATAAGAAAACAAGAGTTCTTAAAGAAGAGAACGTCACATCAGGAACCCATACTTTTCGAGTCCAAATTGTGGGTTCAATTTTTACGATGATTTATTATAATATTGTGTTTAGTGAATCTCACTCATTTATTTATGCGAGCTTCACGTTTATATATGTAAAGTCCATACGAAATCCGCATAAATGAATGATTGAGATTTACTAAATACAATAAAACACTATAAAACTGGATAGAAGATTTTGTTCCGTACTTTTCACCGCACATAAGCTAGTGAATTTCGGAATGAGACCCTCTATTTTCGTTAAGTGTTTTAATTGCGTGTTAATTAATTTTGTTCACAAGATTTAATAGAACATGTTAACGGGACTTCGGTTGCTTTGTTTGTTCGTGTGCATACTTCTAATCTTGGACTAATCAGTAACAATGTATACCCAGTAATTTAAAGCTCAGTAATTCTTTTATGTACATCTTAGGGTTCGCTTACTACTTACATGCCGTTCCACACCTGGCTATCCACCCTTCTCTCTTGTTCTTGCAGATGTATATATATGGGATAACACACGATTCAGAAAAAGAATATGAAAGGTGATGAGGAATTTGTTAGTAACAGACATTTTGATATACAAACTTTCTATTTCGTCGAGCCCCAAGCACGCGGTCCTCCTTTGTGGGTATATGAAAATCTGTATGAATTCATTAACTCAAGGTTAACATACTTAGCCAGCAAGTCGTTCTCTCTCAGCAGCCAAAACGTTTAACGTGGGCACAAATATACCTATAAATAATTAATTATTAATAAAAATTAATTATTTTGAAATATTTGCATATTTATATACAATATTAAAGTTATATATTTAGTTCACGTATATCCAAATATTTTTAACTATTAATGTATTCCGGCTATTTTAAAATTTGTGTATATGTTATAAAAGATAAAGTATGCTATAAAAATATTTTTTGTATTTATTAAAAATATTATATTGATTTAAATATATGTACTTTTGATAAGATAATTATTCTCCGCTTATATTTATTGTTAGAAAATGCATTTGATTTTAAAATAGTAAACGATTAATTTATGATAAAAACATAAAATAAAAAAGAAAATATTTAACATCTATTTATATGAAATGTAATTTACTTCAGATACTCTTCACATTTTTGAAGACTTTTTTTTCTTGAAATTATATATTTCAATTAATAATTATAAATATAAATTTTAGTAACTGTTGTATTTATTTCTCTTCATTTATAATATAATTTACATCTCGACTGAAGAATGTATAAAAACCTGTTTATATTTTTACGTAAAATAGTGAAAAATAGTTTTTTTTTCGTATTATATTGATTATTACATAATTGTTGATACTTTACATTTTATTAATTATTTATTGTTAAAAAGTAAATTACAAATCAACTATGTATTTTCTAATTACCAAAAGAACCTAGTACGTACTTTCTTTTACTTCTTTGAGATAATTTATTATCAAGCTGCATATTTTGTGGTGATCATGTCTAAGTTGGCGGATGGCTTAATAACCTAGACAGGACTTTTTGGCCCCTTCTTCATCGTCTATTTCCCATTGTAGGATTTGTAGAGCTTAGTGTATGCTAAGCTCATTAAAGGCTACATTTTCTATTGTTTTCGTTTCAAATTTTCAGTTCTACTTTATCTCTAGAAAAAGTCTTTTTTTTTTATATATAAATCCTGTGCTTTGACTGAAATTATTATCTTCGTTTCTTTATTCAGGAAACGTATTTCTAACTACTTATTTTAATAGTTGTTTAGGACAATTTAACGTTTCTCGAGCATATGAAGTTTATCTCTAACGACTTTATTGTATTCTCTCAGTCCCAAAAATAACGAAAATGAAAGAAGGGTTTGTCACACGTAACGATACCTTAGTTACATATCCTGGATCGAACGTGAAGTAGTAATAAACGAAGAAATGAGAAAAATACCTGATTCGGTCTCATAACTTCAAATAAGCTTTCCGAAGTCGAAACAAATGCAAATTCACTACCGTTTTCACAGGAACTGTTCACCGGAACGCGGTTAATGTCTTTCTACAGTTTTTTCAAAACGTAAGCTCACTTAACATGTCAGAGAACCCTTATGTTTACGAATGATATTAGTAACTACAGGAGACCTTATCTTTTATATATAGCATTCAAATCGGGCTTTTCCATAGATAGGCCCGATATGGGTTCGGTCTACACTGATCGGGATCTATTTTTCACATGAACTTCGACTCATTGATTTAGATCATTTATTGGGCTACTTTATTATTTTTATCTGGATTAAATTACGTAACTTAATCAATAAATTATTGTAAAACTGAAAAATGCAATTAAATAATTGTCCAACATTATGGGAAAAGTAAAAAAAATCCAACATTCTCCCCCTTAAACAATACACAATGTTGACTCAAGTTTAAAATATTTTAAAAAACTCGGTTAAGTCACGCTACTGTATTAGTCGACTAAGTTTAAAAACAAAACATTTGATCCAAAGATAATGAAAGTCCATCATTTCGTCCTGTAAGGCTTTCGATACCAAAAAGAATCAAATGCATGTATCATGTGCGACACAGATCCATTACAATCACGCATATCTAATACCATACTAAAATGAATGGGAAATAGAGTGTGACAAATTAAGATGATACTTATATGATCTAAATTATATCATTTTCATTTGTAGGTAGGGGTGAGCATTCGGGTAATTCGAGCCCAATTTTTACTGTTAGGGCCCGGCCTAAATTACCCGAAATTTTTTCCATCTTACCCGGCCCGAACCCGAAATTTCATTACCCGAACTTACCCGGCCCGAATTACCCGAAATTTTGTTCGGGTAAAGCCCGAATTACCCGAAATTTTGTTTTGTTCTCTTTAAAAATTTACACAAAATAACTAAATACTTGAATTACATTCTCATATCTCAACAAATAGTTGAATTCACTAATAATATAACCAAATATTTCAATTAACTAGTATAATTAATCTGTTAATTCAATAAGAAAAATAACGAAATGTATTTTCATAATTTTTTAAAACCTAATTAGGGTAATCGGGCCGGCCCGAATTTTTTTGAAGTTACCCGTCCTGGCCCGAAAATAATTCAGGTAATACCCGGCCCGGCACGAATTACCCAAAATTTAGTATTTTATTACCCGGTCGGCCCGAATAATGCTCACCCCTATTTGTAGGTCTCTATTTTTCCAACTTTATGATAAATCGTATATGCTAAACTGCATTAGAGAAATCATGTTTTCTCTTACCAAATGCTAAACAACATTAGAGAAAACTTGTTTTCTCTCACTGAATGCTAAACAGCATCAGAGAAAACTTTTATGTTCTCCAATTGAACGCTAAACTGTATTAAAGAACCTTTATGAAATTAAAAACTTATATTCCCTATGTCATATCAAATTTTATGGATATCTGTATCAAATTGTATGTGTCAATTTGACATCGGCTCAAGGACAATCTGTATATATGCCCAATGACCTTTAAATGCTTAAGATTGACACAAATCTTAAGACTAGGACGTCAAAACACCTATATTGTATACTTGTATCTTAAACACAAGTGGACAAAGTCTTTTAATTAAAAGATCAGCTAAAAATTCTTCAATCTTTAAATGCTCATAACCTTAATGTCACCTTTCCATATCAACTCCTTTATAGTCAAGAGAAGATAATAACGACGGAATAAGAATCAATGAAATAACGGATTGAAAATTTAAGGTAATTGGAATTATAATATAAGTCACACTCTTCCTATATTAATTCAATGATAAATCGAAGATCATTCCACAAACAAATACCCAAATTAAACCTAGTTCAAAAAAAGCGCAGTAAAAAACATATTCACTTACCTCAACCGACACGCAGACGGATCTTCCTCAAGTACGTGAACGACAATGATAATGACGGAGCTAGAATTGAAAAATATAGAAACTGATACAAATGTCATTAAAATGTGTGAAAATTCATTTTTGACATTGTCACACCATAAACGAAAATGAATGTCATTTTAATACCTGCTAAAGCTTCTCTTCAAACTTGCTACAAATGAATATATTGGAAACAAATGAGTTCCTACAACCAAGAACAAATTCGTTAACAGGTTAAAAAGCGGGAAATGAGTTTAAAATACTGTATTAATTCAATAATCATTTAATATTAAGGAGCTCTTATTTTAATTTAAAAACGGTGATGTCACATTTTACGAGGGCCTTATTGAAAATTTGGCAGAGTTTCTCCTATAAAATAGACATCCCTCTTTTGGAAGAAGGGTCAATCATGCAAAAAAACATTACACTTCAATATGGACCAGTAATCACAACTCATATTGGGTCTCCAAACTATATATATGTCAATTCTCAATTCAGTCCACATTTACATTGCAAAATCTATAATTATGTAAATCACAATTCAAGTATACCAATTTGTAACCCATACACTCTCAATGATAGTCAATACTTTAAGATATTCTTAATTCTAATCAACAACAAAATACTTTTAATTTATTTGTATCCTTATTCTTAAATATTTAAACTAATTAAATTGTTTTACCTAAAAAAATCCGTAATCCTAAATCACAATCCCCATCTCTAATTGTCTACAATTTTATCCTTTATTTCTATAAAAGGTTATTTTATGGATAGAAAGAAATAGAAGATTACTATATTGATTAATCAAGTACACTTAGACAAGATTTATTTTTTTTAATTTGTTGTTATAAAAAAATTAAAAAAACATAAAAGAAAGAGTTATCTTTTGTTTTTTTGTCTTATTAGTAGTGTTTTCATTATTGATGGTGATCTCCTAATCATTAATTTAACAACTTCTTGGCTCAATTTCAAGGTTATCTAAAATTTTTTTGTTTTAATCGTAACTATATTCCATTGGCCAATTTTATGATTAAAAAACTGAAATGGGTGGAGATATAATGCATGGTTTATGACTGACTTCAAAAAGTTAGATGTATTTGTTGAGACTATACTTAGGATATGGAATTTCTTAGTATATATTTAATGATGGATTTATAGTACTATATATCATACTACATGGACTACATATTTATATTCATGCATTCTCTTTTCCTTAAAACCATTATTTATGCAGTCTATCATAACTGAGCCTATGGACCCCATTTCAAGTCTTAAAATTCTTATTGATCTAGGCATGCATCGATAACAGAATTAGTGAAGAACGAGTGTAAAGGATGGCCTATTTTTACTATCACTATGAAATTTACTTAAATTACTCCTAATATTACATAAATTTTTAATATAGGCTATGCTTATGCTCCTTAGATGTTAAGTTAAATTCTATTTACTCTTTGAATTATGTAAATCAATTTTTCTTTAAATTACAACTTGACAACATGAGATTATTCAGATATGCTTTGAATGTAACCATATAAGGGTTAACCATAAATGTATTAACTTGTTCTTTGTTTTAATGATTTTTCTTAAAGAAGACCAAAAGATAATTTGAAAGAATTTGATTACAAAATGATGTATATAATGTCAATTATCTTGAGCATAATTCATATCATATTTTTATTTTATAATTATTTTCTTATAATCCAATACTTGTTTATTTTATTACTATTTATTTGTTATAAACTTGGTAGCATGAAAATTTCATTAAGAAAAGGGTTAAATTTCCCTAAGGAGCATACAATTAAAACATGTAAGGAGGGAGGGAAAATTAGTCATTCCACTTACTAAACCTCCTTAACTTATTCTATCAATCCTAACAGGGATATACATAGAAGTTTAAGTTGACATTAGAAGAGTAAAAAATATTTAAATTGCATGAGTTAGGGCATATCACACTTCCAGAAATATAAACAAGATATAAAGTTCTTTGATTTTAACACGCCATATATCGTTGGAAAGCTCATAGGTAGATTGTTCATTTATTATAAATTTTGTCATAAGTCAACACTTATCAAATATATATTATCCATATTTAAACCTCAAATATATATTATTCATATTTAAACAAAAATGATCTTAGTACCCAATTTTTATAAATGAAGTTTTCTCACACCAAAAATAAGTACAAGCACAAAAAAACAAATTATTTAGGAAAACACTTGGTATGCATTAACCTCTTGATCCCTAATTCAAGACAAAATCTCAATCTTTTTTTTCTATTATTCTCCAACAAATACATAGCACATCATTAACAATTAATAATTAACAATCAAAACCAAACACAAACTCCATATGAACCAAATATTTCAGCCACCGATTGTTATTCATTTGAGAAAGGAGAGTAAGGGGAAGAGGACAGTACCTTTGGTTAAGACGGTGATGGGAGCAGACGGAGGAGAGGAAGACGACGACAGGCGCGCGCAGGTGTTGGGCCCCGAAATTTTTTTCTTTTAGTTTCTTTATTTTTATTTATTTATTTATTATTATTATTCTTGATTTATCAATTTATTTATTTGTCTACTTAAATTATTTTTATGTTGCCATAATTGTTTTAATT
>JAOQMR010000008.1:9803752-9823664 GCA_027563865.1 Erythroxylum pelleterianum | reverse complement strand
GAATTTAAGTCATGGCATTTTGATTGAATGGAAAGAAGCGAAGTATGAGAATATGAAATTATGAATGATTGTTTTGATCATGAAAATGTGATTGTGTTTGGGCGAGAGAGGAACCGTTCTGTTAGTCACGTGCACGTCGATATTAAGCCTTCTCCTGGCTGCCCACTTGTGGCCCACGAGATCTGAAAAGTTGACTCATTCTGTTCACGGAGTAAACTTCGGTTTCTCCGTTCTGTTCACGAAACCCTCGAGCCAATTTGTGTGTGCATTTGCATTGTGATATGATTGAAGATATGATGTGAATTGTGCGTTATGCTTGGATTATAAATGACTTCAAATGTGTTGAATAGAATGATTGATTGAATCATGAGATTTTGTATGAATATTGTGAATGCTAAGATTCATTATTGGTCTTTATGGACATGTGTATATGCTTGATTGTGTGGCTCATTGCCAATGGCTATGAATAAGTTAGCCACTGAGCTGTGTAGCTCAACCCATAAATTTTCCTCCTCAAGTACGGACCGAGAAGAGTAACGACCCTTGCAAGGCATTTGGGAAACTCCAAGAGAGCTAGGAGTCTTTTGCATTTTGTATTAAGTTAGTACCATTTGGCTAGCTTTATAGGCATATCAAACATAAGCATCTTTGTATTTTGTATTAAATTGATGTATGTGTTGACTTGTAAGTAAAGCTTGTTCAAACATTTCTTTTGCTTTCAAATGAGAATGAGAATTGACAAGTTATTCTTGTATGATTATGTTTATTTAAAGTTTGTGTATGACGTATGTGGTTATCCTTGGTTGAGATATCAAACTGTTGCTAGTATTAGAAGAATAGCATGTTGAATTTGGGAAGAATGTATATGATGAATGCTTTGGAGTTGGGATTCAATGATGTTTGATGTTGCTTAATGGGTTTGGAGTGGTTTTTGTGGTGTTGGAGAAGGGTTTGAGGTAAGGGAATGCAAGGAGGGGTTTAGGAACCTTTGAAGGGGGCTTGGAGGCTGAAAAATTGGTTTCACCCGTAGGTTACACGGTCTGCCCGTGTGAATTTACACGGGCCGTGTAAATCTGGGCGCAGGGGACACATTTCACCCGAAGGTTACACGACCTGACCATGTGATTTCACACGGTCCGTGTATTTTGACCCCCTTAACGTCCGAATTTCAATTTTTGGTCTTCATGAAAGTTGTAGCCCTAGATGTGTTCTTTCCAGCAGTCTAAAAATGAAGTCAATCCGACATGTAGAACGAGAGTTATGGCGTTTGCGCCAAAGTATGTTCAATAGGAATCAGGATATGAACAGGTTGGATTCGTTAGGCCATAACTCCTTCGTCCGACCTCCGATTGAGGCGATTCTTGAGGCGTTAGACTTCTAACACATTTTCCTACCTTCTCTTAAAATTTCATGGTCATTGGTTTCGAATTCAAGAATTTTGATTTATTGAAATTGAGTGGTCGGGTTGGAGAGCTTAATCAGGCTAGGAACATATCTTGGATTTTTAAGCATATCTTGAGCTTTAGAGCTCCGATTGAGGTGATTTTTAGTTCTACATAAACTAGAGACCAAGAGCTACCATTTTGAAGAAGTCAATTGTAATTTTGTGATCTTTGTTATGTGGGCTTACCTTTGGGGCTTGAGATGTTATGAGATTGAGGGCTTGTCATTGAGGGTTAAAGAGTTTTGGAAACCCGCTTATGTACGTTCTTCGATTTCGGACTGATTGTTGGGCTTCAGAAATGGGGCCCAACACATATCCCCGTAGTGAGTAAGGTAAAGTTGTACAACAAATCACACTTTATACCATGTCTTTAAAGGTTTTATTTCATCTCTCTATTACACCATTCATATTTAGAGAACCCAACATGGTGTCTTGGGGAAAAGTTAAACGCTCATTTAGGAATTGAGTAAATGGAATTAGACGTTGTTCGCCTAATCCATCGTACCTTCTATAATATTCACCACCACGATTGAATCTTATGGCCTTAATAGTTTTACCAAGTTGATTTTCAATTACGACCTTAAACATCTTTAAAACTTTCAATGATTTGGACTTCTCATGAATTAAGTATAGGTAGCCATATCGAGAGTAATCATTATTGAACATGATAAAATATTGTTGACCATTCCATAAGGCAATAGGAAATGGATCACAAATATTTGTATATATCAATGTTAAGACATCCTTAATTCTCTCAACTCCTATTTTGGTCTTGTTTATAATTTTGTGCTTTATGCACTTAATACAAACATCATAATATTATTCATCAAGTGTTTCACGAATCCCTTCTGATATACACGTGTAAATTCTTCTTTTAGAGATATGAATGAAACACTTATTGCATAATAATAGAGAATTCTTGTTTTATCATTTATGTTTAATAACTTTAGTTTCAACATTATAAGACTTACTATGTGAATTTGTTGTTGAAGTAAATAAAGGTTGTCATAATCAGATAAATTATTGATTCTAAGATACATGTAATTAAGATAAACATCACATTTTCTATTTCTAAATGAACAAACAAATCCTTCTTTGTCCAATACGGAAATTGAAATCAAATTCTACCCAAAAGACAATGTAATAAATGTGCTCTTTAATTTTAAATAGAAATTGGTATGTAATAACAACCAAAAAGTCTTTATATATAAAACTCCCACCAAATTTCCAACCCCCATATGGACATAATTCTCACCATCACTAGGTTCAGTAGTTCATGCAACCCTACATAGATATTTTATATGAGTTAGAGCATCATAATCCAACCCCCAAGTATATCTTGGTATTAAAACCAAATTAACTTCAGTGCAAACAAGAGCAAAAGACATACCTTTCTTTACTTTCCAAGCATGATATTTTGCACAATCTCTCTTTATATGAGAATAGTCCTTATAAAAGAAGCAACTATATTTCTTGTGTCCATTAGATGTATCCTTATGCTTCTTATTATTGTAATCAATTATTCTTTCTGTTTCTTACCACATCTTAAAGAGGTTGTGAAATGAACACTCTTAACCTTGTGCTATCTCATCCTATCTTCATCTTACACCAAGTGAGAGATTAGCTCATATAATGTCCATATTCTCTTTTGACAATTATAGTTTACCTCAAACTAACTGAATTGGGAATGAAGAGATATCAAAACTAAGAAAGTCTTCTAACAACTCTATCTTCAGTGTCTTTATTCTTCCCGCAAGATGAAACATTTCAAGTATATACTCCCTTATGCTTCCATTATCCTTATACCTCATGGAGATAAGTTTCTTTAAAGCTGCACTCGTCTCCACCTTATTGTTTTTGGTGAAACACTTCTCAATGGTGTCAAGGAACTTTTTGACATCCTTTTCTTCAAACATAATATCGAAAAATGTTTTTGAAATAACATTCTTTATGATTATAAGACGCGGGCAGTTAGAGTGATCACGCGTCTAAAAAAATCTCCATCCCATATATAAAATAGTCTTCAATCCTCAAAACAACTTTAATTTGTAAGAGGTGTAGGACACGAGTTTCTCAATGTGACTTTTAGATCCATACATCCCAAAACCATAGTCACCTTATTTTTCCAAGTTTTAAATTTGCTACCCCTAAGCTTCAGAATGTTGTTAATGTTGGCAATAACAGAAAAGGCATTAACAATATCAGTTGTATAGAGAACAAGATATAAAATAATTAGCTCACAAATACATGTAACTATACCTAAGTAGTGATTAATTATATCAATAAGAAAATATGTAAAAAGTAATATTAATAAAATAAAGAGATAGTTGTCATATTAAATTTATATTATTATGATTTTTATAAATAAGTTTGAAGTAAAATTAAGATTTTAATATAGCACAATATATTGATTGATTACTTTATAATTCAAATTTAAGAACTATTATGTTATTTTATAAAATTATTCAAAATAGTATTTAGTATTGATCGGTATCAATACTATATTATACCAAAACTAAGTCTAGTATTAGATTCGATAAGGTATTCATGACATTGAATAAAACCAAATACTTACAAAAGCACAGAGTTCATAATTACATATATGCATACATTTTTATATAAAGAGATAAACTTAAGAATATTAAATGATTAACGTTAGAATATAGCTTGACTTGACTGCAAATATTTCAAAATTCTCTTAGAATTGTGGCTCAATTTGTATTGAGGTCTTACAGACAAGTAATAAGATCTACTCTCCTAAAACAAAAGGAGGTGAAAGCAGAAAAGAGAAACATTCACATTTTTACAAAATATTTGTTAAATTTTAATGTTTTAAAATTTTAAAAATAAATTGTTTAATTTATTTTTAAATATAAAAATGATATAATAAGAAATATTTTAATTAAATTTAAACTACGTTTTACTTTAATTATATATAGTAAGTTAATCACAATTAATAGATCTAATTGAACTTAAATTGATTAATTTAATATTAATTAGTTTTTTTCATCCCTTAGTCACGTTTAATTAATTAGGGTTCATAAATCTTCTCGAAATTTCTTGTTCTAGCTTTTGGTTGGTCTCTACAATCAAGGTTGTCCTATAACCTTTTAAATGGAACTGGGTCAAGTAGATCAGTTTGAAACCGATAAAGAAGAACAACAAATTGTTGATTGAAGCTCTTAGAGGGTAATATTTGTTCCTTTTTATGGGATGAATAGGGCAGGTGACGAGGGTATTACTGTAGAAAAATCATTCTTTTCCTTTCCTTTCAATGTTCTTCTCTTAAAGACAACTTCATTATGTTGAATTACTTAGTTAATCAAGAAAATGCAAAAAGGGATTTGAGAAAACATAGAGATGAAAAGCGAGTTTGGTTTGTTGTGGTAGTTGAATAAGAGGTTGGATATAAAGAGAAGAGGAAACTGAGTATGATCTTATCTTCATTCTTAGTTTCCTCTTATATATATGCATATATTGTATATATGTATGCTGATGATCGTCATTGTCATTCATAATTTCCTCTTTTATATATATGTTGCAGGCATTTTTATCATCATAATGAATGACATTTTTCCTTAATTTCTGGATTAATTATTAGGTTTTATACATATTTTACCCACTAATTTGTTTAGTTCCCTTGAATATACATTTATAACGGTTTATGTTTAATTTGTAAATGAAAAAAAATGATAATGAATATGACTTTGATTGAAAAAAGACACAAAATTTTGTATGGAATGCTCATATTAGAATTGTTGTTGATTGTCAGAAAGAATGTCCAAAACACAATAAGCTAAGAGGTAAAATGCAGCTTGAGGGACCAGAAGAACATCACGCAAGCTCTAAGAAAAAAATGCACCAACATATAACATCAGAAAAAAATGAAACTAATAGATTGAGAAATGACAAAAAAGAAAAAGAAAGCATGTACCTGAAATGAACCGAGCGAAGATGGGTTGTGTCCCTTGAGAACTGTGGAAGATTTACGTTTCTCTTGTGAAGATCGGTTTGTAAAAGAACTGTGGAAGATTTGCGATAAAGGTATAAACGTCTGACATAAACGTAAGTGACGGAAACAAGTCTACCTGAAAAAACTAAAATTTGGGGCTTTTCTTAAAAGCTCCAAATTTTAGCTTTTGAAAAAGCTATATTTGAGCTTCTAAAAAAGTCATTTCTACTTCAAAAGTGCTTTTGAAGTTTACAACCAAACACTCACTTTTTCTTTAAAATAGCTTTTGCGGTAGAAAAATGTACTTTTGAAACTTTCAAAAGCTGAACCAAACAAATGCTAAGAATTAGAAAAGCTTATAACAAGTTTTCTACTTCTACATTTTATTTTGATTATGTTTAATGGTTAGGAACTTTAGTTAGGGTTAAAGATGTAACTTACAAAGATTTTTCAATTATTTATACATGTTTAAATTATTTTATTAGTCAAATATATTTGTTTTCTTAATATTGGGTTTGTGATTGGTCAGTGTAGATTTGATCTTCAGGATTATATGAAATATTCATAAGTGAAGTAGAATCAATTCACCAAAAAAATAAATATTTTAGCGTTAGAGAATAACGATATCCTAGACTTCAATGATGATCATATAGATTAACTATGCTTAATGAATTTGATTATGTTAAATTAGACATCTATAAATGGTAGCTACCTAATTAAATACACTTGTGTACCTCATGAGGGTATATGCAATTTGGATTAATTGTTATCTTAACCTAGGTAATCAAGCTTGTTTGATAATTAAAAGTCCATATAATTGAATCATAAAGCCCTAATATTCGTTTACTTATCTTTGTTACTTTATTTGCTTTGTTTTCTTTACTTTATTTATTATACTCTTTAATTAATTAATTAATTTTATTATTTAATTAAAGATTAATAAATTTAATAATTTGTTGTTTATGAGATTGATACTTTATAATTACTCCAATTTTAATAAACTATTTATGATTGATTTTGTACCCTTAAAAATAGAAAGTAGATTTCTACTTGTTTGGAGAAAAAGTTGACCAGAGACGAGAAATAATTGCATTTAGTACTCGGATGGAAAAGCAAGTATAAAAAGAATGACAGCAACAAAACCCTTCCGCTTGTTACGACGCCGTAACATGCACCCGATGTAGTGGACATATGCACAAGGATCAGACTTATACGGTTTATACAGTGAAGCTCTCACTGTGAATCAGAGTCCACCAATGGCGACGGTGTCGCTGACGGAGCTGGACGACGATACAGTGCGCAGTATGTCCATTGGGGCCGTTTTCTCGGACTTCGTAAGATTCAAAAACACTGTTTGGTTCCTTAATTATCCCAATACCATTTGGCTATTATATTGGTTCTTGTTCTTTGAAAGGGTGGGAAGGTGAACTCGGTTGATTTCCACCGAAAAGACGATTTACTGGTCATCACCAGCGAGGATGATTCGGTTCGCCTCTTCGACATTGCAAGTGCCAAGTGAGTTTTGCGACTTTTTTACTGTTTGGATCGTATTGCTTGAGAATTCTTGTGAATAGTGATTGTGAGCGCGGTAGAAGAAGTGTGGACTTACGTTTATGTGTGAAACTTTTCAGGTTGCTGAAGACAACTTTTCATAAGAAACATGGGACCGATCGTATTTGCTTTACTCACCACCCAAGTTCGGTTATTTGTTCCTCAAGATATAATTTGGATACCTCCGGAGGTGGGTTTTTGCTGGTATTAGTTGCGTTGGCGGGTAGTGAATTGGCATCTGGGTTTAAAGTTTTCGATTCTATGGAATTTATGCTCATGTTACTTGTAGCTAAGGGAGTGAGCAGACAGTTAAGTTTCTTTCTTTTCCCTGTCTACAGAATCGTTGCGCTATCTATCCTTGTATGATAATAGATGCCTTCGCTACTTCAAAGGGCATAAAGAAAGGTACCCTTTTACTCACTTATAGGAACTCTCTTATCAAGGGTCAAAATCAGTTGTATCAGGTGCAATCCAAAAATCAATTGTGTACATGAACTAATGGGGTTAATGTGCACATTACGGTAAAAATTTTACTGGTCTAAGTGGTTTTCTTGGTTGTTTTCAAGGATATAGGAGCGTTTTTGGTAGAAGATTCTATATTACACTCCCTGATAGTTTGGCAGCTTGGAAATCTTTCTGAAACAAGCTTATGCATTTCTTTTAGTTGTATGTGCTCCAGGCATAGCTTACCTTCATTTGCTTCCTCACTCTATCAAACCTTGTGTCTTACTATCTTAAAATGCTTGAATCATGCTAAATCATGATGCTGATGACCCAGTCTTATCTTCACAGGGTTGTTTCCCTCTGCATGTCCCCAATCAATGACAGTTTCATGTCTGGTTCTCTTGATCACAGTATCAGAATATGGGATCTTCGTGTAAATGCATGTCAGGTTTGTTCCCATATTAATTGGAATTTAATGCATGGTTTCCATCAAGCTTTAAAAGCTGTTAAGATAACTTGCAATCTTCATCAGTATCTGGGACTTCTTCCTGTACATCATTGTGATTTAGGCTTACTGCATTAGTTTACAGGGAATTTTGCGTCTTCGTGGTAGACCTACTGTTGCATATGATCAACAAGGTCTTGTTTTTGCTGTGGCAATGGAAGGGGGTGCTATTAAATTGTTTGATTCACGTTCATATGACAAGGTGTGTACTCTCAGAGCAATTCCAACAGGAAGGTTCTTATCCAAGTTGCATTACCTGAATTCTGCATTGTTGACCAACTGATTTGACTGTTTTTTTAATTGTAGGGTCCATTTGATACCTTTTTAGTTGGTGGAGATACGGCGGAGGTCTGTGATATAAAATTCAGCAACGATGGCAAATCAATGCTTTTGACGACAACAAGTAATAGTATTTATGTTCTTGATGCGTATGTAGGAGAGAAGGTTAGTTTCCTTGGTTGACTAACTAGAGATTTAGGAGTGTTAACTTATCCTCTGAAGGCTGGGTAAAGCCCTTTGACGAGTTTTAAAATGCATACCATTTGTTCCCTGTGCAGCGATGTGGTTTCAGTATGGAGCCATCTCCAAATACAACTATAGAGGCAACATTTACCCCAGATGGCCAGTATGTCGTGTCAGGTGTCTAACTTTTGTAACCTGAAACAAATGGATAGTTACCTGATAAAAACTTTTAGTGATTTCCTATTTTGTGCCCTCAAACGGCTGAAATGCAGTTTTTATCCTATATTCAGTCCTGGCATTAATCTGAGCGTACAAGGAAGTTGACATCTATGATTGATCCGATTAATACTATGAAATAAGATCTCTAATATGAATTTAATTCATGTTTCCTTCTTGGTATCACTTTTATTCCTGCAACCTATCGTTCTATTACTAATCTGTCTTTTGAGTTGAACTAGACAGCTTTCAACCATCACATCTATGTTTACTAGTTTCTGTCAGTAACTGATGGATATAGGAGTCTTGAATTGCTTAGCTCTTGAGAACATCCAACACAGGGTAGTATTCACCTGTATCGAAAATTAATGTGCCCCCTGTTCCCTTTAGCATCCAACCCATTTATTAACTGGGAGAGAGAAAAAATAAATGGATTGGATGTAAAGGGGAACAGGAGGCGCAACAATTTTCGGTACAGGTGAATACGTTCCTTCCAACACATGCATACTAATGATTTTCAAGTTTGAGCCTTTGAGAAGTCCTCATACTCGATGGTGAACAAATTCACTAGTGAAACGATTTACTTCTTTCTACATTTTGGTTAATACGAATACACTTGAATACCATTTTGAACTCAATTTTATGATGCATTTGTTGGCAAATTATGAAAAACTGTGCTAACACTTTTTTGCTATAGGCTCGGGAGACGGTACACTGCATGCCTGGAACATCAACACGAGGAATGAGGTATTTATAAGCTTTTTTACTGCTTTCACTACAAGAACTGTATTAACGTGTGTGACATAACCACGGATTATAGGGGAGAAAAAAAAAGTGGTTGTACACTTCTTCTTGTTACCTTGTGATAAAGAGAAGAACTGACCATGCCTCGTACCACTTCTACCCATGTAGAACAATTGTTTGTATGTTGCTGCTAAGACATTATATCTGTTGCTTCTTGAGAATCCTCGTCGAAGGCTACAAAGTAGCAAGCAGAGGATCGTGCTTTTGCATTTAGCCTTTTACGTAGTTCTGCAATTAGTGCTTGGATAATTCAGTTAAGACTAAGTTGTACTGGACTGAAAAGCATATACAGGCTGCGATTACCTTTAACATTAGCCATCGCAATGCAAATAAAATTTGATTGTTGGCAGGTGGCGTGTTGGAATAGCCACATAGGAATTACATCATGTTTGAAGTGGGCTCCTCGCCGAGCCATGTTTGTTGCTGCATCTACCGTGCTCACTTTCTGGATACCCGACAATTCTAAATCACACTCCATAGACACAGAGGCTACAGTTCAACCAGATCATGCTCAATGATGGATAGCAATTTCCTTTCTGCCATTGGGAAAGAAGGGTCTTCTACTTCTTGCTTATAAGTTCTATAATCTGCAGTTTTTCAAGTTTGATGACAAAGTTTATGCATGCGGGACTTGGCCGAAGTTAACTTGTATCTAATGCTTATGTTATAATCTTATGTCTTCAAATGTTTTTGCACGTGTATTCTTTCTTTGCTGCAAGCATTTGTGATTATTGACCTAGCCTTTTGATATATAACTATTCAGAGAAAACAGATTTCGGACAACAATAATGTGCATCGTTGCATTTGTAGCAAGTGCGGTATGAAAATTAATTAGTCTTTGCTTCAAATGAGAACTGGGATCCTAAAAACGTCAAATGCCCTCGTGCTACATGAGGAGCTCAAAAACCTTTAAACTTACAAACTTGTTGGGGACTCTTTTACAACTACATTCAATTAAGAAAGGACTCACAAGAAAGTAGAAACCCAACCCTCGAAAGTATAAACCCCGAAAGGCCAACTTTTACTGCATCCCTTCATTTCCCTTCGTGTTGTGTTTTCCTCTGAACTTCCTGGCCGACTTCCTTGGTCTTCTTTCCAACATAACCGGTCATGTCCTGCATTCGCCTCTTAGCCTGGTCCAACTGCTCAGGCAGACAGGCACGGCCTGACTGGCCTGCCGGAAATAGGTCACGAACCATGACAACGATGTAAGTCCGGTGAGTCCGGACGCACCAGACGCCAAGAATGAAGTCACAGCAAATTAAAGGCTAAGACAAGAGCGGCAGGAACAAGAACGGAACTAAACAACAAGAAAACTGGGGTGGTGATTGCAAGTCCGATGAGAGTTCCGACGAGCGTTATACCTGCAAGTGCTAGAAGACCACCGCCAACCGGAAGCATGGTTATCACAGCCAGAACTTTTGAAGCTGATGGGCCTCTCTGCTGTTGAGGACCTTGAGGACCACCCTTGATGCCACCTTCATAGCGGTGTTGTGTGTGAACTTGCACTTGATGTGGTTGTGGATCAGCCATTGTTGGTGATACAATTTCAAAGCTTGTAGAATTCAGATAAAAAAGAGAAAGATCTGAGCACAGAGGAGGTGTGAGAGAGAGGTGTGGTGGTGGAGCTTTAAAGAAGAGGTGGTGCATGCAACATGCTGACACGTAAGTGTTGATTGAGCTAAGGCTTTGCATGAGAAACAAGTTCCAGTGTCTTTTAGGAGCAGAAGCTGAAAATTTTGCTAAAAGATTTTGAAAAAAAAAAATGAGGTGGCTCCTGAGGAGGGTATCATTGTTGACACATCGCCATTTTCAGGTCTGAATGGCATATTACGAGCATCTTGTAGGTTTTATTTTTTTTCTTCCCTCTTGTAAGGGTTCGACAAGTTAATCAACCAAACGCACCTTCTAACAGGAAGCTGCAATATTATTGCAATGAAGTACATAAGATCCAATTTAGGAGGTCTTAGTGTACAGTACAAGGATCCTTAATGCTTCTTTTACGTTCGTTTGATTTCTCGACAACGCTGCTTCACGTTTGAGCGATATTTAGTTTACAGATGCATTGACGACAGCATTCTACAACTTGGGCATAGCACTAATGGATCCCCTGAAAGCTTTCCAGATGCTCATAGCCCAATTCAAAGCCTGTAAGTGGATCGTATGCCACTTTAGTTTTCAATATCTTGAAAGCTTCATCTTCTCCTGTGTGGGCAACTACCCTTGTGATGTGGGCTTATGGATCAAGGTTGAGTAACATTGTGTTATGAGCCCACTAACCCTACTCTGGACCTTATAATCACCGACATCAACTTGATTTTGTTCATTAAAAATCTCAATTAATTGATTATTGAATTAAAATCAATTGAATTCGACTAGTATTTTAATAAAAATATTATTTAGATTAAAATACGTACTAATTAAAGAGTTGGAAGAGGAAAATGTGAATACGTACTATTATTATAACTTACTATTGTTTAAACAAGAAAAAAGGTGAATTAATATTTTGAATAAATGTATCTTGCAATACATGAATATACTGCGATCCAATTATTTAAAAAATAGAAAAGGAAATATTCTTTACATTATAAAAATATGAATTTTGTGTTGTATGGAAATAGAAACTAGGGTTAGGGGTAGTTAGCAGGCATGTAGGGGGGGGAAGCGAGAGGGACAGGACTCAAGAGGCGGCATCACACAAGTGCGTAAGATAAAAGTAGAGGAAAGGGGGGCATGTGGTGAGGTAGGTCCAGTGGGCCTTTGAGCAGAGAACATCTTCCAATCAATCAATCAAATCAAATCAATCAAAATTAAAAAGATTGCTGCAACCTTTGTGTATTGGAACAGAGTTGTCATTGGTCGTGGTTGGGACTTTGTTTGATGGGTCGGTTAATTTTTGGGCGGTTGGGGATGAGGGTGCCCACAAATTCAACTCGAGAAGATACCAATCAAGCTGCTACTGATGTCCGAGTTCAGATTCTCTATCTAATATTATAGTACTTTATTGTATTTAATAAATCTCAGCCATTTATTTATGTGGAATTCGCATAGGACTCGCGTAAATCCCGCAAAATAAATGATTGAGATTTCATAAGACAGAATAAAACTGGACAGAGGATCTAATTTCCTTATCCCTTCTCATTTCTTTCGTAACCAATTATTTCCTTTCCTTTTTTTTTTTTTGGGGTGCCTTTCAAGGCTAGCCTCTCATTCCTTAGGCAATTACAATGGATTGAATGATCACCTTGTTGTTCAAGAAAAGAAACCTGTTCGGGCAAATAGACATGACGATGTGACCCAATCATGAAGACTTATGGAATAGAAACACTTCACTAGACTATAGAGACCAGGCCCCCCCACCCCCCCTCCCAGATTATGATCTGTTAACTCCGCACCCTTTATTCCTCTGTATCCGCTCGTGCGCGTGCTTTGTTTGTGCATGCTCATCTCAGACACATCTTTACCAATCTTTCTTGTCATCAACTCATCTTTTCTATTTGGTTAAATCAACTTTACTCACTTACACATCTCATTTATGTATGATACTCGCAATTCTTCTCTTTTTCCTTGTGATTATAAATGCGTTTTGAATAAATTCTATTAATGACTGCCGTAGTCACATACTTGAATTTGCAGCTTTGATTTAACGGCTTAGCTAGTTTTAAGGAGGATTTTGACAAGCTGGTTACATAGCACATGACACTGCCCTGGAGGGAGTTATTAATAACTGCAACCTCTAGTGAAGAAGAGATGGGATAGATCCAGGAGGATGAGAAACTTATGGCCATGGATATTGGATATAGTGAAAAAAAATCCAAGTAAGATACTCCATGCCATTTTGTTTCTGTAGGTGCAAGTACCCCTCACATGGGAGAACAATTCCTCTTGTTTCCTACAACTCTAGGTGCCTGTACATCTTCACTGTTATAGAAAATGACAGTGGCGCTTTATAATTGGAGTGCCCTTCAGAATTCACAAGAATTTATCAGCCCATAGGGTTAAAGGGAATTGGAGTTGTTACTGAAAGTCCACAAAGCTGCAGTGTTAATTAGTTCTTTAGGTCTATCAAAAGACAGTATTGTTGAATCTAGTCAAGTCACTGCGAGCTTTGAGGTTGACGTAGAAAAAAGTTCGAAAAAAGGCATGACCATTTTCACTTGTTCACACTTAGGTTCTATAACAAATTAAGAGGAAATGTCAACCTGAATCTAACATGGACAGAAGTGGAAAAGGAACTGATGAATTAACACGATGTTTTCTCGGTGTAAAAGTCATGAGCAGTAAGATTCAACCAACATAAGCAGCTGCTGAAGCTATGGGGATACGATGCTAGCTATGTAACAGACATCTTTATTCAAAGAAGACCTTGTTAGATATGGAAAAGATTAGCATTTCATAATCGAATATAAACAGAATCAAATGCGTAAGACTTGAGAGCAGTTTTAGCCGATCCCTTTAGCATTTAATTCACCTGTGACATTGTAACAGTGAAATGGAGAATCATCTCTTGGATATACAAACACATATCATTTATATACCTTTCTTTTAGAGATCTATTTCTGAACGCTATATTATTTATTTAGGTTATATGTGGTTGAACATAAATTTTTTAATAGAATATAATGAAATTATTTATAATAAGATGGAACGTAAATAGATGTAATATTAAAAAATTGTTGTTCGGAAGGAATGGAAGAGTTCATAATATATATGAAGAATTTTTATTTTTACTATTTAAGACGGAATGTAAGGTAATATAAAACCTTTCTCTTTTATTTTATTTCATTATATTCTATTATAAACTTCCTCTCAATTGTTGGCAAATGTTATATTTCATTCTATTTTATTCCATTAATAAACTCTCAACTAAATATACCTGCGCATAACACGGGATTAAGTCTATACAACTTTTCGATATAATAAAAAGTAGGTAAAATAAGCTTTGTATTTTGGTTTTCAATAAAATAATGAACGTTGCTGGTACAAATTCCATCAAACTTTAGGTCGGCTAGAATATATGCTGATTAATCTGACGTTATCTTTGGAGCCGCATATGATTGATTGCATTATGATACTGTAGAAAGCTAAACTACAATTGGTTGGTTTATAACCAATCAGCTGCTAATGCTCGGTAGTATCGTAAAATATTTGAGGTCGGCAGGAACATAAAATGCACTCAAGGCATGCATTATTTGGTCCAAACATAGAATAATTGTTGGTTTTTTAACTGAATCGAGTAATCATTACAGAGTCAGTTGTGCGGCATCTTTCTATAATGTGGTATTAATAGAGCTTGAACTCCTCTAAAAGAAGTGCTTCACAGTCTGCTTGTAAGCAAGGGAAAGGAATAGATTTCTGGCATAAAATTGTTTTTGTACATAAAATCCTAGTAATAACAAGTCTATAAAACAGAAAATAGATGCAGATAGATATGTACTGAAAAACACCTTATTTCTGAGTTCTTTCCTAGAGGAGTACAGTCTTACAGGCTAGCAGTAGGGGAGGATCCATTCAAGATAGGACATGTAGTGATTTACCCAATGATAAGGAAAACTGTTTTCTGCGTAAGAATTAAGAAACCCTAAAAGGGTATTCTGCTAATTAATGATAATGCTAGGTACAAATGCAATTACAGGTGCTTGCAGATCGGCTACTGAAAGTTGCTACCATCTCCTGTGTCTTGGCCACCACCATAAGGGTCATTGTTCCAGGGAGAAGGGTTATAGAAACCAAGGTTTTGATCGTACGAACCTCCTCCTCCATGATTCGTCCTTCTTCCAAACTCAGAGGTTTGTGGCATTTCGTTGCAGGCATAGCGGATCAAATCAGCATTTGTAGCATCCAATTCCTTTTGGAGTCTCATAACCTGCCTTTGAAGGACTGAGATGGCACCAACACAGCCATATACAGGATCTTTCATCCTTGCTTCAGCTTCATATGCAAGAGAGTTCACAGCATCTTCTCTTTGGTGGGGAAGTACTTCATTCAGGAGCTTGCTGACATTGCTTGCTCCAAATATCTTGTGAACATTGGCAAACTTCTGGGGCTCTTCTGGTGGGAAATACGGTGCGAAGATGCAATCTGGCATGCATTTCCTCCTCAAGAACTTGCAAGCAGCACATGGGGAATTGGAGTAACTAGAGGAAGCCATCTACTATATATGCTAGCTGCAAAAGATTCAAACCAATAGTTTCGTTTCCTACATTCTCTTTCCTAAAAATGGAATATTAAAGAACTCAGCTTTATACTATTATTTCAGCTATTCCTTGATAGAATTATCAAGAAACGTTTTGAACTTCAAGTTGGTATAGGAAACTTTGTTTCTCTCTATTGTATGCTTCGAAGTGTATTTACACTTTGGACTATTGGACACAGTGTAGCACCACAGCCCCAGGTAGTATACTTTTCATGAAGCATACAAACCTCCCACCTCCTTTTCAAACTTCTTTTACTTTTTAGGCCTGCAAAGCAGCCTTTCTTGAATTTAATGCTACTATTTGAACCTGTACATATTTCTTGAAATTTACTTGGAAACCTATATATAGTCACACACTTACAAACAAACAACCAAAACAAAGAGCATAGAATACAAAAACAATATACTGATAACGTGTCTCAGTCCTGTGGTAGGATTCTTGCTTGGTCAAATAGTTTTGTAACTTCAAACAATAGTCTTCTCACTCTATTTTTTTCTGTCACTCTCCTTCTCTCCTATCTCCAAATTTTGATTCCTAGGCCCTTCTGCAGTATTGCTACATGATTGATTTGATCATTGATGTGAGCAGTGGGATCTATCTGGTGCAATTTCAACCTTCACTGTTAATCTTTTCTCAGGAGAAGAAAAGAAATTGTAGGGGTAAATTAGAAGTTAAAGATCCATAGAACAGAACCATTGATCAACTCTTGTTACACTGACGGAGTTTTATCCAAAATACATGAGAAAAATGTAAAATTGGAGTCATGTAGGAAGTTTATAGCTTACCTTCTCCAAATATGGCTCTTTATCAGGAGAACTGGGGAATATACCTATCCCTTTGTGTAGACTCTTTCAAGATCTATAGGTTGCTAGTCCCCAGGAAAAACACACTATGCACCCCACTGAAAAAAGTTACTTATCATCAGTTATGCAAGAATTCAAAGAGGAAACCCTAAGTGCAGGAGACACAGAGGGAAACCTGCAAATACAGTGAAAAAAGGTGAGGAAAGATTAGAGAAGAAAAAGGCAGGCAAAGAGCATTTTATTGAAGGGGAGTGGAAAGCAAAAGACAAGTGCAATTAATGGGGCAACAAGTAAATGGATGACTATGACACTGCTAGTTATAATAATGTCAAACACTGTTCAAGAACTTGGGCAATTAGCTTAAATTATGAAATAAATAAATATATATATATATATATATATTATAATCATTAAAACCCCTATGCCCATAACTCTAATACCATAAATATATGCAGATATGAATCCCGAAAATGCACTCAGAGGGAATCATTTCATTTTGGTTGACCAGAACTTCTGTAACTATATATAGAGTATATCAAGCTGAATTTGTGATAATGATGCGAAGTTCACACAACAGCATATATACATGGTGTCTGGTGAGCTTATAAATGATTCAAAGTGACTCCAAGACTCAGTGGATCAACTCTGTTGAATCCATATGAACAAAATTAGATTAAAATGGTGAAATCCAAATTGCAGCCCTCAGTTGTTAAATAGACCTTCGATTTTCTGCATAATGAGCTACCACAGACGTTTCCATCATAGAAAACTTCAACGAGAAAGAAACAAGCTGAGAATAGTAAAAGATTGCCAGGATCTATACACTTGCCGATTAATTACAATTACACAACAATAGAATTTCTGATACACACATAAAAACACGTCTTTTCTTGAAGCAGTAAACGTCGTTTTACAATCGTACCAATGAATAGTATTATAATACATGAAACGTCACAAGGAGAATAACCATATCTTTCAGACCCTTTATTTGCTTGTCTACACGTACAGAAAGAATGATTCACAAACATTTTTATGCCATTGCGAACCAGTCTATCGAGCACTTGTAGCGATGTACTGCTCTAAATTATTAAAGGAACACAACTTAGATAAAGCTATATTGATGGAGTATTCAATAAAGGGATAGAGAAAATTTTGAAAGAGCAGAGGAAGGGGACAGATATGGAGGAAATTTAGGAAAAGTATGTGAAACATATGAGAAAAGGAAAGGAGATTTTTTGGCATGCAAGAAATCTTATTTACTACCTTAAAGTATTATGACAAGGAAACAAATTATCAAAATCCCATCAATCAAATTCTCTAAATAATATTCTTAAGTGTGATTCATGTAATATAAAGATCCAAATAAGCAAAGATACTAATTAGTGTCATAACAATGTAATACATATAAAGGGAAAGGGATATTAATTGATTCGTACTAATAATTTATGTCTTTCTCCAAAAGTGGGATGCTATGACTATTTACTTTTCCATTACAGCAGAAAGTATAAACACTTGCTAACTTTGAATCCCCTTCCAGAGGTTGCAACTCATTCATAAGATATTGTCTCTAAACTAATCCAATGTGACATTGGTGACAACTTAAACTCCCTAAAGTTAAATCACATGCTAATATCTATACTATAGTAATAAACTCAATAATGCTTGCTACTAAAGGAAAGCACAGAATTCTTTATGAATTGTTATATAGGTAGGTAGTTTGTAACAAATTATTACGAGATCCATGGCGAATCATAGTCTTGCATATGATATGCTCTTCAGTTGTATAGGATTCGCATCGAGTCTATTGTTTTATATAATAAACTATTTAAGTTCCAGTATTGCAAACGCGTGACTGCACACGTTTTGTAATAGAAGGTAGCTTCTTTTTCTAACCCTTTGAAGAAAATTTGAACCATGAAAGTTGAAGAAAGCTGCAAATTCTGAAACATGAAACTATTAGACTCAATTATTGCAAACAGTTTCTCAGGTTACACACAGTACAATTCTAAACTGAAGTATTATCTGTTATATATATAAGGATATGTATAAATAAAATGATATGAAGGGTTGGCCCCCTCATATTTCACTTCTCAGATGTAGCTTTTCATTATATCTTTTCCTACCTGACAAATGTGACAACTTGCACGTACCCTAAACTCAATTTCCACATCTCCTCCTCAATTCTGCTAAAACGTGATTTGAAGGGCTATTGCTGACAATAGAGAACAAACTTTATGATCAGAAATGTGAGGTCATCTACTTTCTGAAAACAAAAACATTTTTTGACACTAAAATAGATTCAAATGAATCAGAACCATAAAAAATTAACATATAAAGATGCAAACATGACGAATTTATGAACTAATGGAATACACAGAAGAAAAGGTTGCCGGAAATTGACCATGTCATGTATGTTCTTAATCTTGTGTTGGTCACCCTGTATAGTTAATTAGCAACGTTCTGATTAATAATTAATATTGGTTATTAGTTATTACTAGTCATGAAATTAATTTAAAAAAATGTCAAAGTTTAAGTGAAGTTTTTCATAACAAATTATAAATATTTTTTAAATTTTAAATTTTTAATAAAAAAAACATTAATTAAGGACGACTCTTAATTTTTAGGATCAATTATGCACTATAGTTTTCAAAATCAGTATCTTATTTTTTTGGTCTTAGACCAGGATATCCATCGGCGGACTCAGTGATTAATCCTCTCGCTGGTTTGTAGGCACCTCACAGGGTGTGACAGCTGACCCAAAAATTTAAGGTTGCTCCATATCCAAAATTAAGGATCAAACCCCTGACCTTTTGTTAAGGATGGATGAGTCCTTCCCACTCAACCACACCCCTTAAGTTAAAATCAGTATCTTATTTATATTACATAAAAAAAAGAAATCAAAAGTTTATAAGAAATAATGTGATTTGAATTCTCATTTTTCCAAATTAATTTTTAAAGTGGAATAGTGTATGGTGCAGAGTTGATGGTAATAGCATAAGCATATTTGTATCTCTTCCATGATCAATCATAGGTACATGAATCTACTTTTTGATAACCCTATATCATATACAGACGCGTGCATGAGAACAAACATGCCTCTTCACTTTTTATTCGTTTTTTAAGACAAAAAGTTATGTGAATAGATCGTATAAGAACAATAGCTAGCCCACCTTCCCCAGTTCCCAATCTTTCTTTATCAGCTTGATGCCACGGGGAAGGTTGCTTAAAAGTCATCAAGAAAAGAAATATAGAGATCCCATACCTACTATATCTGCATTACTCAAATCAAAATCTTAATCTAAATCCAAGATAACGTCTCTGTTTAGATTTCCTTTGTTAATTTCAGAATCTGAGACAATACGTATAGTTTGTAACTTTGTTCTAGGATGGGGACTACCCTTCTATATGTTTCCCATTCATTGGTACCTACTAAGCTTTTCGTTTAACATTCAACTACTGATTTGAGTTCACGATTGGCCCTTGAGAGGAAAGTTTTGAAAAATGCAACAAAAGAAGAATATTTGAAAGATTTGA
>JAOQMR010000008.1:9740264-9751720 GCA_027563865.1 Erythroxylum pelleterianum | reverse complement strand
GTGATCACCTCTTTCACTGCCACTCTTTCAACCTTGATCTCATTGGTGTCTTTGGCCCCTTCATCTTTCTTTTCTTCTATATTCAGAATGCCTAAAGGGTCATGAGTTTCTTTTTCATTTGAAATTGGAGCTTCATTTCCCAAGACCTGTAATGCAGAATTTTCAATTTCTTCTGGTTCGTTCTTTTGCAAATCCTGTAATTCAGGTTCCCCATAATTTGTTGTCTCCTCGCTGTTCTGATTGGCGTCCTCTTTCACTGCCACTCTTTCAACTTCAGTTTCATCAGTAACCTTCATACCTACTTTCTTTTCTTCAACATTCTGAATGTCTTCAGTCTCATCAGTAGTCTTTTCATTTGATAGTGGTGCTCCATTTTCGATGGCAGAAGGAATTCCTGAGTTCTTAAAATCTTCTACTTCATTCTTTTCCAACTCAACATGCCCTTCACTTTCTGTTGCCTCCTCTCTTTTCTGATTGGCCTCCTCTTCTTCTTTAACATTTTGAATGTATTCAGTCTCATCAATAGTCTTTTCATTTGAAATTGGTGCTTCATTTACGATGACCGGGGGGACCCCTGTGTTTCCAATTTCTTCTACTTCATTCTTTGCCAACTCCACTTGTGCTTCACATTCTGTTGTCTCCTCGCTGTTCCGATTGGCCTTCTCTTTCACTGCCACTCTTTCTGCTTCGGTCTCATCTTTGATCCCATCTTCTTTCTTTTCTTGCATGGTATTTTCTTCAACATTCTGAATGTCTTCATTCTCATCAATAGTCTCCTCACTTGAAATCAGTGCTTCATTTTCGATGGTCAAGGGAACTCCTAAGCTCTCAATTTCTTCTACTTCATTCTTTCCCAACTTGACTTCTGCTTCATATTCTGCTGTCTCGTCATTGTTCTGATTGGCCTGCTTCATTGCAACACTTTCTACTTTGGTCCCGTCAGTATCCTTGACCCCTTCTTTCCCTCCTTCCACTGTAGTTTCTTCAACATTCTGAATTTCTTCGGCATCATCTGTAGCCTTTTCATTTGAAGCTGACGCCTCATTGTCAACAGCCATCAGAATTGCTGAGTTTTCAACTTCTTCTGGTTCATTATTTTCTTCACATTTTGCTGTCTCCTTGCTGTTCTGATTAGCTTCCTCTAGCCGGATACTGCTAACATTGCCTTCAACAGCTTGGACGGTAGATACATTCTCTTCTTTTTTCTCTCCTGAAGAAGCTTCTGATCTAGCCATGTTTTTACTCTTGTCCTGCACGATTTCTGTTTCTTCAACCAGTGAGGTTGCCAGAGTTGAGTTGAGGCTTTCATCATCGTGATTTGTCTCACTTGCACTACTCTGACCAGTTCCAGCATTCTCGGACTCCTCAACATTCTGGAAAAGACAGGTCCATCAATTCCCAACAAAAGTTAAATTGTCTAAAATTTACATGAGGCCTAGATAACGTGAACTATGAACTGCATATCTGAAATAATAACCTCTTTGTTTGAAATCTGTGCATTTGTTTCACTCGTCTGGAAGTTATTGACCATCTCTTTTTCGGTAGATTCCAGTGAAAGAGATTTAATGTTGCTCTCATCAGCTAATTGGCCATCAGTGTCCTTTACTTTTGGCATTTCTGCCTCCGCATTCTCTTCAGGTCCATCGGCCTCCTCTCCTCTTCTGTCATTAGATGTTTCCTCAACTACTTGGGCCACCTGCATCATTTACAAATATTGTTAATTCTAGTTTTCCTTAAAGAGACAACTTATCAGTTTGGAGGAAACTGAAAATCAAAATTTCGTTATCTTGAGCATTCTTATCCTGTGATCACCTCTTTCACTGCCACTCTTTCAACCTTGATCTCATTGGTGTCTTTGGCACCTTCTTTCTTTTCTTCTATATTCAGAATGCCTAAAGCGTCATCAGTTTTCTTTTCGTTTGAAATTGGAGCTTCATTTCCCAAGGCCTGTAATGCAGAATTTTCAATTTCTTCTGGTTCATTCTTCTGCAAATCCTTTAATGCATGTTCCCCATATTTTGTTGTCTCCTCTTTCACTGCCACTCTTTCTACTTCAGTTTCATCGGCAACCATCATCCCTATTGCTTTCTTTTCTTCAACATTCTGAGTGTCTTCAGTCTCATCAATAGTATTTTTATTTGATAGCAGTGCTTCCATTTCAATGGCAGAAGGAATTCCTGAGTTCTCAAAATCTTCTGCTTCATTCCTTTTCAACTCCACAAATGTTTTGCTTTCTGTTGCCTCCTCTCTATTCTGATTGGCCTCCTCTTCTTCTTTAACATTCTGAATGTATTCAGTCTCATCAATAGTCTTCTCATCTGAAATTGGTGCTTCATTTTCAATGGCCAAAGGAGTTCCAGAGTTTTCAAATTCTGCTGCTTCATTTTTTTCAAACTCCACATGCGCTTCTCTTTCTGATGTCTCCTCTCTATTATGAGCAGCCTCCTTGTCTTCTATAACATTCTGAATGTATTCAATCTTGTCAATAGTATTCTCATTTGAAATTGGTGCTTCATTTTCGGTGGCTGAAGGAATTCCCGAGTTTTCAAATTCTTCTGCTTCATTTTTTTCCAGCTTCACATGTTCTTCACCTTCTGTTATCTCCTTCCTATTCTGATTGGCCTCGTCATCTTCTTTAACATTTTGAATGTATTCAGTCTCATCAATAGTCATCTCATTTGAAACTGTTGTGTCATTTTCAATGGCCAAAGGAATTCCTGAGTTTTCAAATTCTGCTGTTTCATCCTTTTCCAATTCAACATGCCCTTCACTTTCTGTTGCCTTCTCTCTACTCTGATTGGCCTCCTCTTCTGCTTTAAGATTCTGAATATATTCAGTCTCATCAATAGTCTTCTCATCCGAAATTGGTGGTTCATTTTCAATGGCCAAAGGAATTCCTGAGTTTTCAAATTCTGCTGTTCCATCCTTTTCCAACTCAACATGCCCTTCACTTTCTGTTGCCTCCTCTCTTTTCTGATTGGCCTCCTCTTCTTCTTTAACATTTTGAATGTATTCAGTCTCATCAATAGTCTTTTCATTTGAAATTGGTGCTTCATTTACGATGACCGGGGGGACCCCTGTGTTTCCAATTTCTTCTACTTCATTCTTTGCCAACTCCACTTGTGCTTCACATTCTGTTGTCTCCTCGCTGTTCCGATTGGCCTTCTCTTTCACCGCCACTTTTTCTGCTTCGGTCTCATCTTCGATCCCTTCTTCTTTCTTTTCTTGCATAGTATTTTCTTCATCATTCTGAATGTCTTCATTCTCATCAATAGTCTCCTCACTTGAAATCAGTGCTTCAGTTTCAATGGTCAAGGGAACTCCTGAGCTCTCAATTTCTTCTACTTCGTTCTTTCCCAACTTGACTTCTGCTTCATATTCTGCTGTCTCATTTTTCTGATTGGCCTCCTTCATTGCAAAACTTTCTACTTCGGTCCCATCAGTATCCTTGATCCCTTCTTCCCCTCCTTTCACTGTATTTTCTTCAACATTCTGAATTTCTTCGGCATCATCTGTAGCCTTTTCATTTGAAGCTGACACCTCACTGTCAACAGCCATCAGAATTGCTGTGTTTTCAACTTCTTCTGGTTCATTATTTTCTTCACATTTTGTTGTCTCCTTGCTGTTCTGATTGGCTTCCTCCAGCCGGACACTGCTAACATTGCCTTCAACAGCTTGGACGGCAGATACATTCTCTTCTTTTCTCTCTCCCGAAGAAGCTTCTGATCTAGCTATGTTTTTACTCTTGTCCTGCACGACTTCTGTTTCTTCAACCAGTGAAGTTGCCAGAGTTGAGTTGAGGCCTTCATCATCGTGATTTGTCTCGCTTGCACTACTCTGACCAGTTCCAACATTCTCGGACTCCTCAACATTCTGGAAAAGACAGGTCCATCAATTCCCAACAAAAGTTAAATTGTCTAAAATTTACATGAGGCCTAGATAAAGAGAACTATGAACTGCAAATCTGAAATTATAACCTCTTTGTTTGAAATAAGTGCATTTGTTTCACTAGTCTGGAAGTTATTGACCATCTCTTCTTTGTCAGATTCCTGTGAAAGATATTTAATGTTGCTCATATCTGCTAATTGGCCATCAGTGTCCTTTACTTTTGCCATTTCTGCCTCCGCACTCTCTTCAGGTCCATCATTCTTCTCTCCTTTAGGTTTATAGGCAGTTTCACTACATTTATCTGCCTCTGAGTCTGGAAATAACGCCTTGTTTGACCTTCCAATATTTTCTCCAGGCTCATAATTCTGCAATTTTTCTTCCACCTCTTCTTCGTGTTTCAATGCCTCCTTAATCTCCTCCTGAACCTCTGATGGCTCACTATTGCTGTCATGGTCATTCACTTTAATTTCCCGCTTCTCTTGTGCAGCTTCTTCTCCAGTAGAACGTTCACCTTTCAGGCTTTCCTGGTCATTAACGACTGAGAATTGAAATGTCAGATTAGCACTTCGAACAATTTCATCCTCTATGCTACCATCTGTCTCTGAACCTTCATAATCCTGCTAAGAAGAACAATTTTTGCTGAAAAACCACGTATGTAGAAATTTAATGAGTGTAACACCAACATAACATTTACTTGCACACCTACCTTTCTGCTTAATTTCTCAGCATCGACATCATTAATTTTGAAATTCTTAGATGGACCTTCGTCAGCATATTCCTGTGAGGAGCCTTTGATAGTATCATCTCCTGTTCTTTGTGATACAATATCTTGCTCGTCCAGAATTTCTGCCTTCCTTCCAGTGTTTCTCAAGCTCTCAATTACGCTGTCATCGGTTATTGTGTTCTGTTCATCAGTGGCCTCTCGACTGCCTATCATCTTTGGTCCATTATGCACCTGTAGCAATCAATGAGAGTCACACTCCATGTCCTATAAAGAAGGCTGAAAGAAGGAAAAAAGTAGTATTCAACAGGAGTTCATAGTTACATTAAAATCACACCTCATCACTTTTGACACCCGTTGTCTTGATAGTTTCTTCAACTTCACCTCTCAATGTTGACGATGCTGCTTGCTGGAGGCTCTCTGCTTGAGAAGTTTCTGCATCTGTACTGATGACTTCAATAGGAGGTACTTCCTCAGTGTTACTTCTTTCAATATGTTCACCTGCAGAAACTGTTCCATGGGCGTTACTACTTAAAATTTTACCCTTTTCATAAATGATACAAGCAAAGATAGTATTAGATGTCCCTTAAGTATGCTCTGGTTCCTCCATATTTTCAAATTAGTTTTCAGAGTGAGTCCCAGAGCCAAAAGTACTCACTTGATTTTTCAATTTCTTGTGCCTTGTCTTCCGCGTTCATCACAGAATCTTGACTCCCCAACTTTACCTCAGAGTCCGATTCAGCCACATTGTGCATATTTTCTGTTTGTGGGATCTTTCCTGTCCCTTCTGGTTCTGATTTGCTTTCATGAGCTTCTGATTCATTCTGAACATGCTTTTCGTCGACTTTGGATACTTTTTTCACTTCTTGGTCTTGATTTTGAGAATGTATGTCACAGGCCTCTTCCAGTTTTGAATCTTCTACCAATTCTGCTTCTGGTTCCAATGAATTACGTTTCTTCAAGTCATTAACGTTCTTGTCTAGTATTAAAACTTCGATTTCCTCATCCAATTCCCTTGGCGGTAAATTCTGCAACAAATCAATGAAACAGTTAGAGTTAAGCAATTAGGACACATGATAGGTCAACGCAAATGTAGAAAATGAAACTGCGGAACCAGTAAAGTTACAAGACTTGATGATTCTACCATTTCATTTTCTAGTTCATATTGCCCCTTGGAAAACTCTTCCTGATTTTCTTCGAGCTTTGAAGTTTCCTCTTTGTTGTGCTCCACAGAAGTTCTGATGTCTTCAGCGGATATCACAGTGTGCCCACTGACACTATCAGCCAAGACAGTTTCTCCAAGGATTTCACTTTCTGGTGGATCATTCTTGAAATGATCATGTGAATCCGGTTCCACTGAGACAATATTGACTATGTCAGAGTTGTCTTCCTTCTGCGGACACATATGATCTCCTTGGGTGACAACAGGAGTTTCTATCTTCTGCTTCTCTTGCCTCTGATCTACTGCAACATTCACATCCTTAATGTGCCTACTTGATTCTACTTTATTTTCCTCTTCCTCGTTGGATGTGATACCTGACAATTGTCCAAGCTTGTCTTCAACTTTGGACACAGTTTGTTGAGTACTTGAGAAGTCTGTTGCAGGGGAAATGGATGCTATGTCAAGTTCACACATCATTCCCTCTCTGATCTCAGAGCTTGCTTCTTTATCAATATCAACACCTGGAGTTGCTTCCTCCATTGAGGAAGTTTCTCCAACTGTAGAAAATGCGATGCCCTCTTTGTCATTTTCTGTTTTCCGAATTGGTATGACCGCAGCAGGATCCTTCTCCTCCAGACAACACGTTTCCTTCTCTACTAGTCCATCAACAACTTTCCTTCCAATGATCTCTTCACTGACTTTTGGTTCACTCCTGGCACTAGTGTCTCCACTTTCTTGTTCTGAGATAGACACTTTGAATGTTTCAGCTCCAGTTTCCAAGTTGTCTATTGTTGGATCAGGGGTGTAAATTGGGGGTTCTTTAAACTCACCCAATTTAGCTTCATGCCTGCTTAGCTCTTCATCGGCTGCAGTTTCAGCATTCTCATCGACCTTCTTTTCTACTTCTTCAGATATCTGCAGGCTGCTAATTTGTTTCTGAATATTTTCTTGTTTTTCTTCTGCTGAAGCCAGGCTATTTATGTCTCCTCCATTTTCTTCCAATGCTTTCTCCTCCTTTGAAGTTTTATTTTCTTCAGCCCCAAACAATACTTTCACGCACTCCTCCTCTTGATAGCCAGTCCCTTTATCATCAACAATCTCAAAATCCCTTTCATTAGGTTCTGCTGTTTCTTCTTTCTCTTTCAAGGTTTCAATCTTGTCAGTGAGCATCTCCTCTTCAACCTCAGAAACTTCGTGTTTCTCATTCTCTTCCCCACTCTTTGGCCTCTCTTTTGCTGTTTGGGGTGAAAGGTCCAAATCCTGACAGGTTTCTTGACTATCAACCATGGCAATTGAGGGTGATTTCAAAAAATTTTCACCCTCCAACACTTCCATGTTGGCTTTCAAACCGACCTGTTTGGCTTCAACCCCGTCATGACCCAATTCTTGTACCTTTTCCGACTTCATCAAATGATCACCAGTTTCAGGAGGGTGATTAATATCATGCGGGTTAAAGTTTATGTTCACCTCTTCCTTTTCCTGCAAGAGTAGGAAATGTACATGCTTATATTTACCAAGTGAAGAACATCTGTCACAATCATCTGTGCAATATCAGATCTTACAGGCTAGATGCCTATTTATTTGCAAATGTAATTAGAGAAAATAACAATATATCTGTAGCATGGAGCACAAGGCAGCATCGAGAAGCTGAAGCTACATAAAGATACCACTTCAGATTTCAGGGAGTGAGTTAAAGAAATGTTTCGGATCTTAAGATGGAAACATGAAATCGAAGAGACTCCATCTAAAAGCTTCATTTGTATGCTGGAATAAGTGTAAACAAATTCTGAGGCCATTCTGTACTTGAGGTATCTCAGAAGCATACCTTATATATATAGAATATACTAGTTCTTATCCAAACCAAGTATGGAAACTCTCCTATTTTGAAAATAAACATACACTATATAACATGATCTATCCAGCTTGAAAATCTATTGAACTTTCACTAGCAATGATTTATTTGGATATCTGGTGTACTTCAGTTGACGAAAATGTTGATCTGTCATACAGACAAATCCCTGCAGCAATCAAGATCAAGAGCCTTTGGTGCTTATTTTGATCAAATATAGCTTTTCCAGAGTTGCTCTACAACTAGTGACGGGATATCCGTGCATGTAAGAGACTTCATTTTGTGTACGTACAGGCCATTCTCTCACAGGTAACGGTGGAATTTGACTGCAAACTCTTTTTGAATACCGACAAGAGATTTACCCCACTCAAAAAGAAAACGCAAAAGGGTGTAAAAGCTTTTGCTAAGGAAATAACATTAAAGAAAAGGCTATGCTTTTATGGTCTTTATGTAAAAAAGAGAAAAGTAACATTTTCTTGATAGCTTCAGGAACAGGATGAAAAGAACACGTCCGAGACTTAATCATCGAACATTAGTGTAAAGATTTCTGCAGGACTTGACAGGATTTATATGGTCATAGACTCTTAATATTCCAAAGTAAAGGCTTCAAATTTATGTCACTGCTCTCGTCTTGCATATGATCACTCAAAGCCGTAGCTGTTTTTCCTGGAAAAAGTTTCTGGCTGTTCTAATAACCAAAGATCAAACTTTCGTGTTTAGATAGAAAGGACAGGAAAAGCAGAAACTGGGTGTAAAGGAGGTGATCGTGCATACCTTAATATATACAGGTTCTGAAATATTAGCTTCCGTTGCCATTTCATTCAGAACTAGTACTGAACATCTGTTCTCGTCTTGATCCCAAGTCTGGGAATGAAGTTGAAAGATGTAATTGAAGCTCTTGTTGCTGCAATTATCATAGACGACTTTAAACTCTGTGAGGGTGGATCATTAGGTACCTGTAGTAATCTCTTGAAAGCTATATTGCTAAAGTAGGCTAGTAAGTGACAAAATGCCACATGTATAGGCTAATGTGTTGGTGAGTTGGCAAGATATATACTATGGTCCTACTTATTGTCCAGCCACATGCTCTAATCGACAGATAAAGCCTTAGTGAAAATGCGCAGTCAAGGGATCTGTCACTTTAGACTGGAATTCTTGTAATAAACCCACCAGCAGAAAGATGCTGCCACATCTTTTTAACAGTTTCCTTTTGTCAGAGAGCAATATAGATTGTCGTGCGGGGTTCTATCTGATTTGAATGATGAAAGAGTATGTTGTGTTACTGTTCCTATTAGCTATGACCCCAAGTTTCAATCTACCAAGAATCTCTTCATACTTCTTATATCATATTGGTTGCGTGAATAAATTTACGTTCTTTCCATCTAATATCATTATTTCAGATATCTTGCCCGAAGGCCATTATTAAAAACTCAAAATGGCCTTGGTCAATAAAGGAAGTTTCTGATTATCAGATGGAATGGTGAAAGCACAGCTAATGTAATGTTCAAAACAGAAGGGTCTGATTTCTGTTTGCATTTCAGAAAAAGAAAATTTGGTGGCCAAAACCATGACCATGAGCTTGGTTTATACTACCATGAAGTGGAATTATGCAAGATCTTCCATGTTTAGTTTTCATGTTATGCTTGGATTTTACGGTACCAAGTTGTTCAAATTCATAATTTTTTTCACCAGTGACATCATCAGTTGGTGGAAGATGAGAATTGAAGGTTAGTTTCTGATTAGTCATGAAGCAATGAGTGGTTAAATTCTTTTCTTGCGTATACAAATTACGTTCTGTTTTATATAATCATATCAGTAATGATAATGATGGCTTATATGGACGATCCCCAGCGAAAACCTAGTCCATCTAAAGCAAGATGGAATCTTTCTGCACTAGACAACATCAAGCAACAGTTGGGCAGACCCACCCTGCCTGCCTGGCCCCACTATTAGGTGTCACTATTAATTCATTCCATTAAATATCAACTCCCAGTCTAAGCATTAGATTAATGAGACTTGGTGAGTTTAAATGTGACAGATCCAACCAAACCTCTAATTGATCACATATGCCAAAGCATTATATATTATTCAATGTTTTGTTAGTTTATGTCTTTGACAATCAATTGGATGCAAATTAATATATGACATTATTTTGAATTAATAAAAAGACTTATTTATCTTTTTGTATTAATTTAATTAATATTTTATATTTTAATACTAAAGATAAAATCTTCAGAATAATTACTGTGTAATTGAAATTATGATGAGATCATAATTATAAGATTCAATTTATACTTAAGTGTTATTCCTTAATGTTCCTAGTTGTAATTTCTTCAAGACTGGATATTGTTGAAACGGTAAAACTAGCACACATTATGTTTCTTTCTTATGAAGAAAGTAATTGATCCCATAAATTAAAGTATAGAGATACTTAAACTAATATGTGGGTGGTTATTAGAGAATAAGTCACTGAACTGACCCGATTATGAGAATTCTAAATGGAATATTACTTATGTGTCTGTGGATTATCTCATAATGATGGTTGTATAATTAATCCTCATACTTGAGGTTACCAAGATATCTAGTATAAGAATTATTTTGTTTTGATGCTACTTATGAATCGTCCTAAGATAATTCAGTAGGTAGTAATTGGATATAGTATGAACCATATGTAGATAGTTGAGTAAATCAATATAGGATTCGTCACTCTAAAGTAATTAGATAGAATATTCTACTGTTCTTGATTAATAATGATTTATGGAATTCTCTAGCTAGAGTAAATTGATATTTGAAAAGGAGGATACAATGTCTACTCTTATCATAAATAATTTCTTTCATAATTGGATTATGTTTGAAATTATAAATCTAATGAGATTATATATTTGATGAGATCAGATATTTTTGAAAATTTAAATCCCTCAATAAAATATTAAGTACACATTTTGAACGTGGTAGTTGTCTTCCATTATTTGATAATAAAATCATAATTCTGTTTATTATTTGGCTTGTTGAGTAAACTCAAGGTCATTTTAACTCAGCTATGTTTTATCTTAAATTAATGGGTTCTACTTAACTAAAATTGTATGATTTGGATGAGTAAACTCATAGTCATATAAATTTAAAGGCAGGGTTAGGAATAATATATTTGATATATTTTTGGCAAAAGTTGTCACCTAACGATTCTAGGAGTCACATGAGATATGATAGAAAAGTTATTTTCTACCTAATTTATTTTTAGTTGGTTTGTTGAGCAAACTCAAGATTAATTAATTTTAAATAGGATCCTAGCCCACTAAGAAATTATTTGATAAACTTTCGATATAGTAGTGAGGGCTATTATTTTGAGGAAAATAGTGGGAGTCATCAAATATTTTAAAGTATTTATTTTATTTAATTTTTTGATATAAACTAATATATGCTCCTTTTATGCTTTTTCGGTTATTGAATTTGAAGATGAGTACCAACTTGACAATGAGGAGCATTATGGATGCTAATAAGTTGACCAGACCCAACTATTCAAACTGGCTATGAAACCTAAGAATAGTTCTTAAGCAAGAGAAGAAGAAGTATGTTCTTGATACTCTTACTCCATGAGAACCTTGTTCAGATGCAACTGATGAAGATTGGAAGAAATATAAGCGTTATGTTGATGAAGTTGAACAAGCTACATGTGTGATGTTAGCTTGCATGTCTCTTAAACTTCAGAGGCAGCATGAGAACATGGATGCACCTACCATGATACGGCATCTTAAGGAGTTATTTGATGCACAAAGTAGGGTGGAGACATATCAAATCTCCAAGGCATTATTTCATGCAAGGTGATAGAAGGATCTTCA
>JAOQMR010000008.1:9722078-9740164 GCA_027563865.1 Erythroxylum pelleterianum | reverse complement strand
TGGACTTAATTATAAAGTTTGAGAAACTTTAGGAATCAAATATGAGATATTTGATTTTATTAAAATTAAATTAATTAGAATTATAATTTGATTTTAATTTTAATTAAAGATATTTAATTTTAATAAAAGACTGTTATAATTTTTTTATTTAAAAAGAAGAGCTTTTTAGAAGCTATTACTTTTTGTCTTTTTCCTCTAAAAGTAGTTTGAAAATTACTCTGTAAATATCATCAAATGCTGGACAATTGGACAGCTCGTGATTGATCAATCAAAAAAAATTTAAAAGATTTTTCAACAGAAAGCGAGCAAGGTACGATTTATAAATCGATTTGTGTTTTATTCAAGTTTAGTCAATTATCGAGATCCGCTAAGAATCTGTAAAAAATTTTTATATTTTACTACACTCGTCACTCGTGATTCGATCACGGTTGAATTCCAACATGTTATACCTCGGTACATAAGAAATTAACCGACTCATCAAATAGCTTAAGAGAATATGGCAGTGTACATACCAATATTCTCTTAAGCTATGACTTAAGTATTCATATATTAAATTAGCCGATGTAGACGGTGGCCAGTGGCACACTAAAGTGATGTGGACGGTGGCAAAGAAGAGTCTAAAGAGGAATTGATGATGAAATCAGCCAGATCGGTTCCTATATGAACTCATCAGCCACCGTCCATGGAGGCCTAAAGTTCTAATTATGTGGGCAAGAATACTTAATACATGTCATCTCACATTCAAGTGGATCCTTTTTTTTCCCCCCCTGATTATTCAGAATGCTTAAAGTGGCATTAGAGGCCAAGAAAGCAATCTCACTCAAACAGACCAAAACAAAACATTATTGTCTTTCTTGGCCGCCCATATATGGGTAATTGGTGGGATTCCCATTTGGGTTTGCCTTTTGGTCACATTGCATAATTACCAACCAGATGACATAAGAAGAATGTGCAATTGCCGGAGCCTTTTCATCTAATTGATTAGGCATACACATTCTCACGTTCCATGACATCATATTATGATTTTGAGGCTTTAACATTTTTTTAATAAAAAGGATGATTTATATTTTCTATTTTTCAATATTGCATTAAATAAATCTATTTAATAATATATAAATAAAGCTATGGATTAAGTTAAGAACTAGATAATTGAATTTGAAATATTCCTTTTTTTCAAATTACAAGCAAGAGTTCATCTAGTACTATTTGACCACCCTACTCATGGGTTAATAACTCTTTGAGAATTTGTGATCAAGTCCTTGAACTAATGTAACTTGGCACAAAAGCTACATTTAAAAGGAGTAAATTGATGTCATTCAACACTAAAAATGGAAGTTGGAGGGATATAGATCACCTATAGGTCTAATGAATTGGATATGAAACTTGTACTCCAAAATTGTTGAATGGTAAGCGCAGGGGATTTGCAAAGATGACCAAAGTGGCAAACAAAAGAAACATAAAGATGAAGAATCGTAGTGGTTTGGATTGGCTAGGTTGGTGGGGTCACATCACGCCAGAGGAAGACAAGCATGCATACGTCGATAACCTAAGTGGAACCATGTCAGCTCTGGTTTATATATATAGCTATTAGCCGCCATTGGACCCAGCTAACAAACGTTGTTGTAAATTCTGACTGTTTTACTTTTTCACTTAAGAGAATTCTGGTACTCTGCCATGTTGGAACCAATTGGCCATATGGTTGGCTGCTTTTGGTGTCACCCTGTAACACGAGACTGAGAATCCCTTTGGCAAGCAGCTCCATCAAAGACAGGTCAAGAGGGTATGATTAAGGGGATGAAACAAGCTTTACCTCACAATTACTAGTTTTACCCAACAGTAAGCTTCTTTATTGGGATGATGAAAAGCGTAAAAACACCACATGGGTTGGGTTTCTTTTGAAAAATTGAAGCCCAGTCCTTGATTCTCTCCTTCTCGTGTTCTTGCCTCAGGCTCAAAGGCCCAACTAAAGGAGTGTTAACTACGTGTATTCGGCTAACATCAAAACGAAAGAAGTAAGAAACTTATAACATCATTTTGTAAATGATGGGTCAGCTCACAAATATACGGGAGGGAGAAGAGAACACCACTTTATGCAACTTATAATGCAGCATATTTATCAAATTAAACTCCACCGCTTTTATTTGATTTAGGGATTGCAATAAGTCAGACTTGATTAGTCCTTAAGTAGTAGGCATGAGCCCAAGTCTAAATTGACCCGAAGCAGCCCTACCTGGGTTAGGGTCCAACTAACCGAGCTTAAATTATTTTTTAAAAAATTAAAACATTAAAACTAGTTAGCCTGGATTGTAGTTGTCCGAGCTCAGCCTAATCCAAGATCTTAAATTTTCAAAAGATAGGGCCTAAGGTTCGGTCAACCTAAACTTTGACATGTTAAGCCTTTCGCGACCTATAGTTTGATGGTTCGAGTCATAAGTAATACTCGTAGAATAATGACCGTTACACGCTGTGTGTTTATAAGACAACGAATTTGATAAGATACAAGGCAAAAGGATACTTCAATTATTACAATTAGCACTATTCCTACACCACGGGATACTTAGCATTCTACTGAAAGGAAAGAAAACGACGTCGGATTAGCATGTAAGTACTATATTAATATTAATACTATGTCTACCTGCCGGTGATTGTGGCCTGACTGACTGACTGAGCAGGGAACATCATCAGTTCCCAGACGCAAATAATAATGTCAAAGGGCAAAACCGGAAATTTAGGGAAGACAAAACTACACGCGGTAAAAAGAGCCGTTGCTCATCGAAACCTTTAAATTTTTGGCGCCAAATTCCTCCTTCACTCGGTTTTCGTTACCCGTAAAAATCCGGGCAGGCAGCCGCCCCAATCCGCCTTCCTTACTTGACTTTATAAACCCCCGCAATCACACATTTGTAATATTTGTATATTATATAATAATAATTCTCTCTCTCGTATTATTCTCTCACTCGTATTATTTTCTTGCAAAAAATCTCTCTTTTTCTAGCACTTTCTCGGTTCATTTTCTCTTCATTTCCCCTAAAACATAAGGCATCCAAAGACTCTTTTCCTCTCTTCTGTCTCTCTTGCTTTCTCCCCTTGTTCTGATTCTTCAGTAAATATCCCATCTTTTCTCTCCCCTGGTTTCCTCTGTTTTTTCTCTGTTTCACTTCATTCTTTTACTGATTGGATATGGGGGTTTCAAACAAGTCACAGGTGGATTCCGGCTTGGACTCCGAAGCTAAAAAATGGGTAATCGCTGGAATCTCGATACGTACTTCGTTGAAGCCGATTAGCACGAGACCAAGAGTGAAAGAAAGTGACGACGGTTATGGTGGCGATGACACTGAGGAATGCTCAACTACACCGACTGCTAAAGAAGCAAGAATACCAGAAAGATTGCCGTGCCCGCCGGCTCCGAGGAAACGTCGCCCTTCACGATGTCACTATAATGGTGTTAGGGAGTTCTTTACACCACCTGACTTGGATACAGTGTTCCAGTGTTATGCTGAGAAAGCAAATTGAAAGCTTGAGATTAGTGTGGCCCCGTAGACCACTAGTAGGAGAGGTTGAGTTAGAAAATAGAAATTAGGTGTTTCGTAGTTTTTTTTTTTTCTGGTTTCTTTAATATCAGCTTGTGTTCTTAGTTTGGCAGAAGTTAGGGGTGGAAGTTGTAAAAAGATATGAGATTTCATCAAATGACTATTTTAGTTTTGCTTTGCTTCTGTTGGGTTTGAGTTTTCTTTCTCTTACTGTGTTTAATTTTTTTTTGGCTTGAGAATGCGATGTTCTTGTTTTTGTAGAGACCTTGCAATGGATTGAAACTACCGACTGCACTTTATGTAATACTTCAGCTTCTTTAAAGCTTGAAGGTTAATTGATTCGAGAGAAGCTTGTTACAATCCCCGTATTCTTGTCAAGTTGGTCAGCTTAAGCATGAGAAGTTATGATTTGTGGTGGAGATTGTCATTTGCTGTCTATGTCAGAAGCTAGCAGTGGCCACTTAGAATCTTGTTGAGTGGAAACTGGAAAGTTCCCAGAGCAGTGTACCTTCAAGTTCGCTATGATTATTCTCTGCTACGATCATATTTAATATTTCATCAAAGCTTCTGTTCTCACCAAGCATTTTTCGCTCAAAATAATTAGCGTGGCAGTGATATTTTTGAACCAAAAGACAGAAGTTGTGAGTTCAGTGTGCTATAACCTCCAAATTTTTGAACCAAAAGACTCAAAGTTGTGAGCTCAGTGTTTACAGTACCCGGCTATAACCTCCAACCTTCTTCACCTTCCCTTGTGATGTCTCTTTTTACATTAAAAGCAAGCACACACGTGTATACTGTAAGAAGGTTTCCAGTACTGACGGAGAGTATCAAGGAAAGTAGGCGAAAGTAAATCTTTTTCATGGCTCAGATGCTGCATGGATGGATGCAATGGTTCACACCCATTGCATTGACGGTGACCTCATGTCATGTAATCTTAGAGCCACTCCAATCCCATGCATGTACACACCTCTCCTTTTGTGCTCTGCCAATTCCGTCTTTCATCCTGTCTCTCATGACCCACTTTAATGACCCAACCTCAACTTGCTTCAGAGTCCTCTCTGGTTAGAAAATGACAAAATACATAAATTGGCTTGCTAGGATCCTATGTGTACGTGGGAGCTGAGTAGGTTGTTTGGTTTCACTTTGAAGCACTTCATGACAAGGACCTTGTGAAAACGTTGCTGTTTTATGGATAAGATTTAAGGCATGGTTATCATCTACTAAACAGTCAAATATATGTACTTGAATTGAAAGATTTGGGGGATTTGTTTTATGGGGAGGGGTACTCCTTTTGCGTATTAAAAACAGGGCAAAGGTTTCTAGGGATTAGAATGCTTTTAAGAAAGCATACACGATAAAGATGTGCTAAAAAATTAACGTTTTACTTTGTTGGATCTCTGTCATTTTGAATTTGCTATGATCGCTGTTGATGGCGTGAGGGATAAGGTTGTTCATTTTGTCTTCTCCTTCTTTAAAGAAACCATTTCTTCTGATGCAAAATTAGCCTTGCCATCTGTCACCTTAGAGGAAACAATTAAGGTTCGAACCCAATTCCTTCCTATGACTTCACCAAATCCTTAAAATTTACATGTTCTATGGTCTCTAACAATTTATAGAACAAAAATAGCTTCAGTCTTGAGCAAGAGACATTAATTCCATCCAGTATCAAGAGGGTAATCCTTACGCGTTAGGCGTCAAGAAAGGAGAGCATGTTGTTCCACTTTTACTATTCCAATATTGCTCTAACTTATTTCATCCATATATTTATGTAGGTCTTACATAAATATATAAATGAGATAAGTTGGAATAGCAAAAGTAGAACAAGTGATCTGATCCCGCTAAGAAACCAATCCTTTTTAATAAAAGAAACGTCTTTTGCAACGACGTTAATGTTCACTAATGAATGCACAAATATTTTTGTATTCATATTTCCGTGTAAAGTGGAGATTATAGAAATTACAACAATAATAATATCAAAGTCTAATATTGTTCGATAATATACAACTTTGCTCTTAATTAACGGGATCACAAAAATTTAGTAATTGTGTTGATAAATAATTGGTCGCATATTATTTTGAAATTAAGTTATTTTGTTAAAAAATAAAACCCCAAAATTGAATTAGTGAAAGAATTAGGTTAATGCACGTGGAAAAGGGTGTGACTCTCACGTGTAGAGGTAGCAAACACAAAGCTTGCTAAACAAGGCAGGCAGAAATAAATGGTGACCGAAAAGATTGACACAAAAATTGTAAAAAGCACATGAATTAATGGAGGCCATTTAAAACATGCACACGTGGGGCCTCCACCGTCACCAAGGTATCCTAAGTAGTAATAATAAAAATAATAAAATTGAAAATATAAATAATTAGTAAGCAACAAAAGTCAATTGGGGCAATCCAAGACAAGAGGAACGAAATTCGATGATATAATGCGTGCGTGTTTTTCTTTCAACGCGGTTTTAACTTGGCCAACTTTGGTGTCTGCCCGAGCTGCCCGTCAAACTCATTTTTTGGCGGGAAAGTTGAGCCGTAGTTTCTCAGAGTCACACGGAAAATTTTGGCGCCAAGAGGTCTGTGGTTAGCCCGAGAAATGCGGGCTTCCGACGGCTGAGATTCGCGGAAAAGTACGGGATCATCAGAGACGGTCTTGGATAGTGGGACCCACGGAATCCTATGCTGGACCGATGCTATGGTCTCTACTCTATTATGTGCTAAGGCCATTGGGCTTTAATTTTCAAAAGCCTGTGTTTTGGTTTGATGATGGTCCAAAAAAGAAGTGGCCTTGGCCCTCTAAGAGAACCCAAAAGAAAGGGGTTGGAGGATCAGCGGGCTCCTCGCGAGTGATGTCAACGCCTGAACTAAATTAAAGAACGAAACTTGGGTATGCAGTCCCCACAGCCTCGTAAAACTTGGAGTTAAAGCTTTACCTCCCGCAAGAAATCTACTCAGCTCGAGCAAAAATTAATCTGAACATAGATGATTTAAAGGTGTATTCTCATAATTGAGACTCTTAAAACACCTCGTGGGAAACAAAAAAAAAGAACGAAACCTCCAAATTGCATTTCATAGACCTACACTCCACATCAGAATTAAGAATCCCTATGAAAGGATATGAGACGAATCAACAAACAAACATGTTCTAAATGGTACCTGGTTAGCATAAACCAAAGGTAGGTTGCCAGAAATTCAAGTTATCCTAATTCATATTCTCGTAAGTCAATAAAGATAAATAATACGAATCAACAAACATATAAATACTTTAAAAGTGAGACAATGATAGAAATTAAACTATGACCAAATAAAAATCAAAAGCGCTGATAGAAAAACTGTAAGATGTGTGAGTTGCATCCATATCAACTAAATTTAAGGTAAGGGAAGGTTTGTTGTTGCATTGTCAATACAACAACTAACAACAAAGCCAACATCAATTATTGATGCTGGGTTTTACCATAAGGTTACAACAGTTTATTTTGTAAAAAAAGTGTAAGAGAAAGGCTGCGTATGTCGATGACCCTCTCCAGATTCTCCCGGACTGAAATCCCCTGCAATAAATACATTGACCCTTGTACACTAACTTAAAGCCTACTGAGAAATGGAAATATGTACATTCTTATTCATCCTGCAATAACACCTCTTTCTGTTTAGCTTTTCAATTGGGGCAAGAAATTTTGCCTTCTTGAATAATAAATTATGATTCATACATCAACCTCGATCAACTTATTGGCTGCCAATATCCTTGAAGCTTCTGATAGCTTGCTTTCCTCAACTTGCATGCGTCTCAATTGCGGCAGGTTGAAGATGAACTCTACAGCCTCAGCCTCAATCCTACTACATTGCTTAATATCAACACTCACCAACCTCCTGCACCTCTTCGAAATAGATAAAATTGTCGCCCTTGTAAGTCCTTTACACCCCCTCAAATTCAATTCACTCAACGAAGCGCAAGAAATTAACATGGCAATTAACTCCTTATCAAGCAAGCACTCATTATATGACAGGTCCAGTTTCCTTAATTGTTTCAAATTCTGTCCTAAAGCTGCAAGCAAACCAGATTGCCTCTCAACAACGTCGCAATTTATTAGTGCCAATTCTTCAAGCCCAGAACTTAAGGCAATTCCAACAGCCTTTAGCCCTTCACCAGTAACAAGGCAACAACTTTGCAGCCTAAGAGTTGAGAGACCCCTAAATTTTATTGCAGCAGCTGAGAGATGATCATTGTCAAGGTCTAGAGGCAAGCGAAGGTCGAGTTTCTGCAAATTACATCGACAGTTACTGATAAACTGAAGCAAACCCTCTCTACTGCCGCCATCATAAACCAGTAAAGACTTCAAAGAATCACATTTTTCAGCCAATTTTAACAAGACCGCATTAACAATACTTCTACAGGTTCTTAGCTCAACTTCTTGCAGACCCTCCAAGCACCTGATAAATGACAGAAATGACCCTCCATCACCAACACCTTCACAGCTCTTTAATTTCAATTTCTTGAGCTTTTTACAGCTCCTCCATAACCACCCGCATCCCATGTCATCCCCTCGAATCCCAGATAAACAAAGACTCTCCAACCCTAATTGTGCGTCGGGCTCATCAACTAAAAGCAAACCACATTCGCCATTGGCATTCAATTCATCCTCAACTTCACCGTTATTATTCATATAGATAGACAACTCCATCAAACATGAAAAAGACACAACCCAGCTCAAAAAGAGAGGCCTTGAAAGAGAGATAGTAAGAGAAGTGAGAAGAGTACATGAATTTGACAGAGAAAGCAGAGAGGAGCGAGCAACAGGACCTCCCAAGAACCTGAGGTGTGTAAGCTTGGAGCAAAACGAGGAAACCACACGGATAAGACTTGCGTTGAAAATTGTGGCGCTGGTGGTTGCTTTCAAGGTGGGGTCAAAGGAGAGGAGGAGAGAAAGCGAGGAGAGAAAAGGGTAGTGAGAGAGAAGAGAGGAAAGGGAAGGAATTGTGGAATCAGCAGCTGTGAACCTTAGAGAAAGAGAGGTTTTTGAGGTTCGGTAGAGGTAAAGCCATCGCTTTGAGACTAAACAAACCGATAAAGCTGATGAAGATGACGATGATTTCGTGACCCTGGAGAAGATTTCCTGAAGCAGCTCATCACACAACATGTTATCCATCTCTTCTGCAGGCTCTTGACGGTGAACACAAGATGAAATTCTACTCTTGATTCTTCTTCTTCTTCTTCTGTATAGTTGGTATCAAATCATCGGCATGTTGTTGTTATCTGGCAGGAGAAAGTAGTTCTCGGTGGGTTTTCTTTGAACTGTTGTGTTCAGCTACAACTAAGAAGATTCCGGAAGTTGGAAGAGGCGGAGAAGCGTGTCCCGAGGGAGAGAGAGAGGAGAGGGAAGAGCATTGTGTGGCAAACATGGGAGAGGGGAGTTGGCACTTTGGAGACGCTTTTTTTAAACGCAGTTTAGAGACGGTGAAAGACACGCTCTTCCTCCACGCTTCCATCAACCAGGGAACGGCTTTTATAATGTTCTCTTATTGAAGAAAAGCAGTAAAGTGAAGCAAACAAATTGCTTTATACCCAAAAAAAAGGAACATAACATTACAAATTTGTATTATTCTCAACCTCACAAATTGATTATAAAGCCTGTTAGAAGAAGACTACCTATTACTGTATCTTTCTAAATTGCCATTGTGCTTAATGTTTTCTTGATAAAAACCTATGTTTTTGTTTTTTTATAACTCAGGTCTGAGGCTTCGTCAGACTATCTTCAGTTTTATGAGCTACCCACTCAAACTCATAGATAAGTAAATTCAGGTTTAATCTTATATAATATTATAAATACCTGCTGCTTCGAAAAATAAGCCACCACCAGAAGAATTACATCATCTTAAATTAAGACTGCTCCTACTAAAACTGCTCCCCCTGTCTACCGCCAGGCAATCTCACAAATTGATTATAAAGCCTGTTAGAAGAAGACTACCTATTACTGTATCTTTCCAAATTGCCATTGTCGTTTATGTTTTCTTGATAAAAACCTATGGTTTTTATGTCATATTTAGGACTAGTATTTGCAAGTACGGAGAGAGGTGGATTAGGTGAGATGTTGCTGTGCCACGCTCTTCCCAAGGAACGCCTGTTCTTATAATATATATCTTTTATTCCCTAATCATATTAATTACTTAGATCGTTTATTAATTTGCAGCTAAAATCAAAACTTAAGAAAACACACCTGTTTAATTCAATATAGGTATCAATTAATTCGTGAAAAATAAATATTTTACCCTTTAGTATTAGGCAGTAAATAATTTTATTAAGGAGGCGGTTAGTTCGCACAGGATAACGGTAATAAAAATGAGAATGAATATAGTGAAAAATATAAATAAATATTATCATTATAATTATAATGGTTAGTTAAGATGAACGAATGATTACCATTACCATTTATAATGGTTGGTTTGTAAAAAATTTTGATAAATAAAATTTATTATATTTTAATTAATTATATTGTAACTAATTAATTAATTATTTTTTAATTAATTGTATTTTAATTAATTATAATATAATAAATAAATAAATTATATTAGTTTAACTAATTATATTTTAATTAATTATATTTTAATTACTTAATATTATTTTAATTAATTGTATTGCAATTAATTATAGTTTAATTAAGTAATTGTATTAATTAATTAGTATTTAAAATATTTTTTAAAAATGAGTCACTATTAAAGATTGAATTTTATTCCTCTATTAAATGGAGGGTATGGAAGATTACCCAAGAGTGAAATATCAAACTATTACCCTTATAATAATAATCAATAATCGACCACTCAGTTTTTATTCCTTACCTATTAACCTCTTCTAAAACTCATCAACCAAACAATTTCTAAATTCAGTGCTCTTTTTTTTTTTGAGAGACTACTTGAATGTTATATGAATTTGGTTTTGAATTTGGCATAAAATAAGGGACATACTAACATTTATAATATCATCATCGTCAACCCTAATTAAAATTTTGCTGAAATATGAAAAAATTCAAACAAGAAATAAGATGGCACAGATAAAAAGTATATCATCGATTCCTCCGGTTCCTAGCCGAACCTGATATTACTGGTGTCGAATAGTATATGAATTGACATGATGCCCACAAAGAAATAGATGACCCATCAGCCAAGGACTACTACTTATTGGAACTTTAAAGGGACCAAATGAATGCGAGTAAGGAAAGGATTGAGTAGCTCTTTTCTTTGGGACATTGATCCTCTGTGAATGATCGAGATGAAATGAAATAGAATCGGGACATGATAAATGGTTGAGAAGATCTGAGGGGCTTTTCTTTTTGGTAGCCATGAATGGAATCCTGGTGGGGTCCCTCCCTCCCAACTCTTATTTAAAGCTCTATTTTTGCTTTCTTTGGAGCAAAAGGTGGAATCAGCCACTCGGCTGCCTCCACACTCCGGTCCGACAGAGCATTTGGGGGGATGTAAATCAGGTACTCAGCGGTCCGTTAAGGGGGAGGCGCGCACCTACTAGCCTATAAGGAGTCCACCCTCAGAGCCCACAAGGAACCCCAAGCATGTTGCCCCCACACTGCAGACAGTAGGATTCGAACCTTGCACCTTGGAGCAAATCTACCCTCTGAAACCAACTGAGCTACACCTTGCGGGCAAAGAAAGCAAAAATAGAGCTTTAATGACGTTTTGGTGTCTTTTTCTGACTTGTGACAAGTGCCTTGTAAATATCCGTTCACTCTCTTAGTTTCAGTTTTTTTGTTTTTTGGGTTTCTCTGGTGATGGTTAGGTGACAGGAAGATCACAGAAATATGTAGTCACTGCAAAGTACACGCCAACTGAATTTGGGGACCAGATTCGTCGGGCCTTTTTTTTATGTACTTATTCTGTGTTATTACATCTGAGTCATTTATTTATATGAGTCTTATATAAATAGATGACTCAGATGTAATAGAACAGAACAGGTCCACAAAAAATGACTAGAGGATCTGGCTCCCTGAATTTAGCCTTCTTTTCTTTTGTGACTGCTATCTTAGCTCTTTTTTGAACACAAAATCCTTTCAAACAATTGAGTGTTTACATCTTTTTAAAACATAAATATGCATGTATCCTTAAAAGTTATGCATGAACAACATGACATGGAATTCATAAAAATCTCCTGTCATTATTAGGTAGTGCAAATGCTTTCATTACCAAGTTGAAAGATGCGAGTGTTAAAACATACATTTTCCCGACTGAATTAAGGACAAGTGGAGAGCTACATAACCCCACAAACAGGATCTCCCATGAATCTCAAATTTCTATCTCTCTATAATTACCCATGGTTTAAAAACCGGACCGGTGATTGAATCAAAGAAATAACTAATTTAAGGGTCAATAGTTTAACCAAAATTCAATTGTGATCAAACTGGTGATTAATAAATATATAAATTTTTATTTTATATTTTATATATATAAGCTAATTTTTAAACATACTATTTAATTATTTATCTAATTGTAAACTTAACTTCAACTTTAAGATACAAGTTTTTTTAAAGTTTAAACATACAAACTTCAAAACATACAAGTTTTTTTTTTGTTCACAAACACAACATAAAATAAGATAACAAAACTCACTAGTCATATTTTATCAAAAAGATTTAAAAAAGATCACTAATTATAATATTCATTAAAGTTGAAATCATCAAAATCAAGACATTTTAAATAAACTGACCAGTTCTTTCTTTTATTGGTTCAGTGATTTTTACCAATCTGACTACAAAACGAACGGATCAATCACTCACAAAAAATAAGAGCTAAACTAGACCGTTTTATGTTTCAGGTCATCGGTTCTTCGGTCTAACCGATCAGTTCGATCTAGTTTTCAAAATACCAATAATTACACCTTGTATCTCAGAAAGGAAGATGATTCGAGATACATTACAAGTCCTCATCGGTCACTTTCTGTTGCTTTAATTGGCCTTTAGCTTTTAATGAAAGACAAGCAAGAAGCCATTTCAGCAGTATCTCTCAAGTAGAACAAAGCATCTTTGTGGGGCTCTCTCTCCCTTTCTAATTCTTTCCTTACCTTGTTATCTTCCTTTTGTTTCTCTTTCAACAGAAGGGAACATATGTACAGAACTAAATTACTTATTCAACCACGGAATGGTGCTCTTACAATGTACATGCTATGCTGTGAGATACTAGCCAATACAATATACCGCGGGTTACAAGCTCATGAGGTGAAGTAGATAGTATGTCATTCACTACAAGCTCATGAGGTGAGCCTCAACTCATCCCAGTTGCCATTCAAAGGCATGGTTTCCAGGGTAAATAAATTACAACACAACCATCAAGTAAATTGATTGAAAGAAAGCTATCTAGAGTATATAAAAGCCTTAGATTATCTGTAATACACAGAACAAAACTGAAAAAAGAATGTCTTATCGAGAATGAAGTAAGATGTGCATGCATAGCACCCAACATGGAAGGTGGACCATGCCTATGTAGATGTAAGTAGCACTATTCCATGTCCAAAGGGGTTCAACCCAATTCCAGAAGTCACTAATGCCAACACTTTTAAAACCTTCCACTACGCCTTTCGTTAAGAAAAATGCAGCTGGAGGAAATGCAACGAAAGCCAAAATCAGGTTACATATAATTCTCAAATAACTCTTCAAACTTGCGGCTCTGAAATCAAGTTTAAGAGGTTGAGCCATCAAGCACAACGGAACAAGTAATAGTGCCCCAATTTCTGCAGTAGCAAAATTTACAACAGACATTAGAAGCAAACCAATGAAGACTGCAGAAATTGTCGCCGATTTTAGAATTGTCCATTCGCCCTTCTGAGGCTGAGATGCAAATGGAAAATCCAAGATCAATTGTAAGATTATGAGGCTAAATATTGAAAAGAAAATCCAAATAGCAGAGCACATTGTTGGGTTGTAATTAGGCAGTTGACAAACAAAATATGGCAGCAACGACACAATTGCACCCCATAAATGAACCACAAATACTTCTTTTGCAGAATAAAGCCATTTCCACGGTCTGAAAGTGACATTAAGATCATCAGCAATTGCGATTCGGGTAGATTCATGATTCTTTAATCTCCTATCCAGTTTGATGGCATCAGTATAAAGGGAAGCTGCAACTAGCGGAAGTGGTGCCACAAGAAGTGCAAAAGCAATCATGTAGACACCAACTGACACAAACTTGTTAGGAGATGTTAATAGGTACAGAAAAAATGACTGGTGAAACTTCTCCAGGAGATTGTTTACTGATCTTATAACTCCTTCAATTAACCTGCATTAAGTAACAGGATAACTGTCAGCAGAAATGAGAGAGCATTTAAGCCTTCAAGTAATCTTAGTTAGAAAAAATATGTCCACCCGTTTCTTGATTCACAAACAAAAGGAGACAAAGGAAGGGATCATAAACTTCCCCTAGACAACCATATTTCATGCTATGAGCTAACACAAAAAGCCATTTCCACTCCCAATGCAACAAGAGCTAAGCAGAGCCAAACTTCTTAAGTTCAATGCACACATTCTCATTGGGGTTTGGCAAACTTACGGCATTGAATTAAAGATATTCACATAAAATCAAGTTAGGTCATTAAGAAAACATTATCTTGATAAGATATCATGTATACATAATGAGGCACTCGTAATAAATGCTTACCTCACCAGAAACATCTCGTATTTAAATGTGAAAACACTAATGGCAATTCCTTCATAATTACATCATTACAGTTACATGTTATTTATTTTAAAAATGACAAGCTATGAAGGAAAGCAAAACAAATAAGAAACATGCACTAACCGGCCACTTTGCAGAAGAAACTCATTTTTTCTGGCTTTGTTGTAAGAAAATTTAGGCGAAATCTCTAAAGTAATAGCATCCACTTGGAAGTCTCGGAAAGCACCATGGGGACCTGTGGGAATGCCCATTGCCTGATATCAAAAAGAGAAAAAAAGGATGCAAAGAAGATCAGTTTACATACTCATTGAATTAGCAAAGATAACTTCCATTAATTCACTCGCTGATCAAAGTGAAATACCATGAAGTTATCAAAAATGAGGAGAACACCTCATTAATAGAGACATGGGGATGGGGAAAGGGCGTTGCGTGGAGGAAAGATAGAGCTAAAACCTGGTAATATAATGAGCTAGCAAGTGTTGCTGTGCCCTCAACATAATCTGCAGCAGGAATACCAAACTTCCATTCAGGATTTAAACTTCTTGCTACATTCCCAACAATCTCAAATATGCTTCCCAACTTCTCCAGCCATTTAAACTTTAGTAAAGACCAAAACTTCTCAACCTTTACTTGCAAGCCTTGCCTATGGACAGCTAAATAGTTTACAATGTTCACAAGGTCTAGGTTCGGCATCTGGCCGTTAGATGCTTCAGCATAGATAGTAAGAGTGTCCTCAAACTGATCATTTCTATCTGAAACCTTTATAACCATTGCAGCAGCCATAGTCCCAGCACGTATAAAATCATCAGATATCTTCCTTTGGGCAGCAAGGTTCTCTTCAAGTGCATTAAAATTGCTACCTTTGACACAAGTATCAGCATTTAGGCTGCCCAAACTGGTAAATGTGGGAGTATGATAATCTCTTAGCCAAGCCGCAACAGGGGCATATTCTCCATACTGCGAGTCCCCAATGAGCCAAACAATATCCTTGGCCAGCCAGGTCACTCGTGTGAGCAACGAGAATACCGCATATCCCATGCTCAAAGACAAATTATCCCCAAAACCATTCTTTTCAAAGTTGTAAGGTGTCACCAAGACTATAGCTTCCTTACCATCAGCCCGAGGTGCTCTTATTCTTCCAACAGTGCTGATGCCATAAGAGGAACAACTGAAGTTCTGCTGTCTTAATCCAGAATCAGGGCTAGAAAAGAAGTGCAGTGGTTGGAACTCATTTGGCAGAGAGTGGAACTTGTGAAAACAAACTTCGGCACCAAGGTCAGACAAATAGTTTGCTATGAGCCTTCGCCTTTCACTGAAAGGAACATAGAAATGAACTAAGCAAAACGTCGCATTCCCCTTCTACATGCATCGAGTTTTACAGTGAATAAAAGGTAAACCCAGTGACCTTCCAATAGAAAAGAATCAAACTCGAAAAAGTATTAGACAACACTCTACTTGCACACAATCCCAACCAATACAAAGGTTAGCAATTGAGGAAGGACAAGACAGACAGTACGAAGCTGCACATAAGTAATGTGTCAATTAAGAGGAACGCAGAAGATTAAAACAAACTTCAACTAAAAAAATTAGACATACAAGGCTGCGGACTGCTCCGCTTCCAAATTGATAGCACTCAAATCCTTGGCCAATCTATTGGCCTCCGAAATTTCATGACTAGATAACATACTACTGGCGGAACCTGCAGCGATAATTATTCAGATTTCAAAAGTGAGGAAACGAACGAGTAAGCAAAAGAAATGACGTAGGGGAAAGGGGCGGAGGAGAGAACTGACCTGGCATAAGAGCATTCTCGGAAATGTAAGTGGTTTTGGCGAGAACTGGGAGAAGCAATAGAGCCAGTACCCCAGCCGCACAACAAACAATACTGCAATCCATTAACAAACAAAACATTAGCAGGACAAAGCAAATTAGGAATTTAGGAATAAATGTAGGAGGAGAGAGAAGAGAGCACCTAACGACGATACTGTGCGAGATTAGTAAGATCCCGATGCGAACTATAGGTCTAGGCTTCGGTTTTGGGGTCTCCGACTCCGGGGCCGTTTCGGCCATATTTGAATCGTGTGAAGAGTAGACAAGTGAAGAAGGAGAAGAAAGGAAGTGGTGACTGAATAATTATTACCATATGAGTTCGGATCGAGCTTGGAGTTTGTTATGTTCAAGTCCAAATATTCTCGAGGCTATATTAAAAACTTAAAAGTGATCATATATATATGTTGGCTTGGTAAAATCAGCTCAACCCCTTAGGTGGGTCAAGTTTCAAATTTTAAATTAGATTTAAATTTTAAAAAGCCACCTAAATTTAATCTAAATGATTAAAATATTTTTCAAATTATAATTATTTTTGAATAACCTAACTGAATTAAACTTTGAAAATCAGGCCAAATCAAATTGATATTACCATTTTTAAATATATATTATAGAGGCTCAGACTAGGCTATAGACATACATTTCATTTATTAAGACATGTGGATTAGATTGGAATTTAGTTAACCTTTACTTTTAAACAAAAATTATAAATGATATAGTAAAGTTTGTGGGTTGAAAGTTGAAACATTAAAAAAAAAGGATAGGAAATTTTAAAAATAATTTTTTTTAAAATTAAAAGAGTAAAATAAATTCCTTTTTTTTTTGTAAGGATACATGAAAAAGATAAAGTCATGCTAGCTAGCAATATTTGGCGAGAGGCACAAAACTGTGATGAAGGGCCCATATGGATCACGATTAGAAGCTTTGGTCCATAAGTTAAAAGGAACAATTCCTTCCTTGCAACACATCATAAGTTGCTATACAGAGCCATATAGAAATTATGATAAGAAGGGATTTTTCGTAATTATATGAAGGCATTTATTTAATTGATGTTGGACATCTACAACATGTTAGAAGACAAATTATTTAACTTCTTATCTAGTTTCAAACTTAGGCACAAATTAAGTTAAGTTAGTAAGGTTCCCAAGATTTGTCCAATGTAGTTGTAATTAATAATTTAATGAATTTGATTCACAAAAAAATAAGGAAGTTATAGGTTTGTCAAATTAATCCAAGCACAAGGATAAATGAAAGTTGAAAATTGAAAGACTAAAGTAAGAAGGGAAACATATGCAAAATGAAAAAGGATATAGGAAAAATGAATGCTTTGTCCAATGAGCAAAAACAACAAAAACTAAGGTTATTTTATCTGCAACGGACGACTTTTCTCATGAATGCAAGAGAAATTGAACACAATGATGGCTAAAGAGGGGGTGAAGGTGAAGCAGCAATGTAGTTTCTACTCATGCTCCTCTATAACATTTGACATTTTAAATTAATAATGTTGAAGTTGTTGTGATGGTTGACACTAGTGCCATGCACACATTCATTGTGGATCAGCTGATGACATCAAGTTAAAGGTGATAAAAAAATATGAACTCTTTAAAAATAATTCTCACTTCAGTAACTACAAATAAGTCAATCAATATATTTTGGGTACCCAAATGAGATTGATTCCTTGATTGTTAAACTCATTCTTTTCAACCCATACTTTCAAGGGTTTGCTTTCCATTCTTTGTTTAAGAAAATAAAATCTATCAACATATTTATACTCACCATAAAAATGACATATCATGTAGTGATGACGCATAGATGCAATTCTTGGTCTTCTATATAGGTATGCATCATGAGAAATCTTCCTTTAGACATTAAAGGTATTAGCAGTCTCATAGGGTAATGAAATCAGCTACTATAATTATACATATGATACCTATTATGAATGAAGGCTTGATGTATACTTTTTTTAAGTCTAAAGGGGGGGGGGGGGGTTGAATGGATTTACATGTTATTATAAAAGTTACGCCTATTCTTCCCTTAAGCGTATTTAACTCTATGCTTAGATTAT
>JAOQMR010000008.1:9706622-9720614 GCA_027563865.1 Erythroxylum pelleterianum | reverse complement strand
TTTGCGTTAGATTAGTTGTTTGAACCTTGTTTAGAGTGATTTACAACTGGAAATCAAGGATTGAAAGAGATCTGAGAATGTCGATGGTTGAAAATGTCAAAAATGTAAGGTTTGATGATTTTGTTGAGTTTATGCATGATTTTGGCTTAGAATGAGCTTAGAAATAATATAGAAGCAACGATCTATGATTTAGGTAAGTTGCATTTGAGTTTTGGGAGGTTTTCTGTCACGAATCTGCAGAAATCTGGGTTCGACGTTCGTTCGTCGCGACGTGCTCAAGAACATCATCGCGACGTGATAATTAATCAACTAATTCATTCGTCGTCTCGTTCGTCGCGACGCATCCGACGTTTGTCGCGATTTGTGTTGTAATTCGTTGCGACGTGGAATTATTGTGTCGTCGTGATGTATCTGTTCGTCGTGACACTGTTCGTCGCGACGAGCACTGTTCATCGCGACGAACACTGTTCATCGAGCACTGTTCATCGAGGTGTTTTATTAGTAGGTTCATTATGCTTAGTTTGTTATAGGAGACCAAGAAGATCCGATCGAAGGGCAAGAGGGCGAACAACGCTGAGTTCGGATTATTGAACGACTATAGGTGGGTAATGTCTTTATCGTTATTGTGTGATTGAGTCTAGTAGATGTGGCATGTGCATGCATATGCTTAAATATGGATGTTCTATACTCATTTATCACATTAAGCAATAGTTCTTCATTATGAAAATATTTGCTCTTTATAAATGTGGTTCTAAAATTGGCCTCATTCTCATGGCTATATATCATATTCCATGCCTCAATGTATTTAAGTCATAATTTTCATCAATAATCATACTTTTGGATGCTTTATTGCTACGCAATTTACTTTCACCTTTTCATTCTCATTCTTGCATGCATTTAATTGCTTTTAAACTTCCTTTAGTTTGGAAGATAATTTCTTCCTTTTCTTACTCGTCAACTTTAAACTAGTTCATCGTATGTTAAATCATTGTCACTATCATATGAATTAGAGTTGGATGTTATCTTATCATTTATAGTACTAAAGCATATGTGAGCTATCTCTCTTTTCAATTACTCATTTTCAGATTTACTTGTGCCATCCCAAGTAAGTAAGAAGAGGGCATTGTGACTTCATGAGACTAGTATTTCTACATTCAAAGTAAATAATGTTAGAAGATTTATGTTTCAAATCACCTTTACCTTCCTTGAAGTCCTTTCTTTTTAAGAATTTATTCTTCAAGAATTTCTTCAATTATCTAATGATTAAGACAGTGTCTTCTTTATCACTTTCATTAGTTGATATATATTCCTCTTCACTTGTTTATTCTTTTGAGGCTTTAATAGCTAAATTCTTTTTTTTAGAGTGTCATTTCTTCTTGCGTCTATTGGAGCCTCGTTTGAAATTTGAGAAGAGGTCCAATAAGTTCTTTCAATGGTAATTTGTTAAGTTCTTCTAATGGTATTGTTGTTAGGTACTTAGCTTCTTGTATGGTTGTCACTTTAACTTCCTACATCATTGGAAGTGACTTAAGCAATTTTCCTACCATTTTAATATTAATATAGTTTTTCCAAGACCTTTGAAACCATTAATAATATCAATAAACCTAGTATACATACTAAATATGCTTTCATTAAGCTTCAATTGAAATAATTTATATTAATGTATTAGCACACTTATTTTGCTCCTTAACTTGATTCATGCCCTCGTGTAATTTTTAATATATATCAAATCTCATAGGCCGTTTCTCATATAGAAACTCTATTGAATTAATTTCTTCCTAATGCAAAAAATAAGATGTGTGTAGCTCTACTATTCAAGGAAACTAATTTCTTTATCTTGAGGTTTTCATTCTTCCTTAATTTTGAGACCTTTTTATTATCTATGATTTTTGTAGGTATAAATAGGCCATTTGAAATGATTTCCTATCGATCTACATTTTTGACCATTAAAAATAGTCTCATCCTAGATTCCCAATAAAGATAATCATTGTCATCTACTAATACTTTTTCCCTCTTGATTGAATAATGATAATGTATTCAGTTGGCAACAATCAATATAATAAGGATGAAGAAACTACATAACATTAATTAATAAAATAGTTGAATAATAATTTAAAGAGGATAAAGAAAAAGATAATGTAATCTGATTTATAGTGGTTTGATAGATAACATTCGCCTACATTTACTCCTAAAACTTTTTATTAGAATTTTACTATAATTCTTCTTTTAAGGACAAGAATAACCTTTATATAATATTTTCTCGATAAAGAGGAATCTTTTTATAATCTTGTTTTAAGGTGAAAAGAAACCTTAATACAACTCAAAACACTCTCAAGTACAATATCCAACTCCCCAACAATGAATTATAAATCAAAATTATCTCATTTCTTTACTTTGATAACTCAAAAGGGTTCATTCACACAAATATGAGATAACAATGCTCAAATGCTTGATAAGCACATGGAAATGTGTGTATAAGACACCAAACACTTTTTGATGCTAAAACTTACGAGAAAATACTTATTTATAGTGTTTTAGGATCCTTATTAGCCATTGAAGCCAAGAACTAGCCATCATAATAGCTATTTGCAGAGTGAACTAATTGACTAGTAGGCACATTGGTTGACTAATATGGCACATCTATCGACTAAAACATCAACCAATGTTACAACAAACTCTCAATATATCAAATTTAATCACTTTAACTTATATTGATCAACCACTAATCCATATATTTCGACCAATCCCCAAAAAATATGATTTTAGTATTTTCAAATTCTCAAACTCAATTTATTTAATGTAATTATAATTTAAACACTTCCCAAAATGTTCCCTAATGAGTGTTTAAAAGATCAAGAGGCTTTTCTCTTTAAAAAAACTTTAACACCTATTAATGAATGAAAAGACTCATACAATAAAGTGAGATATAATATTTTTGCAGAACGAGCCTTTAAGATTATCAAATTAACAAAGTGAAATTATAATTAATAATATAAGATGTAAAATGACCTTAATGGTCTTTATCTTCTTTTGTTCTTAGTTTGGTATTTAATTCGCGAATTGATGACTTCAACTTCTCTTTATTAATTTCATAAACTATCTTCTTGAGTTAATGACTTTATTTTGTTCTTATATTGCATTTTGTCAAAACAATAAACTCATTAGCGTTAACTATGTTTTATTATCATCAAAGCATCGATTGAAATTCTTTAAACTAAACATCGATATAGAAATTCTTTAGCAATAAATCAAACTAAGCCTCTGTTTGGTTAGGTTTATACCAGTAGAGCTTTTGTTAGTAGAGCTTTTTTCTGTTGAGCTTTTCAGAGAAGAACTTTTCTAAAAAAATCAGTTGATTATTTGGCTGTCATTTAAAAAGAACTTTTTTTAAAGAGCTTCGTACATTAAACTGTTTGGCAACATAAAAATAAAAATCACTTTTAATTTTAACTATATTTTATTTTGTAATAAAAAATATTTATGCATATAAATATTATTTAAAGTATATTAAACAATATGCAAAGCACAATATATTAATTATTATATAATTTTAAACCATATGAAACATAAATGAAAATATATCTAACTAAATCTTTTATATAGATTATATCATAAGTAAACTAATATCGAAAATAAATATTAAAATATATTAAAAAGCTAAATAATATTATATAAATCCTAAAATAAATATTTAAGTTGAGTAAATAGTTAAATACATAATAAACGGAAAGATGAGTTTGTGGGTATTGTAAGAATTATATGTAAAATATAAGGGCAAAAAGGACTAAAGAATAGACTCATTAATTGATCTGAAAAATCTACCTGAAAAAGCGCTTTTTTGAGAAGCTCTATATTTGAGTTTCTTAAAAAGTTATATTTTGACAGCCAAAAATGTCACACATATTAAAGAAGTGTTTTTTTATTTTAAAGTCAAACACCCATTTTTATTAAAAAAAGGTTTTTGTGGTAAAAAAAAATACTCATTAGCCTCTCAAAAGTTCATCCAAACAGATACTAAATAATATTTATTCCATTATATTCCTCGTCTATTATATTTCTAAGAATAATCGTTCAAAGTCTTTATCTATTTCAGCAGATGAATCACATAAGCAGTTAAAAAGGGTCAATATATGCACCTTATGTGCATATGTGTGCCCTCAAATATATTACGAATCAACCTCGTTGATAGGTAATCATCTAATGCATCATGCATCCAAAATGTGTTTAATGTCTCAATACAGTCTGATCACAAAAGTAAGAGGAAAACAACCAAGTCTTTGCTTGCGGAGTGGGACTCTCTAACCGTGAAAATGACTCAGAAAATTGTGAATCGAAGATTAATACCATTTGCTTATGAAAAGAATAGCATAGAATTCATTGTGATGAAGAGATGATTTTTCGAACTATTAAACTCATTATTAGCATCTAAAATGACAACAAAAAAAGATAAATCACCATGCTCAAATCCAGTTTCACCTAGAAAATGCACAAATTAGGGACAAACCAGGGCGTGAGACTAAAGGAGAGGTGAGGGTTGCAACCTGTACGCAAGAAGCGGGGAGAGAGACGAGAAAATCAGGCTACAGTGGAAAGAGAGGAGAGGAGAAGGAGAGAACTGAACTGAGAGTCTAAACCAGAGGAGAGGAGACAGGAGAGGAGAGGAGGCGGACTGCGTTGTTGGGTTTTACTAGAGCAAAATTTCGTTTGTAAAGCAGAAAGAAAGAATGTCGTACAAGCAACATGGGATAGAGATACTTTTTTATAACAGTTCCCAGACAAAATCAAACTGTATTCTAATGAGGACATCGACTCTTTTTAGTCTGGAGTGCTTCCAATAAGCTTGCACAACAATAAATTGAACGCCTACACATAACATCAAGTTAGTTCTGTGGCTCATTCCAGCATGGAAGGAACTAATATTACAATCGATAGAATTTGCCTACTGCATTCCAAATATAATTGAATTGGACACTCGAGCCTTTTACACTTTAAAAGGCAAGGGAAACAAATATTTTACTTCTGTTAACAGATTGACAATCTTTTGAATGGCACAAAAGTATGATGAATTCCATCTGCATTGCAATCAACATTATATGAATATACTCCTTACCCTCTGCAACAGTTAAGTGATCCAAGTTATATGAACTTTGCCTGCATGTGCAAAACTCGGTTTCCATTAAGGAATAGGTGTAGATCTTTCATTAAGAAGAAAACAAAGCTTCTGCTGGTAATGAGCTAATCACTCTCCCATGACTCATCTATCTCTTTTGGTGTTTTGACCTTCTTGGGAATATGCATTTTATCTTGCTTTACGTTATACTCTCTGTTTTCACCTTCCCCATCGTTATACCTCACTTTGTTGTATGGTTCAAGTCTTTCCTCGGTATCCCACGTTTGAACTTCTGAATCACTGTTATCATCTGGCTTATCATACGCTATATCATCTTCATCAATATCACTCTCAATGTCATTCACCCTAATAATCTGATCTCGCTTCCTGGAATAGTTCTCCTCTTCATCACTGTCACTCCTGAAATCATGAGTTGACTTAGCTGTCGAGACACTTTCTTCCTCATCATCTGATTCCCACATTGCATTATCAAGGTCACTCAGCATATCGTCTGATTCCGAACCTTGTTCAACCTCTTTTAGACTGAACTTTGCCTTAACCGTTTGATTGATACCCTTGTTACTTTTCCCCTTAGTGCTCCCGTTTCTTTTGCTTTGTACCTCTCTAGATCTATTGCCATGGGCGCATGTTTTATCAGAGAAATCACCCACACTTTCAAGATCACTAGCATCCCCAACATCAACAGAGTCCCACTCATTCTCACCTCCAGAATCATCACTACTATGATATATCTCAGAGCTCTTCTTGTCATGCACATCCCTCGAAATCCTTGCTCCTTCATCCTCAGCATCAGAGTCTTCATCTCTATACATTTCATGTCTTCTCCTTCCACCAAAATCTTCTCTGTTCCAATACCTAATCTTGCCAAATTCTTCTTTTTCCGCAGCTTCTTCTTCATGAAACTCTTTGTCTGCTGCAGCCTCTATCTCTGCTATAAACCTGTCTAGCTCCTCCTGGTCGCTGTCAGCATGTGGTTCAGAATGATCCAAGTTACCAATGGGCTCTTCTATCATTGCCGGGTCCCCTTGGAATACATAAGGACTTCCTTCTTTCTTGTCAATAGCATTAAAAAATGTGGCAGCTACTCTCTGAATGCTTGCCATGGCAACTGGATCCTCAGGATTTACCCCCATTCTCCTAAGTTGCTGCTCTATTTTCTTGATATTTAGTTTCTGAGATTCAAGGGCTTGCTCAAATCTTGCTTTGAATAATGCCTGTCAAAAATAACGAGTTATGCCATAATCTACAAATCTTAATGGCTCTGCATCAAAAGGTAAACTCTCCTCACTCATAGAACATATACAGACTCACATCTGAAGGACGTAGCCCTTTAAAGTGAAGTCTTCCAATAATAGGATAATATCCATTACAGTCTTACACAATTTTGTCTAACCATAAATTTTCAGTCTGTATGCCAAAAGGCATAAGAACAAGTGACTACATTTACAACAAAATTTTCACCAGCACAACTGCTACAGTTCCACCGCATAATTAACAGTAAATGAGGTCAGTCTCTTATGTTCACAGTTTAACAAGGTAAATATATCATCCTTCATTCTTGAGGTAAATTCATTTGAGGGAGAAAGAAAATATCAAAATAAGTGGAAATTGACAAAAATTTGCTCACTCACCTTTCTTTTTGTAAGGGTGTTTATGGGGATCAAATTCTTTGGTTGGCGATAGTTTCTTCCTCGAAACATGATGATAGTTTTCCCATTGTGAATATCTACCACAATACCACCACTTAGTCTTACTAACATCATTGCCATTTCCTTGATCTTTTCTTTCGGGAAGTTATCACAATGCACTTGCACAGTCTCATGAAACTTCCAGTGAAGATGCATATTTTGAACAACACCTCCAAAGACTCCCCGAGTACCAACTATGACATAATTTTTATTTCTAAGACCAATCATTCTATATGCATGAAGTTGCTCAGGGGTCAATGACTCTGGATCATGAATAGGGGGTGGTAGCTCAGGTAACTCGTACTTTTTAAGCTTTTGCAGAAGCAATGCAACCTTTTTCTTGGCCTGCAGTAATCAATAATTTATCACTAATTATATAAGGAGTAAAAGCAACAAATCAAACAGAAATATGAAAACAGTTATAGAACGGATATCAGAGTAGGACTTTCAAAGATACTCAAAATAAATGAAAAAATTATTAACATTAACCATCGTTTGTCTCCATAATTAATTCCAAGTAAACAGAAGATCGATGATACATTGGAAACAAAAGTCAGCTCCAAGCCATTGAATTTTGTCTAATTCAATACTTGTCCAAGATCTCAATAGTATTTGAAGCTTTCAACAATGTTCCATTACAAATGTTTAAAGACATAAATGTGAATTAAAACCCTAAAATTTGAGATTCTCCTGCCATTATCGGCGATCTTCCTTATGACTAGACTTATCATAAGACCATTGCATCAGGAAAAAAAGAAAAGGCTAGTGAAACCAACCATTCATCATGAACAAACCTACTATTACCAATCACGGCATCAACTCATTAACCATTATTAAAACACTATTATGGTTATTATTACAACATACTCTCTTGAGGTTGTAAATCAGCCTCTCCTCATCGGTCATCAATTTCTTCTTCAACTTTTTGGCTCTTCTAATCTCCTTCAAAGTTTTACTGGACTCTTTACGCATCCGTCTCTCCACCTTGCTTCTCATGCTCCTCCCTTTTGAAGTAGACATGAAGCGGCAGTGATGATCCAATGGTGACAGAGAAGAAGGAAAACCCTCTTTATAACTAAATCTTTGCTCTGTAACCCCATTGATACAAATGAATTTTAGAACAGCACCCTTCAACAAAGTAGCATTCCTGCAATTCAACAAATGAAATCCACTTAAATTGGCCATAAAAACCAAAATACAACATAAGGAAGACGATTCAAATAACAAAACCTTAAACAATAGCATACGGGAAACCCATTATTGTCACTCATAGTAATACTAGGAGCTAAAGAGTAGAACACTGAAATGAGTTACCTGCAGGGATTGGATTGGAAGAGGGAAGGGAGGGCCTTGAAGCAATGCCTTCGAAGGTTTCTTGCAGCAAACATCCAATCTTCTTAGCTGCTTGCTTAGCTAATAAAGTTAAGTTCTTTATACTTTGTAGCTAATGTTATGCTCAATGCTTCAACCGGATTATGGTATTTAACACCCGTAAAAATGGAAACAATTCAGTGATGAACACAGAACAAACCGTAGTTTTGGCCAAAAAAAACAAAAGATTAACTTGTTATATTCAAAATTTCATTTACCTTCAAAAAACCTAAAGCAAAAGTTACAAAACCCAACTGGCTAAAGGATAAAAAAGCGGAAGTGGGGGACAACGGCAAGGAATGGACGGCGGCGAGACGATGAAAGTATCGTCGAAACTCAAAACTTGGAGCAACAACCTTATGGGTCTGTGTTGTCTGTTTTGAATCTGTTGAAACGACGTTGTTTATGGGACAAGCGCAAAAAATAATAAGAGAGATTAGAGGATAAAGAGTTAAGAGCTAGTGCTTAATATGTACTGCAAAAATTCACCAACACATCAAACACCAGACAGCAATTGGCTAGATTTTAAAATTTTTTAATTAACAATTACCATATATTTTGCCAAGTATAATGCCACCATTATTACTTTTTTTTAATAATAGAAATGATACGCAACATAATTTTAAATATATAAGAATTAATTCAGTTAAATTTTTAAAAAAACTTTAATAAAAAATACATTCCAATTCAATAAAATGTAAATTTAAAATGAAAAAAGGATAACATAATTTAATATATCATAAGTTTTGAGATTGTTCGGTACAAAATTTTAAAATTTTAAATTAAATAACTATATTTTTATATTTTGAAAGACTGTTTGGTTCCACTTATGTTTTCTTATTGTAATTTATAGCTTTGTTTATTTTTTAAATATCTGTTTTTCTTTTAAATAAAACAAAAACCTGTTTGATTATTTATATCAATGTAATTATATTTTTATTGTTGTTAATAATTACATATTAGATAAAATTTAAAGATAAATTATTTTTAATTGATTAAATTATTATAACCTTTTATATAATATTTATTTATAAATTATAAATAAAATTATTATATTTTTAAATAAATAATTTGAAAAATAAAATTTATTTTAACTATTTAATCAAATTTTATTTGAAATTTATACATTTTAAAGATATTTTAAATTTAATTCTATAATTAATTAATTAATTAATTTATAAAATAAAATAAAATTATTAACAATTTTTATTAATAATTAATTTAATTTAATATTAAATTATTCATAATTCTTATTAATAGTTAATATATCAAATAATTAAATAATATATATTTAGTTGACATTAAATCATATTATAAAAAAATCACTTTATGGTTTTCGTAAATTTTGCAAGCTGGAAGAAAACAAAACAAAATCAAAAATAAAAAACTCAGACAAATAAATTTTTTTACTAAATTTGAAAACGAAAATATAAAACAAAAAACAAAAACAAAAACAATCAATCCTTAACTATTTATTTTTAAACGATAAATTTTTTGATCCAACTAACATAATTTTTTTGGTCCATAATATATAAGCATTCATGAAGAAAAATAATTGTGAACTAATTATTCACCTGGAATAAAATATCAACCTATAAACTCCTTTACATATTGAATTGTGTGATCTAGAACTAATTTTTTATGTGAATATTTACAATTAAATTTTTAGTAAATAAATTAAAAAATATTAAATAAAATTAATAATTTAAATTGAATTGTTAAAGTTATAAAAATTAAGAACTAAAAATTTTAAAACTTTAACATTAAATTGAAAAAATATCAACAAATTAGATATTTTAAAATAGGAATGATAATAGATCTTGTCGGGCCTGAACTCTCACAGGACCATTCGGCCTTGTATGAGCCCTGACTCAACTTATTATTTTTATAAAAAAAATTCAAAACAATTTCATTTTGTCTAGGGATGGCAATGGGTCGAGCTGGGCCCGAACCAAACCTAGCCTGGCCTGACCTGACTTGACTCAGGTCAACAGGGTCGGAGTTGTTTGGCCTATGGCTCAGATAGGTCCGATTTATCATTTTTTTTAAAATAGAAAAATGACGTTTTTAACAAAACAACTTCAATTTGTCACTTTTGGTCACCCTAGCCCAAGCCCAGCTTGTGGGCTGGTTAACCTGATTTTGACTTGTTGACTTTGAGTTAAATCGAGTCAAGCCTAAGCAGGATTGCCATCCCTAGTTTTGCCTTTAGGGCCTAGAAAACTAGGTCCGAGTCCTAATAAACCTTAAGCCAAACTTGTTAACTTTGAGGCCCGGTTAACCTTAGGTCAGGCCTAATTGTCAAGCCTGATCTCACTCCGTTAAAAAATGAATCATGCAGGAAAAAGGATGAATGACATTATCTTTTACGCTTTTGCCTTGTTTGGCAAATAGTTCATATGCTATTTTTTGGCGGATTAAGATGTATTTAGCTATTTGATCACATAAAAAAGTTAAAAATCATGTTTGATAATCAGCGAATTGGTTGGAGGATTGAACTCAATCCGCTATTTTTTAAAAAGTTACTATAAGGAGTGTTTTTAGTGGCTGAAAAATTAAGGAACAAAAAGACGATTGTGTTCAAAAGTTATTACAAATTACTAAAGAGATAGAAATCGAGATGAAGATAGAAATAGAGATAAGGATGAGGATAAGTTTATCCTATTATGATAAATTTCATTTTTTTTAATTGTACAAACAAATTTAACTTTATTAGTAGCTACCACCTAAAATCATGAGATTATTGGTGTATCAACCGAAGAGGTTAACTGGTAAGTAAGCTTTTATGTTATGGTTTGTCTCTCTCTTTGATCAGTCTTCCCATATTTTTCAACACCTCCGATTTCTTTATTAACTTTGTTTCATAACATGGCCTTGCTTTGATTTGGAACAGTAGCACCTAAAATCACGAGATTAGTAGATTTCCACAAAGGGTGTATCAACCAACGAGGTTAAAGATTGGTATATAAGCTTTTTTGTTATTGTTCGTCTCTCTTTTTTATTATTCTTCCCATATTTTTCAATACCTACATTCAATGTGTTAATGTCCACGTCTAAGTTTGAAGCCCTATCCATCGATGGAAGACGCACCTATGTTGGCATTCGTAGGAGCTCTGAAAAGAGCTTCAAAAGAACTACTAATCAACTCCATCTTCACAACAACCCACCGTTACTAACCCGCCATGGATACTTTCTGGAAGCTTTAGCACAAGCATTTCTCCCCAGTAACCCAAAACTTTCCAAACTCTTTAAAAAAAAATTGAGCTTAAGTCTTTAGTTCGAAAGCTAAGAAAGTTGCAAGGGCATAACCTATCAACCCTTCTTTAACGACATATCACCAACTATATATATTCGAGAACATGGAGCTACTGTCATTGTTGCTCTAGTAAGATTCAACATGGATGTGTTCATGGATTTAGTCCCAATGGGTTCGATAGTTCTAGCCTTGTTATCACTAGGTTCGTGTTGCAACTACGGAATGCATTTGCGAAATAGTATATCATCAAAGGAAAGAAGTGATAAAGGCAATACTGGAACAAGGATTGATTAAGAAACTGGTTGAGTTGTAAAGATTAATTCATAGAGTTCTAATTCGTCTAATCTGCTTTATCATGTCACCTCTCTCCATACTTTCTCTTATCTGGACCTGTATAATATCAGATTCTCCGTTCTGTAACTTAGTAGAGATTAGTAAAGAAAACTGAGGTTTTTGCAAATCAATATGAACAAAAATTCATTGCCTAAGGTTACGACTAGTATTAGACCTTACTTCTCAGGGATAAATATACATACCAACAAGAAACTGGAGATTTTCCATACTATATGTCTCACTCTAAATTTCTTACTCTCTACTTGTCTATGCCAGGATACTTCTTCAAGTTCATGTGGCAAAATTAGAATTCCAAGTACAAGTGTTTCGTCCCCAATAAACAAAATGATCTTATGTAGATCTCATAAACTCTACTTTAGAACCTCTCTTGGTCTTTTCCAAATCTTTTATGTTGATTACACGAAAAAACACTAACCATTGCTTTCCCTGGTTTTGGTTCTCCTTCAAGTAACTACATCTATCCTTCACTTCTATCTGTTTCTTTTCCTAGCCCTCCACATCCTAACTCACTCGTCCCTTTCAACTACTAGGAGGAACACTTTCTAAGATCAATGTTTAGGTGTAACCAAAATCACTTCAGTTAATGCGAAGGGACTTGAAAGTTCTTATCCGTGTTTATTGATGAAATATCTTGAAAAGCTTGAGAAGGGTTTTCATTCAAAAAAATCTAAATTGTTCATACTACAACCTAATTCACAGACGTTCACTAAAGTATGATGAAAACCAGGAATATGAACTTGGGACTAGGATCTCCTTTGACATTCCTGATCATGTTCCTAAATACTTTATGATCAATGAATACTTAAACTAATTCTAGGAGTCCTCAAACTTCTACTAGTTATTTATTTATTTGATGCAAAAAACAAGGTATTTCTATGGTTAGATCATTAATGCATATTGGTAATGTCCTCTCTGTATTCTTAAGCACTGTGGTTGTAGCCATTTCCATCATTTTCTGAGGAAAGAAACTTTGTTGAAGTATGCATAATTTCACAATTTGTGTCTAGTTCTTTCCAAAGGAAATCAGTGTTATTTGATCACATCCAGGTTTTCTTTTATCTTTGTTATATCGATTTATCTTCCATTTGATTTGTTGTTTTCTAGAATGGTTTTAACTCATTTTCACATTTTCGTTTTTGCATAGTACTGTGATTTGATTTGTATCAGGTTATACTTACAAAAATAATAACCAAATTAGCTAGTTAAATACGATTTATAAGCAAAATTTTTGTTTTTACTTTTTCTTCCTTTTTTGACAATGATTTGATTTGTATGAACTAGTAAAACCAGTTGCAAATTGATTAACTAGTATATAGTCTTCTCTCACCTCGTATGATTAGATGACACCATGTCAAAAGGGAAATAAAGGAGAAAGTTAATGAGGAATGATATAGGCAGGGTTCGTTGGTTAAAAGAAACACTTATTGTCTTTTGTGACATTTGTAACCAATATATTCAAAGGAGTAAGGGAAAACATGGTAAAGTTATTTGTCAAAGGTTACTATGGAAGAAGGTGGAGGAAGAGCTTCAAAAAGCAAACAACTTAGCATGGGATAAAAATAAACTTAAAAACAAGTTTGATTGGATGAGAGCTAGATGGAGTCTTTGGAAACAGTTGAAAGGGAAAGAAACATGATTAGGATGGGACTATGACAAAGAAACAATTGGTGACAGTGAAGATTTTTATAGGAGAATATTGTTTTTAAAACATTTAAAGAGGAAGGGCTTGAACCAAAGCCTGAATGTGAGTTGGATAAACTTTTTGGATGTTTGGCCCGAGGGAAAATTACATTTTATGCTGTGGTTGACCCTCCACAAGGACAACGAGAATTTGAGAAAGTGTATGTTCCTTCTCCACCTCATAATTATAATGTTCATCATCATCCGTCAGACTATCATGATCATGACAATACTAGTGGTCTAAACAATTACTGTATGACTAGTGATTGGGAAGAGTTGTAGACCGAACCTTTTGTAAGTGATAAGTCGACTTGTACATGTGTAAGTCGACTTATGCTTGCTCGGTACTGATAAGTCGCCTTGTCCACTAGTGTAAGTCGACTTATGTGTGTACAGTACCGTAAGATTGTTAGAGTAGTGCCCTAAAGGCAATCTCCTTTAGCGCGTTTTGTTCATAGTCATGTACAGATTTTATGAATAAATAAAGCAAGGCATATTTCATTTATTTGATG
>JAOQMR010000008.1:9676619-9695097 GCA_027563865.1 Erythroxylum pelleterianum | reverse complement strand
CCCATTAATTAGTATTGTCCTCTTTGGTACTTGGGTGAGCCACGACTCGAACCCAAGACCTCAAGGTTTTATAGCTTTCACATGCTCGCCTCTTACCATTTGGCTAGACTGGTTAATGAAATCACGGACTGTTTGATGAAAAACAGATCGGTCTTCGCTTGGATACCGAGTGATATGCCTAGAATTTCCCGATCGGTCGCCTCGCACTCGCTTGGTATTCAAGAAGGTTACAAGCCAGTTAGGCAAAAGAAGCGATTGCATTGCAAGGAACGACAAGAAGTGATCAAAAAAAGAAATAGAGAAACTACTCGAGGATGGGTTCATCCGAGAAGTCAAGTACCCCGAATGGCTAGCCAACGTGGTGTTGGTGAAGAAGAAAAATGGGAAGTGGAGAATGTGCATCGATTTCACTGACTTGAATAAGGCATGTCCGAAGGACAGTTTTCCTCTACCAAAAATTGACCAGTTAGTAGACTCCACCTCCGGACATGAGCTTCTCAGCTTCTTAGATGCTTTCTTAGGCTACCATCAAATTCGGATGAGCCCCGAAGACGAGGAAAAGACTGCCTTCATAACCGACCAGGGCACGTATTGTTACCAAGTAATGTCGTTCGGCCTGAAGAACACGGGGGCCACCTATCAATGGCTCGTCATGGAGGTCTTCAAAAAACAGATAGGTCAATCTGTTGAAGCTTATGTAGACGATATGGTGGTTAAAAGTAAGATGGTTGCCGAACATGTAGGAGATCTGAAGGAAGTTTTCCAAACACTTGATAAATTTCAGATGAAGCTGAACCCGAAAAAGTGTGTCTTTGGGGTGGCATCCGGAAAGTTCCTGGGGTTCATGATTACTCAACGAGGGATCGAAGCTAATCCGGAGAAAATTGAAGCCATCGTCCGAATGCCCTCGCCACGATGTTTGAAAGAAGTACAGATATTGACTGGTCGGATAGTCTCCCTCAGTAGATTTGTTTCCAGATTGGGGGACAAGTGCCTCCCTTTTCTCAAAATCTTAAGGAAAGCGGGTATAACCCAGTTTCAGTGGCCGAAGGAGTGCGAATGAGCTTTCCAACACTTGAAGCAGTATCTAACAAGCCCGCCTGTTCTACAGAGCCCTGTTGAGGGGGACATCTTGATTATCTATCTAGCGATCACGGAGGGGGCAGTCAGTGCGGTCTTGGTCCGATTGGAGGGTAAGGAGCAATTTCCGATCTACTATGTCAGTAAAGTATTGAGTGGGCCAGAAACACGATACGCGCCCATAGAAAAATTAGCTCTCTCCTTAGTAACTGCGGAGCGAAAACTGAGACCGTATTTCCAAAGTCATACCATTGAGGTGTGGACCGATCAGCCTTTTAAGTAGTGCCTCCAAAAACCTGAGACCTCCGGGCGATTAATAAAATGGGCGGTAGAGATGGGAGAGTTAGACATACAATATAAGCCCCGGACGACGATCAAGGCACAGGTGTTGGCGGACTTAATCGCAGAAATGAGCCAGCCCAGCTCGTAGGGTGAGCAGTTTCCGGCCTGGAGTTTATTTGTTGACGGGTCGTCGAACTCTAAGGGGTGCGGCGCTGGAGTGGTATTGATCAACCCGCATATGGAAGAAAAGGTGGAATATGCCCTTCGGCTAGAATTCAAAGTCTCTAATAATGAGGCAGAATACGAGGCTCTAATAGCCGGTCTCCAGTTGGCTAAGGAAATGAAGATAAAGCATCTGAAGATATGTAGCGATAGCTAAGTGGTGGTCGACCAAGTCACTGGGCAGTTTGAGGCCAAGGGGAGCAACATGATCGAATACCTGGAGTTAGTAAAGCGAGAACTAAGTAATTTTGAGCAGTACTCGATCAGCAGGATAGAACGAGCTCAGAACGCTAAAGCGGATGAGCTCTCCAAAATGGCCTTCGATCGAGATGCCAACAATAATGTTCTAGTCGAACGACTGGATAGCCCTAGTATTCAGAAAGCCAAGGAAGTCCTTAATGTAAACACCGGTCGGTCGAGTTGGATGGAACCAATTAGACAGTATCTCCTCGAAGGAACGCAACCACAAGAGACTTCAGAGGCCAGGAAGTTGAGAATAAAGGCGGCTGAGTACGCGGTCATAAGTGATACCCTGTACAAGCGGTCTTATGACTGGCCGCTGTTGCGATGCTTGAACGAGGAAGAGGCGGTACAAGCAATGGCCGAAGTCAACGAAGGGATGTATGGCAACCATGTTGGAGGCAGAATGTTAGCCCATAGGCTAATCAGACAGGGATATTATTGGCCGACGATGAGAAAAGACTGCCAGGAAAAAGTCGACCGATGTGAGGCCTGCCAGAGAAACAGCAGCTTGTCTCACCAGCCAACTGAGAGGATGAAAATAGTGAGCCATCCTATCCCTTTTGCTCAATGGGGAATGTATATACTGGGGCCTTTCCCTCTCGGTCCCGGATAGAAAAAGTTCTTAATAGTGGCAGTAGAGTACTTCACCAAATGGGTAGAAGCGGAAGCGGTCGCCACAATTACTGAGCAGAGGGTGGAGAGCTTCGTCAATAAAAATATATTGACTCGTTTCGGAATGCCCATGGTACTGGTAGCAGACAACGGTCGACAGTTCGACAATGAAAAGTTCAGAGATTTCTGCGGCCGACTAAAGATAAGGCTACAACTGACCTCAGTAGCTCACCCCCAAAGCAATGGTCTCGCAGAGAACACCAACAAAAAAATAATGAGCGCTCTTAAGAAACGCCTTGACGGACGAAAAACCTGGGTAGAAGAAATCGATGAAGTGTTATGGGCGTACAGAACCACACCAAATGGAGCCACGGGGGAGACACCTTTCAGGATGACCTTCGGGGCAGAAGCCTTAGTCCTAATAGAAGTGGCGCTGCCAAACCAAAGGGTGTCGGGCTATGAAGAAGAACAGAATAATGAAGCCCGTAGAGCGGAACTTGTTCTTCTTAGTGAAGACAGAGAAAGTGCTGCCGCCCGTTCAGAAGCTGTCAGACAGAAGGCAGTAAGGTTCTATAACAAAAGAGTAAAGCCGAGCGACGTAAAGGTTGGGTGATACGTCCTGCGAAAAGCCGAGGCGGCTGGGAAACATCTTGGAAAGCTCGGACAAGCATGGGAAGGACCCTACCAGGTCGTTAAACAAGCCGGGCATGGCTCCTACGTTCTGCGCGATGTAAAAGGGAAAATTCTACCAAGGCCATGGAACTCTAGAAACCTAAAGGCGTTATACCAGTAGATAAGTTCTCTTTTAGTTAATGTTTGTTCAATACTGTTTTTGTACAAAACTTGTGGGTATCTTTTTCCTGTCCCTGCCAGACAAGATCCTTAGGACCCTCACTTACCTCACTCGGCTTTTACCTAAATCGACTACGGTCGACCGCTCAACCTTGATTCAGATCGGTTACGGTCAATCGGTCAGAATCGTTCAACCTAATTCACTCGATCGGCGCACATCGAGTCACTCATTTATGACTCGCTATTCAAAGGGATGATCTAATCTTTAGCGCATAAAGAGATAACGAAAAACGAGCTTTCATTCATTCAAAGTAAAGATTCTGGTCACAAGCCCGACCAGATGAGCTCTACATAAGATTAATCACTCCCTAGGAGAAGAAGGACCAACGACCGGGTCGGCAAAAGAAGGGTCGACAGCAGGATCGGCCAGGGGAAGAGAAGGATCAACAATTGAGTCAGGAGGGGAAGACAACGGAGAGGCATCCTCTTCTTCCTCTTTCGAGCTAAGGTCTAACTCCTCGTTCGGAACATCGGGCCGCTCTCCCTTTACCATTTCCTTCATTCCCTCCAACGAAAGGCCGAGAGCAGGAAGCAGCGGCTCGGCATAATCCTCAAATGAAGGCCCATCTGACCCAGCTGGAACGTGAATCTCATGGCACTTCCTTAGGACCGAAAGGGTTACATCGCAGGCGAGCTCTAGGCATTCCGCATTCAGATTTCTTCTCTTCCACCGTTTTATCGCCTCGATTCTCTGCTGCAGAACAGAACATCGCAACTCCCTCAATATATCTTCGGTCCTGCACTTACCCTCCACCGCGGCATGACAGTCTTTGAGGTACTTCTCGCTGCGCTCCCGCACCACCATCATTTCCTTCTTCAATCTTTCACCATCCTCAGCCAGCCGATCCTTCTCCGCTACCAGTCGGAGCCTCTCCTCCTCCCAGTGGCAAGTTGGGCTTGAAGGAACTTCATCGCCTTCTCCTAAGATTTCTTCCCCTCCTCTAAGGAGGAAAGTTGAGCCCGGAGGAGATCCCTTTCTTCCTTAACCTCCAACAGCTCGTCTCCCAAAGTCTTCACCCGCTCAGTGAACTCCAGGATCTCCTGACTTTGCTACCGATTGATCGCGTCGAGCTGTTCTATACGTCGGTGCGCATCGAAAGCCATCGTTAAACCTCTCATGCAGGCACGGACAAGACGGGGCGCAAGCTCCATGTCGTTGAATGACTCCATAAACTCCCGTCCACGGGAGTAATGACCTTCTCAGCAATGCGAAGGGACACATCGAGATCAGCGATCGATGCGGTTTTTGCCAGGCTAATGGTGGATTCCCACTGGCCTTTGCCTTTCTTCCCCATGCCTCCCTTCCTTTTATCTTTCTCCGTTGACCCGATGGACCGGACGGGAGGTCACCAAGCCGAACGAGCTTTCTCCTTTTAAGAGGTGGCACCAACTCCTCTCTCTCTTCCTCTCCCTCATCTGCTCGGCCTGCATCCGCTGGCACAGGCATAATTGGTAATGACGGCGGCGAGGCAGGAAGGTTTTCGGTAGGTGGAGGGGTCGACAATGTTGCAGAAGGTCTTGATTCCATCGGAGGAGCTGAACTTTCACCAGCCTCCATCTCTTTCCTCTTCTTCTTTTCAGCGGCCTGCTTTTTGGATTTAGTGGGAACGACAGGCCCGGCGTAATTTTGTATCCTCACCATAGCTGCACAGTAATAAAGCAGGTTAGAAAGGGAAATCAATAATAAAAAAATGGCAAATAATTCAACCGCGAGGGGTCAACCAGGCGGGGCGGTCTTTTCTCCTAGCCCGCTGATTCGCGGCGGGGGGACGAGCAAAAAGGAGTTAGCCGAGGCCCCCCTGAAATAGCCCTGGACTAGCCGAACGAAATCATAGTGGCCGAGCTCCTTTATGCGCCCGATCACCTCCCATTCCTCTTTACTAAGGGATATGGTCGACGCGTTGTTCCATCGTTCGGCTAAAGGATACCTCCACGGCCAGGACTCGAAGGAGGACCCCGGTGGTTTCACAAAAAAGTACTTATTTCTCCAAGAAGAAATTTTCGAAGCCGTCCCGGCCGGGCGATACTTGGCGTCTTTATACTGCAGAGAAGGGATCCCGGCACCAGAGCTCGGGCTCTGGCGCAGCCTTAAAAAGTGGCGCAAAATGCCAACAGAGGGCGAATGGCCGAATTGATGACATAGTAACGCAAGACCGTTAACAAACCTCCAGCCATTTGGAGGAATTTGGCTCGGCATCAGCTGATAGACTATGCATATCTCGTCGACAACTGGGGCATATGGAAGCCTCATGCCGCCAACCAAGAAAAAGCTATCAGAAACGGCGAAATACCCACTCAAGTTGCTGTGGATTCGCTCATTCCCCAAGGCCAATCTGGGTCCCCAAGACAAGGGGATGCTATATCTAATTATCGACCGATTCAACTCCTGAATGGTCATCGTGGATTCATTTCTTGGCGGCGACTCCACGACCAACCCATCCTTTCTTTCCCTTGTCGATATTTCCTCCACACCTTCCACCATACTTCTGGAACTCGCTGTTGACATGCTTACTAAAAAGAGAACTAAAGTAGAAAACTTTAGAGGAGGAGGGACGTACCTAGTTAGTAAAGGAAGAGGGGGAAGTCGAACGACGGTTGAAGGAAATTTCCAGGAGCTGAAAGGAAGAAAGAGCAGATGAAAACAGAGCGTGAACAAGGACGTGAAGAAAACCAAGCAGTTTGTTGATCCTGAGCACTTATAAAGGAGCACCCGAGCCATCCAATGGAAATACGACGCGTGTAGAAGATCCGAGCTATGCCTGGACACGCGACATAATCCGAGCCAAGGAAATTAGGGTTGTTCGAAAATTGGAGAGATGCGACGGTTGAAAAGACAGCTGGGACAGCTGTACAACGGTTACAAGGACGATACGTTTCAGATTCTGAAAAATTGTTAAAGAGCACGCGCCTTCAACAATAAATGCCCTACACGCTCACTAGCCGTGACTTCTCAATCCGTATAGTGCGCACTATCGAGTAATAAGTGCCGATGCCGACCTATTAGGATACTCCGCTACTTGGTTAAATCAATTACGAGTCGTCCCATACACGAGCTACATCTTCCTATCCGACCGATCGCCCCAACTATGAGCCGTCCTATGTACGGGCTACAAGACCTCTACCTACTCCTCCGACCCTTCTCTTCGCTCAGACTCGAGGAGTAGGGGGCTTATGGTCGGGTCGGTCATATTGGGCTTGGACTCAGTCTCAACGACCTGAGGGCCGATCGGTCCATTCATTAAAGATGTCAAGCCCAAGCCCGATCCATATTCTCCATAGCCCATTAGCAGGAGAAAACGTTCCATGCAGAGGTAGGAGTCTACGTGAAAACCTAACCCTAGCGTCCCATGCATATATAAGGTATGATTTTATTATGATAGAGGTACGCAATCATAACCCTAGTTCCTCCGCACCTATAGCGTTCTCACCTTCACCAAACAACTGACTTGAGCGTCGGAGGGGCTAATCGGATCACAACCCCCGACGTGCCTTTTTTGTTTTGCAGGAACTCCATACCGAGATTCTTACGCGGGGCAATCGACTCATGGATCCAAACGGCAATGTTCAGTTCAACCAGAATCAGGCAGAACCAGATTAAGATCCTGAATTTATACCTCCATATATAGTTGAAGATGTTGAAGTTAACTCTATACAAGAAGGTGTTGAAAAACTGAGAACTCCAGAGATGATAATTATTTATGACAACATTGCTTATAGTTTAATGACAATTAGACGCTGTTATTAGATTATTATAACCCTTAGCTTTAAATGACGATGTTGACTTCTTTTACTCTATTTAAATTCTTTTGAAAATATTCAAAGAAATGTAAAGATATAATACTTAAGTCATTATAAATATTTTTTCAAGTCAAGTCTTCATAAGTCATTTTATACATAAATAGTTAATATTAAATAATTAATTTTACCAAACATCTTTAAATAAATAATTGATATTATTCAATAGTCAAATTAACTATATTAATCTACTATTAATTAATGGTTTGATAAGATTAATGAACAATTAATTCAATTAGCTGATGGTTAAATAAGGTCTGTATGTTAAACTAACCTAGAAAAAGGCAAAGATCGAGAAACGCGCTGATCAGTGTCGTTTTCCCTGTTACTTCAAATAAAAATGAATTAAGAAATGAACCCCAAAAATGCCGCGACAAATGCTTTGGTAAAAGAATCACTACCAATCACTTCTCTCCACGTGCCCATCTCTCCTTCTCTTCGGTACATTCCCTAGAACCCTGAACTCCCAAGGGTTTTCATTTCCACTGTTGCTTCAGTTTACCAGAGATCAACACGCCTAAGTCACCGGAGAAACTCAACATAGGCGGAGATTCATGTCCGTATTAAATGCCACGGGTGGCGTTTATGATCGTTATTCTCTTACTTCTTCTAGCGGCAGGGTGCGAAAATGCGCATCTGTCGAGCTCAGGTCCCCACATAACTGACGTCAACATATTGTTGCCTCCTAAAATGACGCACGCTGTGCAGTATCGGCTTCAAGGAAGTGATGGCTGCTTTAAATGGTAAGTTTCCGTACTTATATGGACACTCCCATTTTAGTTCCTGTTTTGTTTTGGAGAAATCAGCGTAGAATTAGCGGCTTCCCCAGTTGGGATTTTTTTTCAGTTTTTTAAAAAGAGCGGGAACTGGTTGAGGTTTCTCATAATGTGTGAATCTTGAAGATTGTTTAACTTTTCACAGGTCATGGGACCATCACGACATTTTGTCCGTGACACCTGAGTATAATACAAGTAATCAGTGTTCAACTAGTGCACGGTTGAGATCGATTGCGCCTTTCAGTGGCCGGAAGGAGACTGCAGTTTATGCCACTGATTTGCACACTGGAATTGTGATTCGCTGCAAAGTTTTTATTGACAATATTTTCAGGATTCAGATATTTCATAATTCTGTCAAGCTTGACTTGGATGGACTTGCTACGCTTCGTGTTCGTGCCTTTGATAGTGAAGGTACCTTGTATTCTGATGTTTGAATTTTCCTCATGGGCTTCATCGTGTACCGTATTCTCCTCTATAGATTACCTTCTACTGTCTTCACTAGCTCTGATCTACCATATTCGGTCATATTTAAATGAGAGTTTTGCAGAAATTTCGTTGTTATCTTATCCCTTCATCTAAGAGTTCCTTTTATCTGTGCTTCAAGTTTGAACATTTTGGATGATGGGTTTTATGGTGCTTGCTTTTTCCAAAAGAATCAAACTATTGTTTTCTTCTTGCAGCTTTCCTGATGTGATGTCGTCATGTAATATTTTGCAGACTTTGTGGTGTTGTAAATTTTGGAGTGAATATTATTCTTTTGGAATGCTAATAGTCATGTAAATTGTCTGTATAAACTGCTATCTGGCAATAATTCAATTTGATAGCTGCTTTTGCTGCTCTTTTCATTTATTAGTTACTTATTGGTCTTAAACTCCTGAGTTTGCTTGTGTTCCCTTGTAAATCTGCACCACAGATAATGTTTTTTCATCGCTGGTGGGCTTACAATTTATGTGGCGGCTGATACCTGAACTCATTGGATCTCCTCATCATCTTGCCCATGTTCCTATTAAGGAATCTCCGTTAAGCGATTTTGGTGGATTAAGTGGTGACTTAAACATCCAAATAGAACTAGAAGATAGCGTATGTATGCTATTGGAGTAACAAAACTTTTTCTATGAGTCAGCACATATTATTACATTAAGTAATCTCACAAGTTTTAATGGGAAATGATGCAGGGATTTTTCTCGGACTTATATGTAGTAAAGGGAATTGGAATTGGGCAAGAGAATGTGTTTGTGCATTTGCTTGAGCCGCAATTTGAGCAAATGGCTGATAAGATTGTTCTAACAGTGGTTGAAGCCATGTCCCTTGAACCTCCGTCACCTGTTTTTGTACTCATTGGTGCTGCTTTTCATTACTGTCTTAAAGTTATTCGTGGAAATACTCCGCAAGGTTTTATTCCTTAAACCCTTTGATGGTTACTGCAAGTTAGCTATTTAATCTTATCTAGCTATTGGAACAATGTAATATTGAACTTTGATTTGCTTTCAGCAGTAGTCAATGACTTCTGTACCTCTTCCCTTTTCTCATTAGAGGCTTTTGTTAGTGACTCGGTAGCTAGCCATGATTTTGAATCTTTAATTCTTTGTAATGATTTAAGTGATGGAGATTCATAGAAGTGATCCCTCTTTTTGTCATCATTATGCACTTCACTGAATTTTTCTTTTCAGTTGCTCTGTCTTGTTGCACCATTGAGGTCATATGCTATAGTTTTAATGCCACCTTACTTGAAATCTGCAGTGGTAGCTCTGCCATCTAAACATCATAGGTGGTTTGCTGCAAATTCGTCAGTTGCTGTAGTGGACACCATGAAAGGTTTTACTCAGGCATTGGGCTTAGGGGTAACGAATATCATTGTTGAAGATACCAGAGTTGCTGGTCATGTACATGTCTCTTCACTTAACGTGGTCATACCACATAGCTTATGCTTGTACATATCGCCTCTGTCGGCTTTTGGCTACCCTGTAGAAGGAACAAAGGCCATTCCATCAATAAGACATTGGTATGTTGTGTCTGGCCGTCAGTATCTTGTTGAAAGTAAGGTTTTCTCTCAGGGCCCTAATGCACAAGAAATTTACATTACAAAGGTAGGTCATGATTAACTCAGTTGGGAGGCAAATACTACAATATCTATCCTTTTCTTTTCCTTTGCAGCAAAAAGGATATTTTGCATATATTTTGGAGCTTTATTTTCCACTCAATTTTCTTGTCCTTTTTAGTATTCAGGGGAAGTTTCCATCTTGTGGAAACTATGTTCAGTATGACTGAAAAATCTTTGTTTACAAGTTCAACTAACATTTGCAGCTCTTATGCAACTTTTGAACACTGAAGGATCTTACCTTCAGTTAGTGTTTCAGCTATACAGCAACTGGTGGTACTTGAAGGGGCATAGTTTCTCTTTTTAGACAGTTGACTCAGAATCATCAGTTCTATTGATGTGCTTGTTGCTCAGAACTTTTATGATTTTTATCTTATAAGTACTTCCTTGTGTATTTATGTGTCTTCGTTCCTTTTATTTGACATCTAAATTGAGAGCCAATTGGAAGATTTTTAAGTTTGGTCTTTCATATAGTCCATATGAACTAATTGAATATAGTCTCGTTCTTTCTGCGTCTTGATTGACCTTTCCTTCTCAACCATAGATGATATTTAAATTATTTTGTGGTTGTTTTCTCATTATATCTTGATTGTCTTCTGCTCAGTTTGTTCCCCTACATTGCAGAATGATGATCTTAAGTTGCATCATGAGCAGTCTGAGCACTTGATAACATTATCTCGGCCGGTGGATATCGCAGACGAGTCTGACTGGCACAGCCGTACAATCTTGAGGGCATCTTCAGAGGGATTAGGAAAACTAATGGCTTCTCTAACTTTTTCTAGCGGCCACAGAACAGAAAAAGAAGTGAGAATGTGCTGTTTTAGTAATTTTATTCTAACTCGATACATTTTTCTTTCTGTTGTATTGTCTTGCAACTTGTGTCTAGCAGTTGACCATCATCATCATCAACATCCAATTTAAATCCTGCACCAACGTGGGGTCTGGGGAGGTCTGGTAGTACGCAGCCTTACTCCTACGTAGTAGAGAGGCTATTTCCAGTAGACCCACATGCAATGTGACATGAAGATAAGATTTAAAAAAGATAAAAGATGTAATAAAATAACTAAATATATTTTAAAAAATAGAATAAAGTAATCACAAATGTCTAGCAGTTGATATTTTTATTTAATTTTCCTTCTTTTGTAGGTGATTAAGTTTGTGCAAGAAATAGTCATTTGCGATCAAGTGAAATTTAGTTTGGACAGGACAAATGATACAGCCCAAAAAATTCTTCTTCCTTGGGCTCCTGCAGTTTATCAAGAACTGGAGATAAAGGCTACAGGAGGTTTGTACCTTTGAAACAATTCACCTGAACTAATAAAGTAAGTGGACTGCTTCTGATGTTGGTTGCAGAAACTCAAACTGTCACATCTATGTAGGTTGTGCAAAAGCATCAAGTGATTACAAATGGGTTTCTTCAGATTTGTCTGTTTTATCACTGTCTGCTTCAGGGGTTGTTCAGGCAAAGAAACCTGGTGAAGCAACTATCAGGGTTGTGTCAATTTTTGATGTGTTCAACTATGATGAGGTAATAAATCTGTGTTGATACATTCACACCATAGTTTATTTTTGCAATGTAGACACCAAGTGTATTGGTTAGATTAGGGATTAATATGTAGAGAAGTGTTCTCTTTCTTAATTAACATAATTTATGAATTATAAGTTTTAAGGGACTTTGGGGTTTCATCTATAATTTAGTTCGGTGCGAAAATGGTAATATTTTGTTGGGATTTGACGTAATAGGTCTAGCTATTGCATCACTACCTGGTGAGATCATTCAGTTGGTTCTCTAGCATAGTATCATTATTAGGAAACTGATGAAAGTTGGGAGAAAAAACGAAACATTACCCTTTATGGATGTCAAACTGGCCTCTTAGAAGTGACTTGCATGTGTGGTTGGACAAGGTGCTTTGTGGTGCTTGGAAGATATTTGAATTGGTGTACTTGGACAAGGTGTTGATGCTATTCTGTCCACTAAATTTATGCTATATATCTATCGTGCATAAACCTGTTCCTGTGGGGTACTTTAGTCTTATGCAGTCCCTTTTGCCACTCCTCCCTTGAATTAATCATTCCATCTTCTGATAGGTGGTAATTGAAGTCACCATGCCTTCATCTATGACTATGCTGCAAAATTTTCCTGTCGAAACTGTCGTAGGATCACAACTTCAAGCTGCTGTAACATTGAAAGCATCAAATGGTGATGCCATTTTGAGATTCCTCTGAAAATATGCTTTCTGGTTTTAACTAATAGACTTGTTATGTATAAAACTATGTTATCTTTTGCAGGTGCTTATTTCTACAAATGTGATGCTTTTCATTCAGTTGTAAAATGGAAAGCTGTTAGTGATCACTTTATAGTTGTCAATGCGACGGGGCCACTTTTATCAGATGTTGAGCCTGGTCATAAAATGTATGGTCCACCCTGTTCATGGACCTATGTATATGCTTCTGGTTCTGGTCAGACCATGCTGCATGCTACCCTGTCAAAACAATACCACCACCTTGATCTATCTCTTCATGGACCTAATGTTTTAAAAGCCTCATCCCGAATTGCAGCATATCCACCTCTTACTCTACTTCAGATGAGTGATGGAAACCAATTTGGTGGATACTGGTTTGATTTTCTTCATGTTGATTTAAGTAAGGTAGAAAACTTGGAGAAGTTATATCTTGTCCCAGGCACAAGTTTAGATGTTATGCTTCTTGGGGGACCTGAAGAGTGGGACAAAGGTGTTGGCTACATCGATACTGTAGAAATTCTGGATGGCAAGCATGGCCATCCAAAAGATGGAGTTCATGTACATCAGGTTTCTAGAGGCTATCAGAGTGTGTACAGAGTTTTATGCCAATCTTTTGGAAATTATGTAAGCTCTGGATTTATGAAACAGTAATCATATTCAAGTATCCATTTTGTGTGTGTGTGTGTGATGACAGGTGGGTGGATGAAATTGCATTTATCTTCCTTGATGATTGTAATCTTGATATGTCTTTGGTGGTTTGAATGGCTCAGAAATTGGCTTTCAAGCGTGGGAATTTGGTAGGAGATGACCATCCTCTGCCTGAAATTGTAGAAGCTATGGTATCTGTTATGTGTGCCTTTCCTACTTCAATTGCACTAGTAGTTGATGAACCTGGTAAGTGCTAGATATGTTCTTCTCAGACTTTTGATGATAGGCCCTTACAGTGCCTCGTGCACATTACATGCCATTGACTGAGCTAGTGTTGCTGTCCAGTTAACAAACTCGATGTTATAAGAGCTGCAACTCTTGCTGATTATGGCACAGAACAAATACGTGTCACACCTATTACAGTGGCAAATGGACGAACTATTCGAATTGCTGCGGTTGGCATTGATACTTCTGGAGAAGCTTTTGCAAACTCATCCTCTATTTCTATGAAGTGGGAGTTAATTGGCTGTGAAGGTTTGGCACATTGGGATCATGAGAATGAATCAAAGACGTCTAAATACAATTGGGAAAGGTTTTTAGTCTTACAGAATGACTCGGGACAGGTTGTACCAGAATCTTTATTTTTAGGATCATTTAAAATTAATGACATTTCAATGTCGTAAGCTTCAGTCAAAAATCTGACACGGTAGCAGAAGGATGGCTGCTAGTTTCTTCTTGTGTTGAATGAAATGAGGTTCTTATTAGTAACCTTGATATTATTGAGGATTTTAACTTTTGTGAGTGTTGATTTCTGGTTTTTTTTTAATCCAAGTTTTTTTTCTGTGTCAATATAGATGAATGAGTCAGTAAAAAGATTTTGTTTCTTTAAGTCGTGAAGGCTGCAGTAATTCCCCGCAAATTTGAGTTCAAATCCTATCTAGCTCCTTTAGCATGTTTCAACTTTTTCTTAAGAATGGTGATGATAATGAATTGAGGAGTTGGATGCATGTTTCTCAGTGCATTGTTCGTGCTGCCATTACTGGTTTTGGTGACAAAATAGGCAGCGACTTTCCTGTCCAAGTGCAAAGCTCAGAGAATATTCTTACTGATGCTATACGCTTACAGGTTTGCTCCTTTTTATTATAATTGATGACATAAGTTTTGTCTGTGCTTCTGTATTGAGTGTTGTAACAGAAAGTAGTTGTTCCTATGATAAAGTTAATGATGTTTCTGTTTGGTTGTGTAAAAATTGCAGCTTGTTTCTTATTTAAGAGTCAATCCAGTGTTCAATTTGTTATTCTTCAACCCTGATGCCAAGGTAATTATATCATATGCATACTAATGCTTACGTTATTTGATTTTAGATGAATATGCACTTGTTCATGTTCCTATCGTGCTTAACTGCTAACTTGCTACGTGCTTAGAGCCAGCAGAGTGCATCATATTGTTGCTTTGCATTAAACCTACCCACGTTCTTGTCCTACTTCAAAAAAAAAAGTATACCATTAATGTTGACTAAAAACAAAAATATATACCCCTGAATACCATTAATGTTGACTAAACACAAAAATATATACCCCTGAAGTTTGACTAATTGTCCGCTTTATTGAGTGATAGTTAAGTTCTACTATAGAGCACTTGTTTCTATGATGAGGTTTGTAATGCTTTTCCCATTTTATTTGTCGTTCTTGTTATGTCTATATGTTAATGCCATTCCCTTCAAATTCTGGCTATAATTTTGGGTATAATTCAGGTTAATTTATCAATTATTGGCGGTAGTTGTTTCTTGGAAGCTGTTGTTAATGATTCCCAAGTAGTAGACGTTTTTCAACCCTCACCAGGCTTACAGTGCTTGCAATTGACGATCTCTCCTAAGGGTTTGGGGACTGCCCTTGTCACAGTGTATGATATTGGGCTTACTCCTCCAATTGCAGCTTCTGCTACGGTAATGATGCTCCTCTTGTCTTTTCTCTATGTATTATACAGCTTGATGTGAAACTTGACTGGTTTCGTTGCATTATTGAGGCTCACAACTGGTAAAAATTGTCAGGTTGGTGCTGTTTAAATTTAGCATTATAATAAGGGTTGATAGTCGTGAGCCAGAGAAAATGTCATTGGTGAATTCAAAGATCAATTGTAATGCATGATGAGCACCCATAATTTTCATAACCTTGAAAAAATAAAATCTGTGCTGGATAAGGATTTCAAATTTCTTTCTGTTTTAAAGAAAGTAATAAGTCCATCATATCCTTATTTTCCAGAAATAGGCAATCTTTTAATGGTGGGCACGTATGCATTCTCGGTGTTTATTATTCTCTTGTATTCGTATTGTCTAGTAAGTTTGGATAGGCAATCAAAAACTGCAGCATCCAGTAGACTTAGCTACTCTCCGTTGTTGCCTTTTGATGTAGTTTGTAACATATAGCATTATGGCAACATGAAATTTCATTTCATTAGATCACTGCCCATCCAGAATCTTGTTTATATTATAAACAAATCAGTAGATATGTCTCTCATCTGCTTCATGACAATATGGTTTAGGGATTCTTTCATGTATGAATCTATTTTGCTTCATGACAATATAGTTTAGGAATTCTTTAATGTGTCGATCAATTGAATCCACCAAGGGTTGGTGACTGTCAAGATGCATTGCATGTTTCTTGTGAAGATATGTATATTTCCAATTCTTTGCAGGTTCAAGTGGCTGATATAGACTGGATCAAAATTGTTTCTGGAGATGAAGTTAGGCTCATGGTATGTGTACCTGTATTATCAAGATGATTGTTATTGTAATCAATTAAATTTCATAAGATGCTCTTGATTTTTTCAGGAAGGGCAGTCGCACTTAATAGATCTTTTGGCTGGGATTAGTGATGGAATTACTTTTGACTCTAGCCAGGTTTGAATTGTATAAATCCATACAATCTATTATTAATATTGTTTTGTAGAATCATGGTATTGGCCATATCTGTTGGAAGCATTTGACTGTGGTGCATTCTACATCAAGTTAGTCTGTCTTGCTTCTAAATTAGTGTTTTCTTGTCATTTGCATGTTCATGTCTTAATGCTATCTCTTTATTGGATCTTAAGTGACCGTGAATTTCTTTGCAGTATGCTTATATGGACATTCATGTGTTTATTGAGGATCAATTTATTGAACTTGTGGACAATGACAATGCCCTTGTTCTCCAAGATGGTTATCTTAGAGCATCACAGTTTAAAATTGTTGCCAAAAGTCTTGGGATGACGACTCTTCATGTAATTCCTTGTTTGATGCACAGAAGTATTTAATTGTTTCAATTATATAATTTCTTTGGTATTAGGTGTAGTTTACTCATAGATATTCACATCAGGTCAGTGCTAGGCAGCAATCTGGACATGAAATAACCAGTCAACCTATCAAGGTAGAGATTTATGAACCTCTGAGAATCCATCCACATGATATTTTCCTGGTACCAGGTGCATCTTACATGGTATGTGCCATTCTTTTCCCTCCTTTTCTTTCTTGGATATATTTTTAGTTTCACAATCTGATGGCAAGCTATCCTGCAAAATCCGTAATTTCTTGTGCTTCTGCTTTTTCAAAATTCTCTCTTATTTTGGTTGTCAAGATATTATTTGGAGTTTGGGTTGTATTGCAAGTGAATGTTCTTTTACTCTTTCTTATCATCCTTCTAGCTTGTACTCATGTCATTATATCAATAGCTTTCTGTCAATGGAGGCCCAACTGTTGGTGCAAATATTGAGTATAGTTCTATGGATGATGGAATTGTAGCTGTGGAAAGATCTTCTGGGAAGCTATCTGCAATATCTCCAGGAAACACTGTAAGACGATAAACAATTACTACTTTGTTGAATGTGTAATCAATTGGATTGAAGTTTGAGATGAAAAAGTATTAAAAAGGCGGGGGATTTTCTGCTACATGAAGTTAATGGTTTTTGATGTTTCTATTTGGGTACTTTTTAACATTTGTAACCAACTGTTATTGCTTTCTTTTGGATCTGTACCTGTTGGCTTTAAATTGGAAACTCTTAAAATAGATCTCTCTCTCTTTCCCACCAATATATACTAGAAGTCATTGTGTTTGTTGGGTTTCATTGCCTATTTCCTTGTGCCCTGTCTCCATCTGTTTTTGAGTAAGTGAGAGAGAGGGGGGATATTTCATGCTACTGCTATTAGCTAGCGTTCAACAACTTGATCTGGACTCTCCTATCTGCAGGATAGCTTCTGATTAGATGATTGCGCATATGGGTACTCGTGGGAAAACATAATTTGTATGATTTTTGTCAAGATTTTGTGGGGATTATGTCCATAAAATCTGATACTAATTATGTCATAAAATTAGGATAGTGTATCCCATAAGTCATGGAATCTAACAAATCTGTACAAATTTATTTCCTATTTTGTACTAGGGTTAGTGTGTATAAAGCTAATGTATGTCTATTAGTCAGATATCAATAAAAATTTCCTCCTTCAAATTCTGTCATGTTATCAGAGCTGTAGATTTTCTTAGAACTGAAACCTTCAGTTGTTTAGCCATTCCTTTCCTTGTACTCTATTTTTTTGATATCAAAACAGAGCAGTTTTGCTAGCCTTCATTTCTGGTTAGTTACTTCCTGTGAGAGGCCTTAATTGCCTAAACAAAAGGTTTTTTAGTCCTATGTTAGAAGTTGCAAAGACAACTACATCCCAATTAGAGGAGGCTGTTTGGTCTCAACAACTTGCAGAACTCCAAAGGTACATGCTGCATACAGATTAGATGGGAAAAATTAGCTAAAGCAGTCCCAACTTGTAGTACAGTAACATTACGGGTATTGCACCTAAGCCAGAAGATCCTTTGTTTCAAGCATGGAATCAAGAAGACTCCATGATTATGGCATGGTTGTAGAACTCTGTGATTCTTGAAATTAGTGACACATGCATGTTTTTAAACATTGCCAAGGATATTTGGGATGCAATTCTACAAACCTACTCTAAAGCTAGGGATGCAGCCTAAGAGTAGGTTTTTTAGTCCTTGGAGATGTTAGAAGTTGCAAAGACAACAACTACATCCCAATTAGAGGAGGCTGTTTGGTCTCAACAACTTGGAGAACTCCAAAGTATGCATGCTGCATACAGATTAGATGGGAAAAATTAGCTAAAGCAGTCCCCAACATGTAGTACAGTAACATTAAGGGTACTGCACCTAAAGCAGAAGATCCTCGGTTGATGCCTGGGATCCAGAAAACTCCATGATTATGGCATGGTTGTAGAACTTTGTGATTCTTGAAATTAGTGACACATGCATGTTTTTAAGCATTACCAAGGATATTTGGGATGCAATTCTATAAACCTACTCTAAAGCTAGGGATGCAGCCTAAGTATAGGTTTTTTAGTCCTTGGAGATGTTAGAAGTTGCAAAGACAACAACTACATCCCAATTAGAGGAGGCTGTTTGGTCTCAACAACTTGGAAAACTCCAAAGTATACATGCTGCGTACAAATAAGGTGGGCAAAATTAGCTAAAGCAGTCCCCAACTTGTAGTACAGTAACATTACGGGTACTGCACCTAAGCCAGAAGATCTTCGGTTTGAAGCATGGGATCAAGAAGACTCCACGATTATGGCATGGTTGTAGAACTCTGTG
>JAOQMR010000008.1:9640349-9663862 GCA_027563865.1 Erythroxylum pelleterianum | reverse complement strand
ATGTCATATATCAAGGACTTCATTAATTTAATTAAAGATCAAAATCAATTCATAAAGAACATTAAATTAATGAAACAAGCCTTACATAAATATTGTACATAACTTTGTACAAGCGATTGCCTTTTAGGGCACTACTCTAACAAAGGCAAACTTTGGGGCAGACTCGAGCTGTCCAGGCTTGACACTTCAAAACAAAATGACATCTTTTTGTTGAAAACAACGTTATTTTCTATTTTTAACTTTTTTAAAAGAAAATGGTCAGGTCAAACTCAGGCTCAGGCTTAGACCATCTCTAGCTAGGTCGGACTCAGGCTCAGGCTGGGGCTCAAGCCCGCACCCCAGTGAGCAAGGACTCTGGCCTAACCTATTGTCATCCTTACCCTCTTCCCGCAACAATTAACTGTAATTATTATTATTGTTATACTTGACTTTGAGCCCCAAAGAAAGTTTGAACTTGGGGAAAGTTCTACAATTCCAATGCCCGACACTAACACTAAGCCCAATCTTCTTGATCATTTCCAAGACGCCTATGATTCATGACCTCCTATTTGGATTGATTTGAAAACATACTGTTTTATCCAAGTAATGGACAAAATTGATGAGGACATATCAAACTCAGATGATGACAGTAGTGGACCATACTTTTTCTTTACACCCCCTTGCTAGAAAGACTCTTTCTTATCTTTTTAGCATATTCTTATCTTTTAGGAATATTATTAGGACCCAGTGTCTCCCAATAGTTCTTCTTTTTACTATTTGCTTTTGTATTTTAGTATGCATTATTGTACTATAGGAATCTTTTCCCTAAACTTGTTTTTCTTCATCCTCCTCGCTTAATCTATAAAAAAAAGGTTTCTTTCTTGCTGTAACCAAGTAGAAAAATCAATAAAATTTGTGTTTTGTACCTTATAGCTTCTTTTTAAGTTCTCTTTCTTCTGAAAGCTTGATTTTTGAATAATGTAGCCATAATCATAAAGAAAGACAATCATGCTCTACACTTGCATCTTTATGAGAATCTTGTGTATTATAAAGTATTGAACTATAGATCATGTTTGAGGTTTTAGTTAAATGGGAAAAGATTGGTCAGTTTAGATTTCTAAAAGACAGGCTTTGAGAATTGATGCCCACACAGATGAGAAGGGTTTGCGTCTCGGCTAGCATATCTGAAATCTGAACTACAATCAATTTTTGTTTATCTTTGATCTCTTATAGAATTTGTTATATAAATCACTTGATTGATATATAGGTTGGAAACTTGACATTGCCTATATTAAGTACCAAAATGCACTAATTGGTACTTTGCTGACAACCGTCAACAATAGAAGTGTCATCCTTACCATTGGCCCTGATTTTAATATCAGGTTGAATGATCCTACTTTATCTGAAAGACTCCAAGTTCATATCCAAATTACTAGAGCAAAACATGATCTCACAACAATTATGGCTACTCTGCATCATCAAATGGTCTATCACTTACAAAACCATGTTATAGATCTTAAATTTCCTAATTCCACTTCTGATGCTTTGATATGGTAGCAAATAGATCTTATAACCAGACTACCATCATCCAAATTCTAAACAGATACCTCCAATAGAGATTGAAAAGTTTATGCCTACAAAATGAATTACTAATTACAAAAAAGTGTTCCATGCTCATCACGAACATTCGTTTCATACAACTACTCCACCTATTCTTAGGACACTAAGAAATGGATCGGTGAAATCCCTCTACATTAAGCCCAATGCAGATCAACCTAAACCTTCAGGTATATTTGGCCTTATTTTGATGCTTCAACCAATATTCTCATAAAGAAGGTAAATATGGACCTCCAATCCATTACATCAAACTTGGTGGAGAACCTATATACATCATTCATCATCATGGACATTTTATCTAGGATATAGATTCATTCATATGTGAGCTAGACTGTGAAATCTATCAATTAGGTGATTATGATGATTCAGATAGTGATGATGAGATATATGTTTGACAAAGGAAGAAAAAAGAAAGAAGAAGACAACAACCCAGAGAAATTCATCGTTGTCAACCTGTTCAATAATTCTATCCTTGACATGAAGATTATGATCCTAATTCCAGACTAAGCGCTGGGCTTAAAATTCCAAAACTAAGACCTAAGAACCTTTAAGAACTACTCAAAGTTATTGGAAAGGAACATCCGTTCACTACACATCTAATACTCAACAAACCTCATCTAACTATTCCTTGAATTCCTATTGTACCTAGTCCGGCTCCAATTCCTTGTATGAGGCATACAGATGAACATAACAAGGTTATCTCTAACCCTTATATATGTGCTACATGAATTACTTCTCAAGGAACTATTCTATCAAATCCTGTCGATGAAGTGCTTAACTAGCAAATTGATAATGTTATGGCCCAAAATCACATCCTTCGACGGATTGATTCTAAGCTTGATGATCTTAACCAGCAGACCCAAGCTACTTAAAAAAGATTAAAAACAGGATCTTTCTAGATCCAAAAACTATACACATATTTGAAAGATTAGATGACACAACCTGACGATGATCTCAGACCCTATATTGAAACATAGTATTTTGGACATGATTTTACCAATAAAGAGCAAGAAATTTGAAAGATGAAAGAAGTGCTTTCAATGAATGGAAGCTGATATGCAAACAAAACAGTTTAAGACTGTATATGGAGCTTATCCAACTAATTTTCTAGTTGTACAACCCATCTATTCACCTCCGACTTATCTTGAAGCTACTGATTATGAAAAAATCTTTAAGATGAATTATCCTTTAGTTAGGAAGCATATCCATCCTACTAGCAACAAACCTAAATCCACTAAATCTGTAAAACCCATATCTGAAACATTTCTGATCCTTCATTTTCATATACCAAACCTATTGAACCATGGAAAATACCTTTGCAAATTAGATACCACCTTCTTCACCACCAAAAACCCAACCTTTCCCATCCACTGGAAAATATAAAGCTCCTCAACAAGAGTTCATTGCAACTCTTACACCAACATCTACTCCAGAAACATCTGGATAATCCACCCCTGAGCAATCTTTTGAAATATCTTAACCATCTTCAAAAGAGTCAAGACAATTTGATGATTTATCTAAACTAGCTTAGATTATTATAACTATGCCTAAACCATCTGAAGTTGAACCATATATCAATGAAGCTGAATCAACAAGAACTTAACCATTTAGACCCTTACCACCACTAGCACAAGTACCACCCACCAAACCTACTTCAGGACCCTAGTTTAGATTTGATGATCTTCCACTTAAAAAATAAAGAGAACACCCCCATGAATTTGGCGCGTGGATTGATTTACAGATAACTCGACCAAATAATCCCTTACGAGACATTTTGTCTAAATTTACTTCTTATTTTGCTAGCACTTTATGGGAATGGTGGTAGAGCCTACATGACCATCAACGACTCCAATATATTCAAGTCACCTCTATAGGAATTCATCTTGGAATTATTCATGAAGAATTCATTGGTGATTTTCAGCTCATTGATAAACAAATTAGACAAGAGTATTTTGAGATGAAATATTGTTCACTAGATAGAAGGGATTTGCAAAAGCATTTTCAACAAATGACGGAATGATATTATCTTCTTAATGGATTCAATGATGTCAATCTCCATTATACATATATCTTTTCTCTCCCGAATGAATTACAATTAGAACTCCAAAGGACTATTGCAGTACTATAAAGAGATATAAGAGAGATATCTCTTAGAGAAATATATCAACTTGCCTTAGCTTCTCTTTATAATCTTTGTGACAAAAAATCATTCTTTAAGAATATGATCAAAGGTGGTCCTTTGCTGAAAAAGGCTTGTAGGGGGCCTTACTTGAAGATCAAGTGTAAGGAGAAAAAAGATTGTAAATGTCATGTTAAAAAATATATCATTACTGCAAGTTCTCCTACAACAAGTATCACAAATTTCACATTTTTAATGGATGAAATTATAAGCCATTTAGAAGAAAGAAACAACATTGCTTTGTTCAATTCTTCAAACGAAGAACTCCTCAAGCGAAAAAATGAAGAACGATATTTTATTTATGACAAATCAAGACATTATGCTCGTCAATGTCCTAACAAAACAAAAAATGATGTGATACTATTGGAATCAATTAAGGCTATAATGCCTATCCACGGCAATGGAAACATTGAAGAACAATCCAGTGAAGATGAAGGAACAAAATTTGTTGTTCTAATTGACTCTTCTGAAGAAGAGTGTGAATCCATTGATGATCCAATCTACAAAACTGAAGGTAGACTCAAAGCCTATAATTCTTCTTTGTCCTTATGTCCATATTCAATTATTACAGCAAGATAAATATGACAAGCTCATCAAGGCTATTGGATATATGAATGTTAGATTTTGCAGAAGTATTATAAAGTCTAACATCTTATCACCTAAAGTATGGATTTCGTATAATGAATATTTAATAGTCGCTGATGGAAACTTATTATTTAAAAGAGATAAAAATAAATAAATGAAAACAAATAACGTATCCTTTGCACATCTTTTCTTTAATTTGATGTGAGTCAAAATTAGGCTACACTCAATTACTTGAAGAATTAGAAAGAAAAGGTCTAAAATGTTTCTAATCAAAAAGGAAAAGTTATGAACTATTGTCATGACAATGGGATGGCCTGGATTTTAGCTTATCCATCAATAACTAAAAAATAGATGATACGTTATGCTAAGATAATGTGTAGAAAAAAATTGAAATTGAGTAATGATGTAACTCCGCAAGTTCACGGGTCTCAAGTAGTATAGTAATAATATCGTCCCACGGGGAGTAATTGTGTAAGTATTAGGCTTGGATTACTCAATTAATTAGACTAAGTAGCTGTGTAAGAATGGAGATCTAAATTAATAAGGCCCCATTTGTTTTCATTGTTTTGTCGTTTTAAGTTGTGGTTTTTATTAAAAACAAAACCGTATATTAAAACATGTTTGGTTAGATATGTTGTGTTACGGTGTTTTAAAAAATAAAAAAACCGCAATCAATTTACGAAAACAAGAAAAATATGTTTCCATAATATTTCGTAACAGGTTTTCTTTAACTCTAAATCAGTTTTTTCTCTTTACTGCGCCGCATCTTCATCTTCAGGGCTTGCTGTGATTTTTTTGGTTGACTCCAGGTTTGTGCAGTTTCGACTTGTAATGGTTAACAACAAATTTTTTGGGTTACATCCTACCAAAAAACACTTATTTCATATTGAAATAGAAGGACGCAGTGCAGCTAAGAAGAATCAAGTATGTGAACGCAAGATATTTCCAGAAACTCTCCAGGATAATAGCAGATTGAAAAAAAAACATAATAAGACGATATTTTGTGCCCTTGATGTATAGATTCAACTGTACCTGAAACCTGACAGGACGAGACCTAAACCACTCAACCTTCTTGAGTTCGTTATAGGAAATGAAAAAGAAGACTGCAAGTATAGATGGGTTGATATTTCTAGCATTCATCTTCTCTTAAGGTACTAATGGACCCGCAATAATACTCATATATTGAAGAAAAGGAATTATAAATGTGAAAGGACACTGGTTTCCTCTGAAGACCGAAGCTATCTAGGAGAGAACTGGAGTTGAAGAAACAACCTTTCAGGCACTTGAAGGCACATGAAGCAACAGATTTGGATGATAAAATAGCACATAGAAGTACATAAGTTTTGTACCAGTCACTGAAAGACTTTGCGGTGCTGTGGCCTTACCCCGTCAACAACCCCATCACCACCACACCAACCACCATTAGAGCTCTCTCTCTTTCTCCTTCCACTTTCTTGCCTTCCGATGTTTTAATTGAATGAAAAGCCTAGATTCATCTTTATAATAAAAAAATGATCATGCATTAAATGCTTTACCTGCCTTTCCTGCAAGCCTTCAGCCTTCACGTGTTGAAACATTAAATGCTTTACATGCCTTTCCTGCAAAAGCCTTCAGCCTTCACGTGTATTCATTCAGCTTTTACGTATATTCATGCATTAAATGCAATGTCCAAACATTAACTGCGTGCCTTTCCTGCCAATTAACAAGTATATTGCTATTTTTATTATTGTCTTGATGTCATGCCTTTTGTTAATGTAAAGAAACAACTTTTTTTAAGTGTGGACTACATATTTATTTAAAAATGTTACATGTTTATTTAAAACATATTTAGCATTTAATACTTTGTAAATATTATTGTGATTCGAGATATGTCTTGGAAGCGAGATAAAATTGCTAGACAAATGTAGAGTGATTATATTATTTCTAATTAATTTATGCTTCTTTTTGTAAATGATAGTACTATTATGTTTTCAAAAATTATAGTACGATGGACAATTTTTTGGTAATTATGATGGGCATATTTTATTGATTGGAACGACTTAATATAATTTCTAATTTATATAATTTTATCGTATACAATTAATGTGTAATTTTTAATAATATTTGATTTGCATATATTTAATTTTAGCTATAATGATAATTAATTAATTTAAAAATATAATGTATTATATTATAATTATTACACATAATAGTATAATTACAAAATAATAGAAACATGATAATAAAAACAAACATGTTTTTGTTTTCAGTTTTTTGTTAAAATCTCAACCAAACATGTTTTTGTTTTCAATTTTTATATTACGAATCTCAATGAAACAGGTTTTCGTTTTTTTTAAGAAAAAACAGAAACCAAAAACAGAAAATAGAAACGAAAAATAACAACAGAAAAACAGAAGTGGAACCAAACGGCCCCTAAAGAATTTAACTATCAAAAATAATAAAACCAATGATGAACAAAAATGCGAATATCTCTAGCGATTAATCCGAATGAAATGTGGTAAACTTCAAGGAAGGTTCCACTTTTAGCGTTTTCTATGTACTTTAACTGGATTAATTTATGAGACGAATTTTGGTTGATAGGACATAGGAGGTTGAGCCTAGAGTTTCTTAGATTCTTTTTCAAGGTATCAAAAGAGTATTATGCAATAATCCTAATCTACTATCGTAGCCTAGCAATCAAGTATAACTCATTAAGTTCTTTGCTAACCCGGGTTTCCTTTCATAAATTCAATCTATGTCTAAATCTAAAATTTATAAGTTTCTTGTTTTGGAGTTCTGTTATCAATTATTGCCTATCGGTTCTTCAATTAACAACTAATGTCAAGTAATGGTTGGCCAAACACAATATTAGCAAAGTTAATCTCAAAAAAGAGAAATTTAAACCAAGAAACTTATAATTATAAATCAAACCAAGATTCAATCCACATAAGCTACCTAAAAGTTTCAGCCCCAATCTTGAAGCTTCGAGGAAGCTACTCACTTCTCATAAGATGAATCACATAAATCAAAGTCAGCAAGCAACATAGAATGAGAGGGGAAAAAAAAGCAGATATAAAACAGAGGACGATGGGTTTTGAGATCCCTTTTTTTGTATCACCCTTTTGTCTCTACCTCACTGTGTCTTTGCGTGCTGGTTTTGGTGGTGCGCCCCTGATGGTGCGTCGGCCTTGCCTCTCCTGATGCGTGCGTTGCATGTGTTCTCTTGATGCTTGCGTCTCCTGGTGCTGCGCGCGTCTCTCCCCAGCTGCGTACGTCTCCCAACAGCTGTGCTCCCCCTCTGTTGGTGCGTCGTTTCTGCGTGGGGCGTCCTCGCGTGCGTCAGCCCCTTCTAATGGTGCGTCGTTTTTGGTGGGTCTGTTGTGTTTTTGCGCACTTGTGAAATTAAAACCTGGCTCATCCGTAGCTGGCTTCTGCGTTTTGTTCTTTTCCACCCAGCATTTTGGATTGCTCCCTGGTGTGTCACTGCGTGTTGCGTTTTTTTCCTGCTGGGTTGTCGTTTCTCCTATCTCAAGCTGCTGCCTAATCTATGCATTCCCAACAAAATTTGCGCTGTCTTTTTCAACCAAATTTATTTTTTTATTTTCATTTTTGTATTTACAAATTAAACAGAAACTACTGTAAACGTAAATTAAGAAGAACTAAACAAATTAATAGATATAATATATATAAAACCTAATAACTGTACGCAAAGACTAAAGATAAATGCCGCTAGTTCTAATAAGAAAATGCATTCAACGAGAAAAAAAATTAGAGAGTGAAAGGCGGCGTTAAGAGACATCCGGTTGTTGTATGAACAAATCAATCTTGGTATCTTATGATTGGCTTTGTTCCCATTACACTCTTCGAAGCTTTCACCCAGAAGGCCTAAACCTCTATAACGCCACGAAAAAATAACAGAAGCATCTTTTCACAAAAGAACGGGACCAGAATTTTTAATCATTCATTCCTCGTCAGATCACTCTCCCACTATCCATCTTTTTCTCTCCCTTATCTTGCTGCATCGTCGTGATCTGAAGAACTCTTCGGAGGAAGAAAGAAAATGGACGTAACCCAGAAAAAGAAAAAGCTGTTTCACTTTGCCTCTAACATGTTTCTTTGACCATTTGGGCTCTTTCTCTGCCATTTGATGTTATGTTCTGTCATGCAAGATTGGTTCGTTTCCAATCGCATTCTTCTTGGTTCTTCTCTAGTCAAGTGCTTACTCTTTCTTTTACTGTTTCTTTTGTTAGTTCTTGGCCATCCCCTTTCTGTCTTTGCCTTATTTGCTTTGCTTCTCTGTTTTTATTCGATTGTGACTGTACTTAGGAAAAAAATAAGTTTAACTTGGATTTCACAGGATCAGATATACATTTGGGATTTTGTTCTCTTTATCGGTTCTTGAGTTTTGATGGAGTTCGTATTAAATCTTGCTTGCTTATGGTTTACGGTAGAAGAAGTGTAAGAATAATCTGAAATATCATTCTTGACTCTAGTGTTTAAAGGTTTGATTTTGACATTTATTTACATTTGGAATTTTCTTTACTTGTAATGTTAAATAACCAATTGAATTGATGTGTGATTGGCTGAGGATCTGTTGCTCATTTAAAGCTTCCATGACTAAGATAGATATCGCAACATCTCATTCATGTTGTGTTCGTTAAGACGGTTCAAATTCAATGTGCAGATTTTGATGTTGATGGAGTAAATAATATCCATAGCTACATCTACAAGTTGTCATCTTCTTTTTTCTTGGAGTAGAATAGTCCTGGTTACTGAGTTACTGCATGGAGTCAGTTGTTAATGGGCCTGATTCTTTACCAAAGAGTCAGAATTCAGCTTCTACAACATGTAGCAACTCCCCTTCTGGATTTGTGACAGTGCCACTACCATCTCAATCATCATCTCTGAAACAACCTACGTATGAAAATGCTTTTGCCGCGTACTTCTTGAGTGGTCAAAATCACTGTGTCAAGACCATCAACCATCCAAATGGTTCCATGACCAATCAGAAACATTCCTACAGAAAAGCTCTTGAAAATTTACCATGGGAAGAAGTACCCAACAGGGCCAAGCACTTTTACAGTTCTAATAAGAGCAAAAATGATTTCATTAGCACCCTCAAAATCTTGGATGAACCAGAAGGAAATTCTTCAAAGAAGGTCAATTTGATTAGAGAAGGGAAGTCTGGCGTCAATTATTCCCATAATTATCCAGAGAGATCTAGTACAAGGGCATCATTACAATCTGTGAGCGCCGTCTCAGATCCAAATGAGGGAGGTATCGGACTGTCGAACAACCTCAATACACCTCATTCAGCACTTAGTTTCTTCCCGAGTCCGTCTAACAGTGTCTATACCGCCACTCTGTATACTGAGGCCAAGCAAAGTTTTACGAGTGAAGAAGCAAGCAGTCTTGATAAGTTCAATGAAAGTGGTGAAGAAAGTAACTCCTACGACATTGAGAGCCAGAAGAGAAGTATCTGCCGAGGGAGTACAGACAGTGATGTGAGCGATGACAGCAGCACTAATAGCTTTAGCAGCACCTTGTACAAACCCCACAAGGCAAATGATAGCCGATGGGAAGCTATTCAAGATGTCCGATGCCGAGTGGGAGCGTTGGGGTTCAATCACTTTAGATTGCTGAAGCTTCTGGGAGGTGGAGATATTGGCAGTGTGTATCTAGCAGAGTTGAATGGTACAAAAACTTTTTTTGCATTGAAAATTATGAACAAGTCATCTCTAGCTGCCCGGAAGAAAGTCCTTAGAGCTCAGAAAGAGCGAGAGATATTGCAATCTTTGGATCATCCATTTCTACCTACTTTGTATACACATTTTGAGACAGACTTGCATTCTTGCTTGGTCATGGAGTTTTGCCCTGGAGGGGACTTGTATACACTCAGGCAAAGGCAATCTGGGAAGTACTTTCATGAGCATGCTGCACAGTAGGATTTCTTTCTTCTCTGTCCTTGTTCTTTGCTCTTTAATCTTCATTATCAAAACATTTACATCAATTTTGTTCTCACTAGTGTCGAGAAGGAATTTATATGATCTTGATTCACAACTGGAAACTATAGCAGATTCCAGCTGCTATTCCTTTCCATGTGGATTGACCTTTTCCCCACCATTTTATCACTGCAAACAAAATAAAGTTTTCTTATCATTTTATTATAGAAGTGCAATATCTAACTAAACATAGCAAGGCCATTGCATGCATGAACTATCTAGCAGAAGTGAATTGGTTTATACTTAATTTGCATGCCCGAGTTGCATCACACAAACAGAAGATGAGGCAAATTCAGCATCAAGGATAGTTGCATAGGTGTCATTATTCATAATTGAAGTCACAATCCTGCAGGTTTTACGCTGCAGAAGTTCTCCTTGCTTTGGAGTACTTGCACATGCTGGGAATCATTTACAGAGATCTGAAACCAGAGAATGTTTTGGTGCGGGATGATGGGCACATAATGCTTTCAGATTTTGATCTCTCTCTAAGATGTGCTGTCTGCCCAACTCTGGTGAAATCTTCAAAACCAAGTTCAGAGTCAAAGGATTCATCATATTGTGTGCAACCTGCTTGCACAAAACCAACCTGTGTAATGCAGCCAGATTGCATCCAACCTACATGCTTTGGACCCCGCTCTATATCTAGGAGTGGAGAGCCAAAGAAGAATAAGAAGAGCAAGGCAAAGAATGAGATGAATCATCAAGCGAGGCGTCTTCCTGAGCTCATAGCTGAACCCACGGGTGCTCGATCCATGTCCTTTGTAGGGACACATGAATACTTGGCACCTGAAATAATAAAAGGTGAAGGGCACGGAAGTGCTGTAGATTGGTGGACGTTTGGGATATTTCTCTACGAGCTTTTGTTTGGTAAAACTCCATTCAAGGGGGCAGGGAACAGGGCTACTCTGTTTAATGTGATAGGGCAGCAGTTAAGGTTTCCGGAGTCACCTGCAGTGAGCTTTGCTGCTAGGGACTTGATGAGAGGGTTACTTGTGAAAGAACCACAGCATCGGCTTGCTTATAGGCGTGGAGCCACTGAAATCAAACAGCATCCATTTTTTCAGAGTGTGAACTGGGCACTCATTCGTTGTGCAAAACCTCCAGAGGTTCCAAGACAAGGCACGATGGACATTCTGATGCCACCAAATGTCCCAAAAGATGCTTCAGCTAATTATTTACAGATGGATTTTTTCTGAGAAGAACATGCTTTTCTTTTTCCTTTTTTACATGACTACTGACATTTCTGTTAGGACAGCAATACAGAAATGCTGTCTCTATTGAAAACAAAGCCATTTTCTTGTGATGCCTATTTCCAGTACTTACTTCCAAATAACATAAACCGCCCAAAGTTCCCGTTGGACATAAAAAGAAAAAAAGGGCAACTTTTAAATTGGTTGTTGAAATCAGAACAACAGAAAGAAGAAGAAAGTTGTGGCCTGTCATCGGGGTTGTTAACGTTGCTGGAAATTTTGAGCGTTTTGAGTTTGTAATGCTCTAAAGCTGATGAGCATGATGAGTAAAATGAGTTGTTGTGGCTGAGAGTGGAGTTGTTGTCGCGGTTTAACTCATTCCATGGTTGTCACTGGCGATGTAGACGGTGTCTGGCGCGACGACAAATCATGGCGTCACACGCCATGAGATGCTCTGATGACTGCGTGTCATGGTGATGGAGACTTCATCATTAGCAGGAGACGTTGGATGCTCGTTCATGGTGGAGGAATTGAGCCAAGTTTACCGTGGGTTGACGTTCAGCGAACTATGAATCTACTGTACCGTGTAGCTACTGGTTCTCTAAATCCTCGACATCTTATATCTTTTGACTCATTTCTTCTCATCTACAAAATCCTCGCTCGCTCATACTTTCACAAACCCTAACTACCCTACATCAACCGACTGGCAATCCTTGCTTCGGTTTCCGATGGATGTGTTTTTTTTACCAGTAGATCAAATTAACACTTTTAACTCCTCGGATGAAGGTTATATTTTGAGCTTTAGGCTGAGTTTACTGTTTCACTGTTCATCCGTGTTAGGATTGTACCTGTTTGATGGATGTGTTTTACTTTTATACGTGGATTGTGGAAAGAAATTGCGCTCTTACCTTTTTCAGGCAGATGTGATTTGTTGATATCTCATATGAGAGTATTTCTAGGCATGGGTAATCTGTTTTAACGTGTGATTTGCTTGCGGTTGTGCAATTGAATATCGGTTGCTGATTTTTTCAGATTTCTGAAAGCTAAGAGGCTTTGACTGATTTGCATGTCTTTTGTTTGTGTGTCATTCAATCAAATATAAAAAGAAATCAATTTCTTACGGTACAAATTAATATAGTAGCGAAAAATGAAAAGTAGGGATCGTTCTTACGAAAAATTCGGACGTTAGTAGTTACACAATAAAAATGGGGATTTAAAGTGTAAATTAAACATAATTTAACTGGAATATGAAATTAAAAAATAAATAATAACAAAACAATGAGAATCTAGCAATCAATAGGAATAAATCTTGGTTTTCAGTCTCCTTCATTATTAAACTTGCGTTGATCATCGATACTAAAAATAATCAATTTATTAGTTAAGCATTCGTTGTGATAAATTTCTTTACCTATTTTCTCTTATGTTTAGTTAACTAAAACATTTATTCGAATTAACCCTTATTAATCAATAACCTGGGTAAGATCTCAGATTTAATTAATTTATAGCTTTACGAATCAAGAAAATCGACGAACTAGACAATATACATACAATGTATATTTAGCCTAGACAACTATTTTTCCTAGAATCATGTCCCTAACATAGTAGACAAAAATCCTAGTTGCCACTTTTAATTAAAAGAATTGAATGTCAACCTGTTTAATCTAGCAATTGATTGAATAAAATCACAAACTAATTGTGCACCTAGCTGTAAAATCAAACAATCAAATAATAACTCAAAAAAATAATTAATAAATGACTAATTAATCGATTGAGATAAAGAACGAAAGTTTCACAACATTTAGAGTTCAATAACAGGATTCTGTAAATCAAGATATAAGAGTTTAGTTACCCAAGATCACAATTTTTCCTAATTATTTGGGGTTGTTATGGCTTGATTTTTATTTGGGACTCACGGACGTTATTCTTCTGTTTTTGCCGTCAACCCTCTTCTCTTCTGTTTTTGCTACTATAGCTGACGGGACAAATAAACATTCATGGACCACCTCACTATTCACTTCTTTAAAAATCTACGTATAACCCACCCTCCAACAACAACGTTTCTGCTTCTTGCCAAATATCCTCCTGCGTTTTGCTTTTCCAACATCTACGTTTTATTCCTTTTTGTTGTTGCGTTTTGGTCTCCCTTGTACTGCGTCGTTTTCGTATTTCATTTGATAGATGTTTCTAACGTGCATTGCGTTTTGGTCTGGATTGCTCACCACTTAATTCACTGTAGAAGGCCATGTCTATTTAGGTTCAATGCCTAGTTCAGCTCTTTTTATCTCAAACTGTTTGTAGTTCTTTTCATTTGGTTCCAAAATACACCTTAACAAAAAAAAAGATTAAATTCCATTAAGTATAACTTTAAACCTCAAAAACAAAGAAAATTAACACACAAAAATATGGAAAATAAAGCCACTAACATTATGCTCATACAAGTAGTGATAAGAGATGCGGTGTTTGTGGATCAGTTCTAATTGAGAAGCTCAAAAAGGGGATTGAGTCTGGAGGGTCGAAGGATCAGGTGTTTGTTAGCGCGTGCTCTCATATTGGTGGGCATAAATATGTTGGGAACTTAATAGTCTTCACTCTTCAGTTCTGATAAAAAACAGTGGCTCATTGGTACGAAGTAAACCTTACCTCCTTCACAAGGATGCTCATTAGAAGAATGCTTGATTATATTACAATTTTACAGGTATGGTTATGTTACTCCTGATGATTTGCCTGAAATTCTGAATAAGCATATTGGGGAAGGAAAGATAATAGAAAGGCTTTGGAGGTGATGATTACTTTGTTAATGCTTGGCCAGTTGAAACACTTTGTTTTTCTTTTCTCTAGATGGTAGTGATTACTGGAGCCTACTAATGTTGTAAATAGCTCAACATTACAAATTAGTCTTCTTGTTTGGCATGTCCATGTGTTAGCAAAGTGCTTCTGATAAGAGAGTAGGAGTGGGCTGACCCAAAGATCCAATAATAACTAACGTAAACAGATTCGGACCAAACACATGAAAACCAAATACAAAAAACCCCTTATTTCATTTTTTGTCTTCTTGAACATAGAATTAGTAGTTTCTTCTGTAACAGAATTGTGATAGCTGACAATTTTATTACAGATTCCCAAATAGTCAGTAGCCAATAGCAGTCCCTTAGGTTCAGTATAAATATCCCTTTTCTGTACACATCAAAAACATGACGAAATAAGAGTAAATCTTCATCACAGTAAAAATTCTTACATGGTATCAGAGCCAAAGGTCTAATCCACACCACCCAACCTATCTACCAAAATGTCAAACACAGCAGACAGTGATACTAGTAACCCTAATCACACACAAAACCCAGACGTAGAGAAATATTTCATAACAAACACTGAAAACCCTGGAACTATCCTAGTTACCACCCTTTTTAATGGTAACAACTACCTAACTTGGAGCAAATCAATGATGATAGCTCTATGTGCTAAAGACAAGCTCTCCTCCGTAGATGGAACATGTATGCAACCAACAGAAGACATGGCCTTGTTTACCAAATGGAAGAGGGCAGATTCCATGGTTAAGTCCTGGATACTTAACTTTATGGTCAAGGAACTCAGTGATGCCTTCCTGTCATTCTCCACAGTTAGAGAACTTTGGGAGGAATTGAGAGAAAGGTTCGGAGAAGCCAACGGACCACTACTGTACCAAATAGAATGGGAAATCAGCCTTTTCAGACAAGGTAATCTTACCATTTCAGCATATTACACAAAGTTAAAGAAGTTTTGGGATGATTTAGCTAGCCTAGATCCAACACCTACATGCACTTGGGATGCTGCTAAAGCAATTACACACACAGATTAGTACAATTTTTGATGGGCTTGAATGAAGAATATGAACACGCAGTAAACCAAGTCATATTGATGGAACCACTGCTCATGGTAAATAGAGCCTTTGCCATGATGGAAATAGTGGAGAGACAAAAGACAGTAAATGCTAGTAATAACAGAAACTTTAGTGTAGCTAAGATGGTAAGACTGTCTAACTCTAATGCCAAGAGAGGAGGTAGAAGCAACAATAACAATGGAAGAAAACCATTCACTAAAAAGGAGGACAAGTATTGTGAAAAATGTGAGAAGACAGGACATATCATAGAAACTTGCTTCAAGATCCACGGTGTGCCTGACTGGTACAAGGAACTGACAGGGCAGAAGAGCAAAGCTAACTTAGCCATAATCAATGACACTCCTGCGGACACACAACAGGAAACTAGTGAGTACACTAAAAGGGGTGGACAAATCCCACAAGACCTAGCCACTTTCATACAACAGGAAATATCTAAAGCAATCAAAGGAAAGGCCATGGGAGAGGTAAAATTGGGTGGACTTGCAAACTTTGCAGGTAACAGCACAAATAACACTTATGTTTATAATGCAGATAATGAATGCATATGATTGATTTATTCGGGCATATCATCACACATGGTCACAAGCCTAGACTACTGCCACAAGCATGAAATAAACAACATATATGAACCATTTTACACTCCCAATTGGCACAAAGCAACAAGTAAAACACATATGTCAGACTATCATTGGTGACAAGATAACTCTTGATGAAATTCTGCACATTCCAAATTTCTTCAAGAACCTATTGTCTGTGAATAAACTCACTATACATAATGAAATTGCTGCAATTTTCATATCTAATAGACTATTTTTGTAGTACATACAGACTAATAATGTTATGGCAGCTATTGAGGCTAGAATTGGACTATATGAGCTAACAACAGATAACCTATTACCTCAGGGACCTTGAAAGGTCCTTCTCTAGACTTCTACAGAATTAAGATTGTTGCTCTTAAAGCTTATGTTTCCTTCAATGTTTGGCATAGTAGGTTAGGACATGTTTCCAAGTAGAAAATGAGACACATCGATGAGATCAAGTTTTCCAATTATTATTTATCCGATTGTCAAATCTATCCTATGGCAAAACAACACAAAAAACCCTTCCCTAAACACAAAATAAAAACTATTAAACCCTTTGAAATTCTACACATGAACCTATGGGGACCATATAAGATACCCACCCTAGATGGATCACAGTTTTTCCTAACCATCGTGGATGACTTCTCTAGAGTCACCTGGACCTTTCTACTCAAACAAAAAGACATAACACAACCCACCATAACCCAGTTCATCAAAACCATTGAAAAGCAATATGACACAAAGGTCTTAAAGATACAAACAGACAATGGGAGAGAATTCATAAACAAGGAATGCAAAAAGTATTTTGCAGACATGGGAATAGCACATTAGAAAAGTTGTCCATACACTCCACAACAAAATAGGGTAGTAGAGATAAAACACAAATTCCTACTGCAAATAACAAGAGCCCTACTATTTACAGCAAGCTTACCTAAACAATATTGGGGGGAAGCCCTCCTCACTACCATCTACCTTCTAAACAGGATCCCAACTGAAACCCTACTGTGGAAAACACCTTATGAGAGGTTACATAGAAGAAAGCCAACCTATGAACACTTGAAAATTTTCGGGTGTTTTATGCTTCGCCCTTGATAAAACACCTAATAAAACCAAGCTAGATCTTAGAGCTTTAAAATGCATTTTCCTTGGATACATGCCAAACTACAAAGCCTACAGAGTCATGGATATTGGGACATAAACTATTTTCAGCTCAAGAGATGTAACCTTCCACGAAAACACTTTTCCCTTTGTCAACACATAGACTAACCCTAAACAAGGACCACTACCATTATTCCCATACAACACCACAGATGATGATACATAAACATTATTGTGTTTGGTTATTGTCCCCGTGAGTGGGGACAGTTGACAAAACAAAGTAATCTTGTCCCCCTTAACTGTTTGGATGATGTCCCCGATTTTTTGTCCTCTGTCTCCGGTGGACAGGGACAAAGATTTTTTTTCATTCGTAAACCGAATGACAAAAATTCTCTGTCCCTGTTTCCGGAACAAAGAAAGACGCAACCTCCAAATTACCCCTTCTTTGTTATTTGGTCCTTTCGGTCTCTCGCACACCATCCTTCGCCTCAAAGCACTCCTCTCTCGCACGCTGGGCTTCTCCATTGACGCTTCTCTATCGCACGCTGGGCAACTCTCTTGCACGCTGGGACTCTTCTTCCCAAGGTAAGTTTTTGTTATTTGCTGGAAAAAATGTCGCTGCCCGCAAACACCTCCCTTTCTCTGGTTGCACAAATTAGGTGCACCTGGTTTTGTTGTTTTCTTTTTCTAGTCTGGAGTCGGAAATGGAGGATGTTTCTGTGTAATGGAGACCTTCGAAGTGTTGGGTGTTTGTATTTATTGATTTGTCATCTACGGAGACCTTCGGCCATTAATACCAAAGCTGATAACTTTTACAAGCGAAAGTCTGCATTTATCATATTGTTTTTTATGCGTTACTTCTGTGAATTTTATGTTAGGAAATTGAAATTTTTATACCCTTTTGATTATGAGCAAAACCTGACAAGATGGGGAGGAGCATTGCTGGAGTTGGCTCAATTTCAGAGTATGCAAGATTCAAAGAAGATGATTCTAGGTGCCAGTTATTTATTTCTTTCCCCTTTATTTCTTTAGTGCCACAGGCTTTAGTTATCGATCCATTTTAATATGCTATTAGAGTTGCTAAAGGTTTCTATAAATTGAACTATTTGATAAGTCGTGTCATCTGGATTGATTATATTTTTCTTCATAATATTGGGAATGGAAGGATAAGTGGTGATAATATGCATTGGGTTGTTTCTATTTTGTGGGTAGCATGATCCAAAAGGACTTATTTTCCTTGGTAAAATGATTTCTTAATTGCTGTCATTTAATAATGTAGAGGGGATTTCAAAGCTGAAGAAAACATTGCTAATTGATCCCAAGAAACATGATGTAATATGGTGCCTGGGAAATGCACATACTTCTTTGGGATTTTAGACCCCTGATCAGGATGAAGCTGAGGACTCTTTTGAAAAAGTGTCTGTCTACTTCCAACAAGTTGTTGACGAAGTATTCGTCATTCAAAATCCTTAATCAAAATGTTATAATCCTTCTGTTATTTATTTTCTGTTTGGTACTCTAAATGCTTGATCATGATAATTTCCTCTCTTGTAGGATCCAGGGAATGAACTTTATATGAAGTCTTTGGAAGTCACTTCTAAGGTATACGTTGTTCCTTATCATTCTTTTCATGTGTTGGGGGGACTTAAGAATGCAAAAGTTGGCATGTGATTTTTAATTTTTTGCTGTTTCGATAATGAAAATTTGGAGCTATCTTCATTCAAGTTCTCAAAAGTAACATATGGTTCTACTTATGCACAACCATATTTAGCTGGCTTGTTGATTATATCAGGAACTCTAAGAGAGGACAATCCATGAATACATTCATTTTTTTCATTTTAACTGTTTGATTTTTCTAGTTACCAAGGCTCCTTGATCAGCTTGCTATGGTGTGATCAAAATCTATAAACACCTGTCAATTACTACTTTTTAAACATTTAACCACTTTATTGTAGTTGTTTTACACATTTTCATCTAGTTGAGGTTCAGAGTCGGTCCTGAAATTTTGAGCAGTGCGGGGCTATAGTATTTACAATTTGCTATCTTTGGTTAATGAAAAAAATAGATTTCTAATTGTTTCCATTAACTTGAAATGTCGGTGCTATCAAATGAGTCATTTGTATTGGGTTTGTGCCATAAAAATTTGTCCTTTCCTGTTCAGGCTCCAGAACTGCATGCTGAGATTCATAAGCATGGCTTAGTTCAACAGGTAATGGGGGTTGCACCAACATCTGGACCATCTACTTCATCGAGTGCAAAGGTAAACTGCCCCAATGCTTTATCTCTCCCTTTGTTACTCAGGAACTATTTGATGCATTTCTAGTGGCAATGCCAACTTTTATCTAACCATTGATATCTTTCAATAGAGTCCTTCATTGGAATTTTCCACAAATGTGGGGAGATTGTATACCCCTTACCAAAAGGAACTGGGAAATAAATTTATATATCAACTTAATTAGAAATTTCATTACTTGGTTTATGTTGTAGGTTACATATTTGTAGGTATACAGACTTTTTGTTGTTATTGTAGTTTATATGCATGTTGTGTTATTTTGTAGGAATGCCATATAGTATGCATTTTTTTCCTTAAGTTGTGGGCATTTGATGAATATCTATAATTTAACAAGATTGTGCCATGTCTGTGGGAGAGAGGGATTTAGGTGTGCTTTTCAATATTCTTTTTGTTTTATGTCCATAAAACCATCTATTATGTGTTTCGAGGTCAAATTCACCTGTTAATCTGGATTTTAACTGTTTCCTTTCCTGTCTCGGAGTCCAAAGAAGAAGAAAAGTAGTGATCTCAAGTATGACATATTTGGATGGATAATTCTTGCTGTTGGCATTGTCACTTGGATTGGGTTTGCAAAATCTCATATGCCTCCACCTCCTCCTACTCCTCCTAGATGAGATAAAACGTCAGTTTGGATTAGTTGGAACACCCATAAGAGATTTGAGCAGGCGGATTGATGCAGAAGACTCAGAAAGATGTGATTTTTCATTGACATGTAACTTTGGGGCTCAGCAATATTCCTGGATGATTATTAAATCTGATAAATGAGTTAATTCTTTTTATGAATCTATTTATGGGTATGTGGTATTAGATCCATTAGTATGGTGGTCTAGAAAATTGTCACCTGAGAAATGTATTTAGTTCTGGAGCATCTTCAAGTGATGTCTTGCCACATGTTTAACTAAACAGATGTAGCAAACATCTTTCGCACTTCCAACAAATGAATAAGTGAATGCAGTTGCAATTTTGCAGACAAACATGACATGGAGTCAAGCATTTTTACTCATAGCCATTGGAGTCATTTTGGGAATTATTGTTAAGGATGTTATTAATAAATTCTAAGACCTTAATGTATGTTGAATCAGTTATGTAGTTAGTTCCATTAATGCTTAGATGTTTTTAGTCAATGTATGTTGAACCTATTATGTAATTAATTCTATGAATGTATGTTGAATCTATTATGTAATTAATTCTATGAATGCATATTGAACCTATTATGTAATTAATTCTATGAATGCTTTTGTGTGTGTATTTGAATGTATGTTGAACCTCTTATGTAATTAATTTTATGAATGCTTTTGTGTGTGTATTTGAATGTATGTTGACCCTATTATTACTAATTTTGTATTGATTATCATTAATACAAAATATTAGAAATATTGGACAAAAATTATTATTATCAAAATTATTATAATTAATTTCTTATTATCATTATTATTATTATTATTATTATTATTATTGTTGTTATTATTGTTGTTGTTGTTGTTGTTGTTATATATTTTGTATTTATTATAATTCAAATTTATTATTATTATACATGTTGAACTTATTTATTATTGTTATCCATTTTGTTGTTGTTGTTGTTGTTGTTGTTGTTGTTGTTGTTCTTATTGTTATTATTATTATTATTATTATTATTATTATTATGATGATGATGATGATGATGATGATGATATAATTTGTATTTATTATTATTCAAGTTTATTATTATTATACATTTTGAACTTATTTATTAATGTTATTAATTATGTTGTTACAATAATAATAATAATATTTATTATTATTATTATTCGTGATTTATTTGATATTGTTATTATTATTATTTGTTAAAATTTTTAAACTAATACAAATCATTCGTAATAAAATTATCAATGAATTACATATTTCTAATCATATTAAGCACAAGGGGCATTTTTGTCATTGGCACAATTTTTTTGTTCTATCCCCTGCAACCAAACACATCTGTCCTCAAGACGGAGACAATTTTTTCTGTTCTGTCCACTATAATCAAACACCTCACTATCTTCAATTTTTGTTCCGTTCCGTCTCCAAATTTTTGCTCTGTTCCGTCTCCAGATATCGGAGACAGCAACCATATGCAACGTAAGTGACATGCCAGGATCATCAAACACATAACATATAGAAAACAAACTAGAACCCAGAGAAACACTACCTCAACCTAACATCACCACCAATCAAGAGACTACCATAAACAACAATATAAGAAGGAGTCAAAGAACTCACACCACACCAAAATAACTTGATGACTATGTCCATCATTCCACTTCTATCCCTGATTCTACTAATATCATTTTACAAGTCTGTGGTCCTGCAAGAATAGAAAGAGACAAGGTGTTAAACTTCCAAGTTACGCATACACAAAGCTACAAGGAGTTTATAGGTAATGTATGCACTACCTTTGAACCCCTATCTTATGAAACAATAAGCAAATCAAAGGAGTGGGTGAACTCTATGAATGAATAACTAGCTACCCTAGAAGAAAACCAGACTTGGGTATTGGCGAAATTACCTAAAGGGAAGTGAGCTATAGCCTCAAAGTGGGTAGACAAAGTGAAACACAACTCAGATGGCATTGCTGACAAGCTAAGATCAAGGTTAGTAGCAAAGGGATTCAACCAAAGGGAAGGAATGGAGTATTCAGAGGTGTTCTCCCCTGTAGCCAGGATTGTGACAATCAAGACATTCCTAGCTATAGCTACAATTAGAAAGTGGCCCATCCTACCATGTGATATAAACAATGCCTATCTACATGGCCACTTAGAAGAAGAAATCTACATGCTACCACCACAGGGTTATGAGATGGCTAAGGCAGAAGAGGTTTGCAGACTGATGAAGTCCATCTATGGGCTCAAACAAGCAGGAAGGCAATGGCACAAAGAGTTGACCACAAAACTAAAGGGATTAGGCTTTGACAAAGCTAAAGCAGATCATTTCCTATACAGTAAAGATCAGGGCAACAATTTTATTGCCATCATCATCTACGTGGATGACATTCTCATTACTAGAGCAAAAGAAGTACATTAAAGCACTATCAAAGATGCCCTACACAAAGAATTCACAATCAAAGACCTAGGGTATGCTAAGTTCTTCCTAGGAGTTGAAATAGCAAGATCAGAAAAAGGGACGGTACTCAGCCAAAGCAAATACACAAGGGACATCTTACAGGAAACAAACCTACTGGATTGTAAACCATGTATAACACCCATAGTTCCTGGAAGGAAACTTACCACAGATGAAGGCGAGCTGCTCAAAGATCTGGAACTCTATAGAAGAATCATAGGCAGGCTACAATACTTGAGCTTCACAAGACCCGACCTCACTTACATAACACAACAATTGAGTCAGTTCATGAAATCACCGAGGGAGCCTCACTGGAAAGCTGTAAAACACGTCCTCGAGTATCTCAAAGGAATGTAGAACAGGGCCTATTTTACGCTTCAAATTCAATAACACAACAATTGAGTCAGTTCATGAAATCAACGAGGGAGCCTCACTGGAAAGCTGTAAAACACGTCCTCAAGTATCTCAAAGGAACATAGAACCAGGGCCTATTTTATGCTTCAGATTCAAACCAACAACTCACCTCTTACTCCGATGTAGACTGGGCAAGCTCCGTGTTCAGCCAATGGTCTTTGACTGAGTTTTGTGTGTTCCTAAAAAAATCTCCCATATAATGGAAAACGAAGAAGCAAACAATTGTCAATAGATCAACAGCTAGGGATGGCAATGGGTAGGGTTCGGTTCGAGTTTTACTCAACCCATATCCATATCCATTTTTTATGACTCAACCCATATCCATATCCATATCCATCGGTTTTTACAATTTACTACTCATATCCAAATCCATTGGGTTGTTCGGGTTTTTGGATATCCATCGGGTTGTCTAATACATAAAAATATAACTTCTAAATAGAAAATATAAAGAGTAGATTTTTGCGAACCCTCCAAATCAAGATTACTGTAATAATAATCAGACAAGATTTTGATTTGTATGTATCAAAAAATCATAATATTGGAATAATAAAAATCATAATATTGAGTACAAAGACAACATACATTTTTCACAATTTAGAACTGGAACAAAGATTGAAATAACTAAAGTTTCAAATTGTCTT
>JAOQMR010000008.1:9594685-9620665 GCA_027563865.1 Erythroxylum pelleterianum | reverse complement strand
GATATCAGGTCCTTCAAATTTCAAACCTTTCATCTTGATCATAATGATTTACGGGTACAAGTTTACTATTGTTTCAGCTTGTATGATTATTGCTAAATATTTCTCACCTATCCAAAATGATCTGCGAAACGGATTTAGTAGCTAAGAAGTAGGAAGATATTTCCTTTTATGTTTTCCAGACGAGATGAATGATGTTTTTGACTTGCAGTGAAGTGCGAGTTGAAGGATTGGAGACACTTGATTACTTTGACAATCTAAGGCGGAAAGAAAGATTCACTGAGCAGGCAGATGCAATTACTTTTGATGGCGAGGTATTAGATTTATGTTTCCTTGAAATTCAACCAGAATCTCAAACCATTGTTGTGAAAGTACATGTTTTAAGTTGTAAATATTTAGTCAGTTCCAAGGTTATGTCGAAACTATGCCCTACCATTTAAGCTCCTTTTGAATTCAAACATATTCTCATTGTATCTATAGCTTGTGAGATTTTTTTATTTCAGGTTGACAGAATATATTTGAGCTCCCCAACAAAGATTGCCATCATAGACCATGAGAAGAAGAGAACGTTTGTTCTTCGAAAAGATGGCATGCCAGATGCAGGTTCTAAAATGCTTCTGCTGATATCATATCTGTTACATTTTCTTATTTTCTCTTGATCATGTATATTAGAGTTCATTACTTGCATATAATGTGGGATAGTTGATATGCAGTTGTGTGGAATCCTTGGGATAAGAAGGCAAAGGCTATCCCGGACTTGGGGGACGAGGACTATAAATCCATGTTGTGCGTGGATTCTGCGGCCATTGAAAACCCAATTGTCTTGAAACCTTTTGAAGAGTGGAAGGGTCACCAAGAACTATCCACTGTGTCATCAAGTTATTGCAGTGGGCAGCTGGACCCTCTGAAGGTTCTTTATGGCTTTTAGTGACTGCTCCCATGAAGCAATCACTGAGCAACAAGATTTTTCCGTTGCTTTTTTGTGATTATTGTAGGTGCCTCTTCTTTTCGACAGAGTAGTTCCATAATGGCATAATGTTGATGCAGAAAGAGAGAAGTATAGACTTTCTTGAATACTTAAAATATAGAATCATTAAGTCGTCATATTACTCTGCAAATAACATAGCGAAATGGGAATTGTCGAAGCCTAGTTTCTACCATAAACTGGCCACAACATTTCTACTAACTATCATGCTTAGTAGTTGGGCAGTCAATCAAATTGGACTTTATTCCCTAACGCCTACACGAAGGACTTTTTAAGACTTTTTAGTATGTGATTAGAAGAAAGAAAGCATGGACAATCCAACTTTTTCTTTGGCATCCTTGTCCAAAGGATCGTCTCCCAGATACAGGTTGATGAATGCCCTGCAGAGAAGTTCACTCTCTACCTTGCTTATCATCTCATCAATCACTGTGCACATCGAGCATGAGCCTTGCATTAGATTTCTGCATTTATTAACTACATAACATGTCAATGCATGCTTACCTTTAGTTTGCAGGATGTATCCAGGGAGTCTAGAAATCTCGATTACAGATCCAGTTGGTAGCTTAGTATCATCTGAAGCTTGTCCTAGGAGCCTATAATTAAGAAACAAAAAGATATTAAAAATAGTGCAGTAGCTTATTTAGGTGAAGGTAGTTCACTAAATTTTACTTGTTTATGAGCTCATCATTCTTCTTCCCACCAGTAAGCTTTTTTATGGATCCTCCAAGACCTTCATCAAAACTCTTCTTAACCATGCCCATGGTGAGAGAAGAATACACTATTACCATCCTTACTGTAATTGGCAGATCACTTTCAATCATCAATTGGTACAGTTCCTTTGTTGGTTTTGCTGGTGCCTTAACAATCTTTGACTTCAGAAGATCCTTAAGCTTCTCGCCATCAGCATATATCCCTTAAATTTGACATACTTCGTTTAGCATCACATAAGTCAAGACAAATTAAATGGGTATACTTGTCTCCAGAAACCGGTCTTGTGATTCGTTACCTTATGTTGAATATGATATGCTTTGCTATAGCTACTACATTCTAACCAAGTAGATTACTTGATCATTGACTTGTTTGTACTAACTCATCTGTTGTTGATATTTGTTCTAATCTAGTTAGTATAATACATGTCACTGCAAAAACACGGTGCTTTGTTTTACACTAGATCAGTTACGTTATTATGATTCTGTTGTTTGCGTCCTTCCAAAATGGAGCCATTGATCTACTCTGCAGCTCAAGTGAGTCAGGAACTAAAGATTTTTTTTCCCTTGGAATCAAAATGATGCTAACATTCAAAGAAATGCAACATGTATGGAGATAAAGAAGTTGAGGGAAATATGTTACCAAATCCATAAACTTTGATGCCCAAGCCAAGCATGGACTTCTTCCTCAAACCAACACCGATTAGCTGTTTCCCATCACCCAATTTTACAGGGAAGGAAACGCCTGACTTTGGTTCAACTTCAACTGCAACCTCTTCTTCCTTTGGCTTCTCAAAAATGGCTTCTTTCCCATATGCAGCTTTATCTGAGGTTGACACTCCATTTTTCTTCATCTCATTCTCACAGCCAACCCCATTAAGTTCCTTCTCCTCTGCAGGCATCGCACTGAGATTCTCAGAAGTGGGTGCCATTTTCCAACTATGGTGACTTTACCAGAAAATAGAGAAGCGTGCTGGTGTGGAAGAGAGAGTGCGAGGCTTTATATAGGAACAAGTAGTCATCGGCCCGCACAAGGTGCGGATCTAATAATCAGACTAATTCTAACTGTGTATCTCACTAGTGATAGAATCATTTATATTACTGAAATAGAAGTCTTAGATCCTCAAGGTGGTGGTTGTTGTTTCAAGTGCATTCGTTGTATTTTTTATGGTAAGAAGCTGAAGAGAACGTTGAAAATTGTCTCTCCGAGAATACTGGAATATGATGTTGAAACGTTCTTTAAACACGAGGAAGTCAAGTGAAAACTTATTTGTTCCTTGCAACAAAAAATCACTATGTTGTACAGTGATAGGCGGCTATGTTAGTTTGTGTTGTGTTATTTTCAATAATATGTGAAAAGCAGCTAATATATTGTATGAATATGAATCATCTTTCTACAACTCTAGCCTACCCACCTCTATATCAGCACTAGATCAACCAATTAGTTTGGATTCTACCCTTTAAAACTCTAGCCTACCTACCTTGATATTAGCACTAGATCAACCAATTAGTTTGGATTCTATCCTTCAAATTCACACGTATCAAGAGTATGACTTGTCTGAACTGGGTGGGTAGCATATCCATGTCCAGAATGTTTGGGACTGAAGGAAGGATGAGAACTTTGAATTGCTCAATCTTTTACCAAAACTTGATCTTATCTTTTCAGGCTAAAAGACATACTGGCTGTCAAACATGCGTCTGTTTAGGAAAGATCTCAAGATAGATGTCATTTAGAGCTCTTTATGAGGAAATTAGTTGGTTGGCAATTTCCTAAACTAGTCCTTGATGGAAATATTTGGCATGCAGTGTACATGTACATGTCACAAGTGGAAATATCACAAGGGCTATTCGGGAAATGGACGTGGAGGAGAATTATTCTGTTAGGGAGAATGGACAGGTGTCAAGTGATCCTATGATTGTGGGCAACCGGAAAAGTGCAAGGATGAGGATGGCCAATTCACGCCCGAGGGATTATGTGTGAGGTAGGAATTAGTCATATAGTATCTGAGAGGAGGAGCGAAGGGATGGGTATTGATGCATTCTGTTTCTCCTCTCTAGTGTCCCTTCTTCTTCGTTGTAATAAGACCCAACAATTCAATAATACACACAGAGATTTGTCCATACTATCCAATTGTTCAATATTTCAATTCTTACAGTACATCACAATGAGATCAATGAAAAGTCTGTCATAAGATGCTACTCTTTACTCTCGGCTAACTGTGTATTATACATATAACATAACTTTGTAAAAAACAAGGCTAACTTGATGTCAACAAGAACAAATCCCACTAATCAAAAATTCAAAGTGACATTAACTAAATACGAGTTAGCTGCACCCTCAGGATTTCATGTCCAGAAGTTCATAAATGAAACACAGCCAGCTGATTATCTGTCACTACAAAGAGGGCTCGAGCACATCCTTTTTTTGTTAATCATTCTTTTTTAGTCGGGTTAACAGAGAATTTGAGTTCAGGTTGCTTTTCCCACAAAAAATTAGCAGCCTCTATCCACTGTGGATGAACCAAAAACTTCTCGTTCTTCAGGGCCCACCGAGACTTCTCAGTTCCAGCATCTGTTGAGACCACATGTGTCACTGATGAGTCTAGTTCTTTGGAACATATGGCTCCCAAATTTTCAGCCATCCTCCACAGAAAGTGATTATCAGCCTGGAATTGGGTGGGGAAAACACGGCTGAATACAATTTTGCAACCCTTTAAAACATCCTTCCGAACTGTCTTTAGTACCTAGAATAGCCACATTTTGCCATAAAAATGAATTCAGAACTTAGTTAAAAGTAAGATAAAAATAGAAAAATGTCAATTAAATCACATCGTATCAACCATACAAATGAATACCACTAATCTTCCAAGTTTCCCTAGTCACACCAAAGTGAAGAAGCCGAAGAGGAACAATTGCACAGTTAACAACAAATGCCAAAAAGATTCTACATACCTGCCTCACATCTCTGGCTTCCAGATTAGTTGTCAGCTCCTACAAGAAAGTTATAAATAAGAATCAACCAATGAATTTCATGTCTCAAACAAATGGAAAGAAGAGACAACATACATCAAAGAACATATGGTGAATTCTTGTCAGAACTTTCAGAACAGATGCAAGTGCGCCGTCTGAGTCGCTTTCATCACTCTTCAGCTCGGAAAGAGATTTACAGTTGAACCCAAACTGCCGGCAACTTGAACCAAAGAAATGATACCTCTCCATCAATATCAAGTTATCCTTATGCTTTGTCCAAGCCTAAAACAAATAAAATTAATTTGTCAGTCTAACAAATGCTCATGTAAATAATTACAATTAACAAGTTGAAGCAAGCAGACTGATTTTTTTAAAAAAATTACGCCGTGACTCAAACATAACTCCAATTGATTTCAAGTAAAAAGCCAGACTGGATTTTTTTTAAATCTACACCGTGACTCAAACCTAAGTCCAACTGATTTCAAGTAAAAAGCAATCTTTCCCAGTCCAGGATGGAGAGTCTTCCAAGTTTTTAGCAAGTTTGCTAATTGCCAAATCTGTTGCTTTTATACGACCCACAAGGAATGACCTAATGAATGTGCACATAGTTGCATATCTGAAGATCTTGTTAACAATCAAAGAAGAAAAAGAGGAGTTTAACCTTTCATGGGAAGGAAATTCAACGACCATAAGCATATATGGGTGAAGTTCAAATGGCAACTGTTAAAATGAAGTACGTAGATCATTTAAAGTTGATTAAATAAGGCTAAAAAGGAAAAGAAGTAAAGAACAAGGAAAGTTAATAATCCAAAAATGGAAAATATGTTAGTATTGACTAAATTTCAGCCAAAATATTATCAAGCAATGACATCTTAGACTACCACTTCAATTGACCCACAATGGAACACTGATTTGCATGTAGTGTACTTGGTGATACACAGATAAAGCATTTGTACTTACATTTTCAGTATCATCAAGGATCAGAACAGCACTTTCTTGCCCCAGCACAACATCAAGACCCTTTTGATGTCTTTGTGTTCCATCATCACGTGAGATAACTTTAGCACTGAAGTATTCTTTTTTAGGGTCAAGGAGCTTAGCCATTTCCAAAGCATAGGGCCTATCACCCATTGTGTATATGTACATCTCAAACATCTTGCTTGCTTCTTTGAGAAATGTGCGAACAAAAGGCCTCAGCTTGGTCATCATGGGCATGGAGTCCAACATGAAGAGGCTGCCCTTAGAAACATCTATCCATTTGATAGAGTATAAAATCAACAGAATGACCAGACTGTCCACGAGGTTTTTCAATCAATCAAAAAATGGATAAAAATTATCAGGAGTTTTTATTTACGGGAATCTAATGAAGAAGACAAATGCAAGGTAAATAGCTAAATAGTTGCCAAGCTCAAAATCCACCATTTATCCAGTATCACCTTTCCAACTACTATACTTGTTACCAGAGAACTATGCCTGTCAGGTAAAAAGAACATACCTTCAAAAGAATCTGTCTGACTTTTAAGATATTCTTCCTCTGATGTGATATGAATAAGCAAAGTAGAATTAAGCAAAGTATGGTCCAGGTCAAGAACCAAGTAAAGCTTCCTATGACACAACAAACTCTTCATGTCCGTGTTGCGTAATCGAACAATTTCATCATTACCTAGTCTTAATCCCTGTAAGTACAATTCCACCCACATGGTATCATTCTAGTTGAAAAGCACTGAGGAAATGAAAGAAAGCTAAGAGAGATGAAATCAGACGTATGTTAGTGTATGAATGTCAGCATATCTAAAAGCTTTTGATAACCGGGCTACTTCACTGGTGATAACTTATATCTAAAGCTAGACAACTTTAAAATTATTTTCTATCAGCACCATTTCAACCAGTTGATGTAAAAGAAAAAATGAATCAATAAAGAAGAAATTAGAGGGGAAAAAAAAGCAGGAACTAAATTGCCATTACTACTATCAGTTGGGTTGAAGAATGAGCACCTTGTGTATGTACCCAAATGTGACACCCGATTCCTCATTCAACCGTTGCCCACAAACAATGCACATGTCCCCAAAAGATCCAGGGTGTGTACATGCATCTTTACTTGAGGATGCTTCTGCACATCAAACAGGCTAACCATAACTCCAGATACTAAAATAATAACACAACTAAGTTCAATCCATTCGCATGGGCTAAGAGCGAAATGGAATATACAATTTCTTTAACCCCCATTTCAAAAGTACCCACTTGAAAATAATGATGCAAGTAGCAAAGAAAACATAAATATGCTAGTAAGCTAACAAATTAAGAAGAAGATAAGCATCCAAGTACAAAAGTTTGAGACCCTTTTGTACATAGTATTAACCAAAGCACGGCTCAGAAACATACAAAGAGAAGGTTTCTGAATCCACTGACCCCAGTCAAGATACTTTACCTAAGTTCAACTCCAAATCTCTATGAGAAGTTGAACCCTCAGGATCCTCTAAGTTCTCAGATACCTCAGCCTTAAACCTTTTTATCCTGGGAATTGATTCACAAAACAAAATTTTCAGATCCGAAATTTAAAAGTGAACAAGTGAACCGAATAACAATTAAACATTTAAAGCAAATTCAAGAAAATGGTGCCTTCCAATCAAAATTAAATAACAAGACTGTTGGATTGAATATCCAATCCCCATCAACCAATATGACACACTGACAGAGATGCAATGATCAACTATAGTTGAAAAGGAAAACATCAGTCCATGTTATGGTAACATAAAACTCAAATTCACAAACATCCATTATAATTAAAAATGATAAGACAGTTCATTTAAGCACAATCATCCCTGTATCAATTTCTTACTACAGAGGTCAGAAAACATAAAGCCTACAAAGAAACTTAAAACAGTTGGATCAAAATCCCCACCAAGTTCAAGAGTTCAATTGATGCACATTCATAAAGTTAGACGGCACCATTGGCCAACTTCGTTACTAGTGATGGTGCACTTGCGCTCCAAATCTATCTTAAATAAATATATAAACAATCCAAAAAATGAATCAAAAGTAGCTGGTATACCCAAATCAACTTCTTCCATCCCCCCGCCCCAACAAAAAGAATGAACAACACAGTCATAATTTGAGTCAGGGAGAAATGAGGTATAAGAACAAAATCCTAAGCATCAATCAATGGCCTATCGAGGCTCCTGTTCAAACCAGGAGAACATGGTAATACCTCTTGCTTTCAAGGTCACAGAGCTCCACCCGGGCTACCTTCTCCTCCTCCTCCTCCTCCTCCTCTTCTTTTTCGTCTACTTCTTCTTCTCGGCTCTTGGGAGATGATTCCGAAGATTTAGAATCAAGTTCTGCGTCAAGATAAGCAGCAAAGTCATCGCTGCTTGACGAGTGCACTGGAGAATCCGCTTGCAGACTCATCTGAAACTATCCCAAACGGAAACTTTCACATATTTTATCCTTCATAGGCCTCATGAAGCAAAACCTAATTATTAAAGCTCACAACAAAAGGGGCAGATAATTCTACAATGAGAACTCCAATACGATTATAAAGATTAGCGAGAGATGAAAAGGCAGTTGCTTGCTGGTGTTGTCTTCGTGAGGCCCTGACGTACGAGAGTGTCTAGTTGACGAGAGCACGGTGGCGAGGCCTTTACGCGGAGGCGAATCGTGGCGCCGCGGAGTACGTAGGCTCGTTGGGTCGTGCCATTGAAAGAGCGAGAATTAGAGGCCCAACCTTTTTTGTTTCCCCTCAATCGGAGGGTTTTATCAACATAATGTGTCTATCAAAACTCCATTTATGTTGAGTGGCATTAGTTTTTACTTGCTGTAATTAGGGTGTATTGGACTTTGCATGTCTAAATGGGCCAAGTTTGATTTCCTGCTTCACCCAATTCATGCAAAAGGCCCAATCTTTGTTCGAAATGGTAGCCTTTTTGCAGGAACCGAGCAGCACAGGAGCAGAAGGGTGAAGCAGAGCAGAGCAGTCTATACATTGTTTGAGAGAAGGGTTTAGGGTAACTTTTAGGGTTTTGGACCTAGTAATCTTGGAATTCAAAGAAAACCCATGAAGGAAGGAAGTTCTAGGAAACGAAAGAGAGCCAATAGTCGCTCAGAACCACAAAACCAATTGAAACAAAAAGCTGTGAAGTCGAATGGTACGTCTGAACATGTTAAGTCTGCAAATTCTTCTACTTCTTCTTCTCCAAAGCGTCCAAAGTCATCGTCTTTCCTCGAAAAGGTTGATCTCTCGCTCTAAATGAATCATATTAGAATGTGCTTTGGTTGGAATTTTCGATTTTTGATTGAAAGGTGTTGTTGTGATGTATGTTCTGCAGATGCGAGCAAGGTTATCCGGCGGGCACTTCAGGATGATTAATGAAAAGTTATACACTTGCACGTAATTATTCTTTACTTAACATTATTGTCTTAATATAATTAATGAAAAAGCTCGTCACTTGACAGTTATACTTGGTTGTTTCTCATTGATGCACAAACCAATTTACGTTGCGTTTTAACGCATAATTTCCACGTACCAATGCACAAGCCTCCCCGCTTTGTGAGGGTTTGAAGAGGGTTTGGATGTATGATGTATTTTTTACAAAGAGGCTGTTCCGTTATTCGAATAACTTTCTGATCAGATGCATTTTGACACATTTTATCAAATTTAACTTCCTATGCTTTATATCACCAAATGCTCAATTTTTTTGGTTATAAGTTAAAGCAAGACTGTTATGCTTTATACCTTGTGAATAAGTTTATGTTTTATTTCCTTTTTTTTCTTTTCTGTTCAGTGGAGAAGAGGCGCATAACTATTTTAGGGAAGATCCGTCTCTGTTTGAAATGGTAAGATTCTGTTTTCTGTTGATCATTAACATGACGGAACTTATGGTTGCTCTTTATTTGAGTGTCGAGCATGGCAGTAAGACATAACAGTGGATAGTTCCTGATTGGAGTAATATTTTACTGCATATCTGTATCTATATTATTATAGTTTCATTTTTATGGTTTTACTGTGGCTACATTGTCTACTTAACAGGGACTAGATTTTCATTAATGAGAATAATGTATTTTACCATAACTTTGTCTTTCTTTTATTCTTTTGATTTTCATTCTGTATGCATAGTTTCACTTTGTATCATTTTTTGGCCTCTAATAGTGGTTATTCGTACTTATCAATCAATTTAAGGATTGAGTCAGAGATTAATTCGGTCCTAGTCTGCCATCCTTAGGAAAAGATTGCTTACTATATTCAAGCGAGGCGTCTGAAAGATATATGCCTATTTTTTTGTTAGTGTAAAACAGTTTGTCTAGCTAATGTATTCTATACTGCCTCCTATTCTAACCAACGGATCTCATCTTCATATATTGATAATTGCTGGCTATATCTTGCCATTTATGCAGTAATGCTATATTTGTGTTCCATCTTTTATTAAGGTGTTGTTCATACTTTACTTGCAATGTATTTCCTGCAATTATTTAAGATTTCTACTGGCATCTCATTGTAAGTTTCTCAATTTGGATATCTTTGTTTTGACTTTATGTCACTTGCATGGGCAGTATCATACAGGGTATCAAGAACAAATGTCACATTGGCCTGAACAGCCAGTAAATGTAATCATAAAGTGGCTGAAAAATCATAGTCCTTCTTTGGTAGTGGCTGATTTTGGCTGTGGTAAGGTTTTGCTGACCTTCAACTGCTGTTACTTTTTTGCAATAAGAGTTTTGATGGTTTCAACTGACTACTACTGACTACTATGTTTTTTGGTTTGTTTCTCTTGCCATCTGGCTCAATGTGTTCCAGGAGATGCACGGCTCTCAAAGAATGTGAAAAATAAAGTTCACTCATTTGATCTTGTGTCTAACGATCCTTCCGTTATTGCTTGTGATATGTCCAATGTATGTCTGCTGTAAACTTGCCCTTTATAATGCTAAATACTGATTCTCAACAGGAGACATTGTAGGAAGGTGTTTTTAGTTACAGCTAATATTTACCAATTCTACCAGTTGCTCACTGTTGTTTTCTGTTAGATACCACTTGATACATCATCTGTGGACGTTGCTGTCTTTTGCCTTTCTTTGATGGGGACTAATTATCCAAGTTACATCCAGGAAGCTCACAGAGTTCTTAAGCCCAGGTTTGCTGCAGGTTCTTGTTTGAGTGTTTGAAGTACAGCTAAAGGTCCATTATTTTGTTCATGAAGCATCTTATGTTCTTTATAGTGGGTGGCTTCTGATAGCCGAGGTAAAGAGCAGGTTTGATTCGAACAATGGAGGAGCAGATCCGAAGGAGTTTTCAAAAGCTGTTTCTAATCTAGGATTCACCTCTACATGGAAGGTGTATACACGTTCTTGCATCCACCTCCATATATTCAATTCTTTATCCACACTACTAATTACGGACATACATCGTGTGCAGGATTTCTCAAACAAAATGTTCATTTTACTATACTTCCAGAAAAAGGTCATTTACTTTATGCATTCGCTATAAGTTCTGTCCATCAATTGATTTGCATTCTCAATATGGAAATTATTTGCAGTTATTGATTTGTTCTTGATCATGCTTCGGTTCTGCAGGAGAAGCATAGCTCAAAGAGGAAAGAAATTGAATGGCCTGAGTTGAAACCTTGTATTTATAAGCGCCGCTGAGATCTGTGAGCTACAGTTGTACTCTTATGTTTATTAGAAACATTATGCTGGTTAACGTTCTGCAAATTCTGATTTAAAACAGTTTTCTTCTAAGCTGGTAAAATTCTGTGGTTGCATTCTTCAAATTTGGTTGGGTGTTCCTGTGCCTCCCAGATTCCTGTAGAATAGGTAGGAAGCCCTGCAAGCTGCCCTTTGACCTTGACTTACGATTAAGACACTTCTCTCTAGTTCTACCACTGACTACTTCCAACCCAAACTCCTGACAGACCAACGCCGACTACTTGAAATCTTCATGGCCTCTTCATTGCTTATTTTGTCGTAATTGCTTTTATGGGAAATGGTTCATTTGAAGTCTTTTGAACATTGTAGCCTGGACTTGTGAGTGAAGACTGACTGGAAGGCTAAAACTACTCACCGACTGCCAAAAAGTCCACGAGAAAGAAACTCGCAAGCTAACAAAACATAAAGATCATGTCTTTGGATCATGGAAAGTATAATTTGCTTCAAAGTCCAAGGCTTTCTCATTATTAGAACTTGTAGGGTCTAAAATGATACGGCCCCACACAAACTTTATGTTTACTCACCGACAAGGATTAAAGACCCTTGGCTGTTTCACGTCATATTCAAAAAGTGAATTACCATACTCTAATTCTCTATTTTTATTAAATCGAATTTATATATTTATATAGGATTTATATAAATATATTGATGATATTTAATAGAACATGACACATAAATGTGAGGATGAGATTTAATAAAATATGATAGGAACAATATAAGTGAAGCAGGAGATTTGATCCCCTTATCAATTAGATTTGGCTCATTGGATGTTAGATCTTTTTAAATTTATATAAATTGGTTCTTAATTTCTTATTTATTTTTTGAATTATCATATTATTAATAAATTAATAATTCCGAATTAAATGATAAGTTCAAATTAATCAAAATTTATAAATCTAGTATTTTTTACATAAGATTTCTTTCTATTAAATTATTAAGATGATAATTTTAGTTTCAAATTGAAATTAAGGATTTAAATACAAATTTTGCTTATTTAATTATTTTCAATCTTCTTAATATCAATTTTAAAAAATTATATGATTTTTTATAATATTAATACTAAAAAATATTAAATCTTGTACAAGTATTTATAATGTTGTATCTCCTACACCTACCAAAAGTTAAAGTTAAATAAGAAGCATTAAATCACTAGTAAATTTTTATTTTATCAGTTTTGTGGTTATTGACGATGAAATTTATAAATTGGTGAAAAGGGTATCCTTAATTCCTGCATAAATGCATTTCGTATTTGTTGTAATTATTCGTTAAAAAATTCAACTGGTTTAATTGATTTAATTTTAAAAATTTTGAGCCATTCAATTTTTTGTTCAGTTTTCAACATTTTAGTTCAATTTATTTTATTAACTCTTGTTATTAAAAATCATTCAATTTATTAATTAATATGTTAATTTTTATTAATTAATACGTTTTTATGAACTAAAATAAATAAATAAATTTTTATTTAATAATATTTTTAATTAAACTTTAAATTTTTTATAAATAAAAATAATTTCTTTTAGTCTTATTTTAAATTCTTTAATTTTATGTAATTTTTAACTAATTCAAAGTTAAACTTAAATTTTTTTATAATTCCAACTATTAATACATATATGATTTTTACAGGCCAACGTAACTTATGGAGCGGTACGATGATGGCACGTCATCCCAGTGGGTAGAATCACCCACGTGGCAGCTGTTCATGGACGCCAAATTACAGTCTTACCCATTTTAACACTGGGAGCAGACACTGACACCTGACGTGGCACCGTCAGTTGACTAGCTCAACACTTTAACCTGTCGGTGTTTTAATGTCAAAGTTGTAAACAAACCGCGTTTTCTGGAGTCAACGCTGAGGGTGGTAGTTAGTTTTTCAATTTACTCTGTTCCTATATTTTACTCTCCACTTCTTTCAAACAACCATTCTAAAGTCTAAACTTATTTCAGATATATGGTTGCTTAAATAGTCAAAATGTTCACAACTGGGTAACTTAAATTTGAAAACGATCAAGAACACAGTTGGTATAACATGAGAAACATCATAAAATATATCACTCAATCAAATGGCAACAGCAACACCAAGATCATCAGCTAGATGAAGATGGAGATGGCAGAAGAGCACCACGAGAGTCATGACAACTTGGTGATGGCTCTAAGGTTATGTGAATGATGGAAGTTGACAAATGTCCTTTAGGGCAAAGTAACCAAATCTAACAAGAAAACTCATTGTCCTAAAACTCCTATGTGTCAAGCTCCATTCTTTCTGCCCAAACTGAGCACCTCCTCCTCCTCAACCAACTTCCATTCCATTCAAGAGACATAAAACCCTACTTCCAAATCCTCAGCTTCTATTCTTCCAAGTTCCAAACCCTTGGAATTTTATAAAATAAATGAAAAGAAAAGAAAAAATATAGAGATGGTCCTTTCAAGTACACCTTCTACGGTCTGACCATCTCCAGCAACAGTGAAAGTTGAGTATTCAATCACTTTCACACTTCCACCAACCCTTTCCTTTCTTCTCTGTCTATCCAACTTTCCATTTTATTGCATTGTTTATTTATTTCACATCGAAACAAAATAAAACTATTGAAGCTCACCACTGTTGTCTGACACAAGCCTCAAATCCGCGCCTTTATCTAGCTACACATCAACAGGCACAACAATTCCATTCAATACACGTAAAGAGAGAAACTTTTCAATCCACTGAACTCCTCAAACTTGAAATCACCCCAGATCTGCCTCTGGGCCGACCCCTTCTAGCCTTTACTTCAGTCTTGTAGTGATCTTTCCTTTCTATATTATTGCAACCCCATTTCTATTCCCCATATTGTTTTATCTACTGCTCTGTTTCTGCCAGAATCTGCTGGGCACCTTGTTCCGTTTCTGGTAGCTATCTATTTTCATCAAAAGTTATCATCTTTTTTCATTACTATCTATGAGAACATGTGGGGTTTCATTCTTTGCCTCTCAAACGAAGGAAAATGCTAATCTTTTTTGAATTTGCGGGCATGGTTGGGGCACAATATGGAGCAAGTGCGAAACTTTAACCCTTTTTATTAGTGATAGTTTCCTGTTTGTTTGGGATGAATTTGCTTTCTAGACTTCAAAATAGTGATTGAGAGAGGAGATTGGTTTTGTTAATCAGTGGATGATATTTGTATAGAATAAAAAATGGAATCTAGTAATGGGTTCTATTCTGGAGATTTTGATTTGGATGCTAAGTGGCTGATTGACCCTAAGCTTCTTTTTGTTGGGCCAAAGATTGGAGAAGGAGCTCATGCCAAAGTATACGAGGGAAAGTAAGTCGTGATTCTGGTTGTTCTCCTTTTTGTTTCTCAAAATTAGGAGCCGTGAGGTTTGATTCATTTCTTATTTGAATTTCATCTGATTCTAATAAGCACGCCAAATTTCTTTTCCTGATAGATGTGTAAAATCATTGCTATTCTTTGACACTGTTATTTCTTGATCATGTAGACGGTTAAGACCATTACTTAAAGAGACTCCTTTTTTCTGCCATTATCCCAAGTTTTCAACTGGTAATGATTTTTCCTTTTCTCCTAGGTACAAGAATCTAAATGTTGCCATTAAAATGGTACATAGAGGGGAAACACCTGAAGAGATTGCCAAGAAAGAAGCAAGGTTTGCTAGAGAGGTTTCAATGTTATCGAGAGTTCAACACAAGAATCTAGTAAAGGTTGTTCCACTAGTTAGAAGCATAAAGTTCTTTGTCGTTTACTTTCTGCTCAAATGGTCTAGTGCAAAGCCTAATGGGGCTGTTATCCGTACAGTTTATTGGTGCCTGCAAGGAACCTGTCATGGTGATTGTAACTGAGCTTCTATTAGGTGGGACATTGCGCAAATTCTTACTGAACTTGAGACCTAACCGGTTGGAAATGCATGTGGCAGTGGGATATGCACTTGATATTGCTCGTGCAATGGAATGCTTACACTCCCATGGCATCATTCATCGTGACCTAAAACCTGGTATGATGCAATACTAAAATACCGAGATGGAGATTGAATTACTGGAAATAAATTAGCAGTCTATTGAAATTTTATTGAACAACGGCTCTTTCCATGAGATGAAATTCGAATGTAGTGTTTTGAGGAAAAAGGTGTTTCATCTCACACATGGCTGAACACTTCTAAGATCAGACATGTTAACAAGTGATTGCTTATATATACATTGGATTTAGTGTTGTTATATGAGAGGTGTTGGGACTGACTCTGCTTAAAATCATGAAAATTGTATTGTACAGAGAACTTGATCTTGACCGCCGATCACAAGACTGTGAAACTTGCAGATTTTGGTTTAGCCAGAGAAGAGTCATTAACAGAGATGATGACTGCAGAGACAGGAACTTATCGATGGATGGCTCCAGAGGTTCATATTTGATGCTTAATGAGCTTTCACTTATCCTTTAATATGGTTTTTTTAACAATTGTTCATAAGTCATATTAAAGTCCTAATTGTTAATATTCCTATTTGGCTGGCAGTTATACAGCACAGTCACATTACGTCGTGGGGAGAAAAAGCATTACAATCACAAGGTGGATGCTTATAGCTTTGCAATAGTCTTATGGGAGCTTATCCATAACAAGTTACCTTTTGAAGGCATGTCTAATCTACAGGCAGCATATGCAGCTGCTTTTAAGGTGAAAATCCTCTTTACATCATAAACTTAAGTGGAATTTATGTGTAAGAGACTTGCTCTCCTTAACAGGCATCAATAAGACCTTTCGGGGATTACCTCTTCAGCCGATGATAAGTATGAAAAGGTTTGAACTTGATGCAGAAGCCTCACCAAACCTTCTTAGAGAAGATGTCTTTTCTACTGTGAATTATTTTATTGACAGGTGCAGATGGAGATATCATACCAACTTAGGACTATAGTGAAGATCATAACTGCTTAAAATGGTAGTGAAAATGCTAACAAAATTGGATTGGGGACTGTGACACGGGCAACTCATATTATGTGAATTTATCAACTCGTTAGATAATCATCTTGACAAGAAATAGCTCATTCCCAAAGTTCAGACTTGGTCATTTAGTTGTGTTCACTAGCATTATGGGATTCTCATTTGATTATTGTTTCAGAATGTGAGACCCAGTGCTGAGACACTCCCAGAAGATTTGGCATTGATGGTGACCGCGTGTTGGAATGAGGATCCAAATGCTCGACCAAACTTCAGCGAAATTAAACAGATGCTCCTGCACTATCTTTCGACCATTGCGCCACCAGAGCTTGTTGTCCCTGCTCAGATGTTCTCTTCTAAGAACCTGGTATTACCGCCTGAGTCTCCTGGGACAAGTTCGTTGATGGGCGTAAGAGATGAGTCTGGTGAAACCCCTGAAACGGACATGGAGGACAAGCCAAGAGGTTTCTTTTTCTGCTTTAACCAGTGCTACTGAATCCATCCAAGGGCCCAAAGTAAAGGAACCGTAATCCATAACAGGGGGTAAATAGTCTAGACAAGCAAAACTGCCAATTGAGTTAGTCCAGCTTCAATAGGGAATCACCTTATATCCAATACTCCTTCGCATAAAACATCAGTTTGCTCTGATTTAGATGCTCCATTGGGGTTTGGGAGTTTTGGTTGCTGGGTTGTTAGAAATAATTCTGTACTTAAACCTTGTTTATAATCCATAGTCTCAGTCTGAATAAAGTTAGAATCGTTTAATCTCTAGATCTTCTGGTCTCGCATTCGTTAGAAGTTCACTGCCATTTTGTTTTACAAGGTTGTTAAGCATGCCTTAGCTATGTTCTGCCAAACTGAATACCTCATAGTTATCGACTTTTTGCCTTCATCATAACAATGGCGACAAATTAAAGGACAAATGATAACCTTTGTAACATCTAGGATCATCATATTCCACTTTTGTCCTAAATTTTACTAAAAATGGAACCAAAACAGAGCAAAACAAGGGTGAAACGCTCACTCTCTATCAAGCAATCAATGATTATTGTGAGTACATGCATTATTCTTCCAGCGCCCGCCACTCTTTCAAATGAATCAAATCCCATGATAGTGCTCTTTTTTGTTTTCCGTCCAAATAGAAAGACACAACAGCCAACACAGCCTTGACTCTGCGGGAATCCACGTGTTAATTTTAAAATAATTGAATCATAAAAATTTTTAATTTAATAATTTTTGTTATTAAAATAAATCAATTTATTAATTAATTAGCTACTTTTTTATAAATTAATAAATTGTTATATATTAAAATAAATAAATGATTTTTATTTAATGATCTCTTTTTTAATTAAACTTCTATTGATAAAAATAATTTCTTTAAATTATTTTTTAATTTTTAAATTTTATTTAATAATTTTATGATGATCTAATATTGGTTTAACCTTTTAAGCCTTAAATTTCTTGTCTTATCGGTCTAACTTTCAGTTCATTTTAAAAACATTGAAATTTTATTAAATACGTGGGATTATATTATAATTCTTACATGATATAAACAAAAAAAGCGAAATCGATATTTTTCAACATAAATATAGTATCCAATTTTCGTTTTTAATGATTAAAAGTTTATTAGAGCTAAATAGTGACGTGAATATCAGTTCGTACTTGTCGGTACGTACTATATTGGGCGAAAATCAGTACAAAATAAAGGGTCGATGTACCGAATTTAAATATTGGTCGGTACCGGCTCATTTCAAATAGTACCGATCGATATTTAAAATATTGGCCGTATAAAAATAGGATAACTTTTTTGTAAAATTTTCAAAAAAAATTAAAATCTCCCACCCTCCCTCCTACCTCTCCTTCCCCTTTAAATTTTTTTTAATTAGTTATTTTATTTATTTTATCTTTTATAATTATTGTTTTGAAAATAATAACAAATATTTTTTTACTAATAATAATTATAAATTAAATAAAACTTAAAAATAAATTATTTTTATTTACATTTATTTTAATATTTTATATAATATTTATTTGTAAAGTATTAATAAAATTATTTTATTTTTTAAAATAAATAATTTAAAAATTACGTAAAATAATACTCAGTATTCAGTGCTAATGTAATATCGTAATAAAACTCAATCTAATACTACTAAATTCGCGTCGGAGCTAAATAAAAAAAACAGACATAAAAAGGAAAGATTCTCCAACACTCAAAACATCTCTTGGATTCTCTCTCCGATCCCACCGCGTAAACCACAGTACTTCCAATTCTCATTTACTTTCAATTCCATGTTTAGCTTGGGAAACAAGTCAAAAGTCTAGTTATTTACGTTATTGACACTCTGTCCCATGTCCCAAACCAATGCCTTAGGCTCTGAGTCAAGGTTCGGTCAACCTCAAATCCACCGAGCCTCTGGTTACCACCACCTAGTCAGAGGTTCTTTGAACCCGAAGCTCAGGTTCGGTGCCCATACCTATCATAATGGAAGCTTAGGCGAAGTTTTCCCGCTCGGAGACAGACCTCTCTCTCTCTCTCTCTCTTTCCACTTCACTTAACTTATTCTAGTGGAGACGGGCGCAAACTTTATAAATGTGTGTGTGTATATATTAGCATGATCAGCTCTTACCTTTGTCTTTCTCTCTCGCTTTCTCTAGCTTAGAAATGGCAAGGTAAGGGTTAGGAATAACAGGAACGCTGTTGTTGGAGTCTAAGAAGTTGTTTCCAAGTTGAATCTAAGCTTTGATCTTTACGGAATTTGTTGTTGGGTTTCGTCGGATTTCGTTTAGTGGGATAGCTTGTTTTTCAGCTTACGGTGTTGGATAAATGAAGTAATTTTAACCACAAAAATGACTGTTTTTGAAGTAAACCCGTATATGAATAAACAGATAGATAATCAAGCTTGTCTGAGTATTATGGTTTTGGCTCTTGTTCTCAAGTCCAATGATAAGTAATGATTTTCTGGTAGATTTCTGCTTATGAGAGTTGCCCATTTGGGAAAATGTCAGGTGTGGATATGGTACTAACCGAATGTAGCATTTTGCTAGTGAAACTTGACGTATATTGTCAGAATCTTCTGTTTCTTCTGTCAAAGGCTCTTTCTCCTTCTTTCCTGTTTTAGCTAAACATTACTAACGACACTTGACTCCTTGTGTGCGACAAAATTTGAGATAAATGGAACCTCTGATTACTAATCTGTTCTGTGTTTTTAAGCTACAAACATTTCTCTGTGAGAAGAGTATAGTTGAGAGAAAACCAGTTGCTTCAAGTGTTGAACTATATGATAGATACAATTCATTGGCAGATTGCCCATTAACATATTCTTTCTTATATGGATGCTCATTGGGTTTTAAAGCATTGAAAGAGTGTGCTTTCTGATTGACTGCTCTGCCTGAATGGACATTGTAAATCAGTATTTTCTATTACCTAGCATTTGGTTAGCGTTTATTAACTTACTTCAGATATGTTTAAATCGCAACGATGCACCTTAACTGACATGATATCTTCTAACCTCAATATTCTTTCTTCTATAATGCTCTGTATCTAGGTGCCTTCCTCTTGTGGTTATAAAATGTTGTTGATCTTGGTTAAATGTGTTAAGATAACCTTATTTGGGTGCAAATTTCTGCGCTTTACTTAGCCTGTCAGCGTTTGAATGTTGTTGCATTTAAAGACAACATGGTCTTGGCAGAGTGCTTTTTTGGTTGCAAGAATGTAATACTCAATAATGTTACTCTTTCAGGGCCTGGGTTATTGACAATAAAGGAATTGCAGTTAAAGTAAGAAATGCCTCTCGATCCTGTGCTCACCAAATCAAAGATTGTGGGGCCAATCGTGAATGTCCAAACTGCCATTATCGCATAGATAACAGTGATGTAAGTTCCAGTTTTCATAGACCTTTTATATGATCATTGTGACATGTTATAAATCAGAAAATTTATTCTAGACGACACTTAATTCATATGGGACGTAAGAGCTGCATTTCTCAAACTTTTTTGAGATTATTCAGATGCATTCTGGAACTCTTTTTCATGTTTGTAGTAAATAGCGATTCCCGGAGTTGTTTTTTATCTGAAGTCTGTGTTGTGTTGTGCAGGTTTCTGATGAATGGCCTGGCCTGCCTGTTGGTGTAAAATTTGATCCATCTGATCTAGAGCTCTTGGATCATTTAGCAGCAAAATGTGGTGTTGGAAGTTCAAAGCCGCATATGTTTATTGATGAATTTATCTCTACGCTTCAGGAAGATAAAGGAATTTGCTACACTCACCCAGAAAACCTTCCAGGTGAGGAGTTCTGTAACCTTATGCGTTTACCTCATCTCCAAATGCCAGATTTTGACCTTTGATTTATCTTTTGATGTCAGTTCAATCAGCTGATTGGTCCAGGAATGAAAATATTGACAGTAAATTGTTTTCTGAAATTTCAGTTAGTAGAGTAATTACGCACATTCTTGTGAAATTTTGTTTTCAGGTGCTAAGAAAGATGGAAGCAGTGTTCATTTCTTTCACAAAACGATTAATGCATATACTAGTGGTCAGAGGAAGCGTCGCAAGGTCCACCATGAACAGAGTTCTTGTGAAGAGCAAGTCCGCTGGCACAAGACTGGCAAGACCAAATCTGTGATGGAAAATGGAGTTCACAAGGGCTTCAAGAAAATTATGGTTCTGTACAAAGCCTCAAAGAAAGGGTTCAAACCAGATAAATCGAAATGGGTGATGCATCAGTTCCATTTAGGGACTGCTGAAGATGAAAGGGAGGGTGAATACGTGGTTTCTAAAATTTTCTACCAACAAAAGAATCAATCGGATAAGAACACTGATAATCCAGTTGGTGAAAATTCGGATGCTTTGGCACTTCTTGGTGAAAATTCGGATGCTTTGGCACTTCAAACTTCTCCAAAGACCCCCAATACAAAGCCACCCGTACCGCCACGACCAGGGAAATCTGTTACAATTGATGATTCTGCTGATGTTTGCAGAGCACAGCCGTTAGCCCCGGTAGGCAACCTTTTGATGCAGAATTATAGGATTATCTGAGATGGTCAGTTCACATGAGGTTAATGAAAATAAGTTTACCCCATTGGCACATTTTGTCTAGCTTTTATTCGTTTCACTTCAATCCATATTCTGTTATGGTTTTAATCTGTACATGATTTTTATCATTCTGTTATAGGAACAACATATCAAGGAAGAGAACTCTTGGGTCCCAGTTTCTCATGCCGAGGACGAGACGGGATTTCCATCATGGTTGGCTGGTGAATCTCAGAATGTTGAAAACTATGATTTCAATGACATAGATGATACCTTGTTATGCAAGGAAGTGTTCGATTCCTCGTCCATTTTTTGCAACAGCTCGGGAGGGAATAATGTATCCTATAGTGGCAATCAAGTAACTGGAAAGAACAGACCTGCAGGAATTGCTGACCTTGAAAACCTAGAGCTAGACAGTCCACCAGACTTCCAGCTTTCTGTAATTAATTCCGCTTACTCTTCTTAACAAAATTTTATTTCTTATGGCATAGTTATACAATAATTCATTCATTACAATGTGATGCAGGATCTGCAGTTTGGTTCTCAGGACAGTGTTTTTAGTTGGCTTGACCGGTTATGAAGACAAGCGACCAGGCAAAAGCTTCCCAGATACAAGAACACCTTCCCATTTATGTGCTGTTTTAGTTTTGTCTGAAGCTTTCTGTACCTTTTCCAGTGTTTTCTTCGGCGATGTTGAGTCGGATATGATTGCTTTTAAGGTCGTAGAAATATCTTCCTTCATGGATTTTCAAGTGCAGCAACGTATTTAGAGCTTGAAAGATCACAAGGGGTTGTGAGGTTTTAAGATTGTATCTTTTGTTTCTGAATCAGGTTTGTTGTTGTATCAAAACTTAATTAAGCAACTGATGTTCGTTGCACCGGACACTTTGTATGCATTTGTTGCTACAGTATGTACTACAATTTCTTTAGAATTGCCAAAAAAAGCCGAAGGTCTAGTAAAATAAATAAAAGTGTCAAAAGTAAATTTCCGTACTATCATAAAGGTTAGGAAAAAAAAAGTTTTTAGAGGAAAAGTAAACAGAAATAAAAAAAGGGTATCTGATAAATGAAGATCTATACATGAGAATTGAAAGAAATCAAATGCTACATGATCAAAATGAAGGGTGAAAAATTAGTGAGCTAAGGTAATATTCCTATCAAACAAAACCACCTGGGAAAATTGCATCCTATTCTCATGCAATTTGTGTACATGTTCAGTTCACCAGAGCTGTAAACCAAACTACTCCCCCTCCCACCCCTTGCCAAAATTGGATATAATACCTCCATCATGGAAGAAACCCTGTACTTGAGAACAAGGTGTGCCAATCCCATAACAAAGCACAATGTACATCTCCAGCATTCAGCGATGCCTGCCTCTCACCCACTTTCTCTCCTGCAGTTGCCAGGCAAAAGAAATCTGTATTCCTCCGAATGACCCAACAAGTAGGCAGGCAGATGGACTGCTGAATAAGAGCGAGGTATAGGACCCATCTTCCCAATTATCTCTTTAAATGTGTATGCCTCAGGAATCATGTCAAACAGGTTTGTCCCTTTGCATATCACATCCTGGATTCTTTCAGGTTTCAAGTAATGAGAGAACCTAACTCGGTCATTATGGCTGTAAGCTTTCATCTTGAATATGAAATCATTGATGTGACGAAAGCAAAAGCTGCAATGCCATCCTGAATCTGCCAAGAGCAAATCAGACTGTCGATAATGTGCATATCTAGTTTTCCCCTTCTGGTACCTGTGGACTGAAGCCCGCCAACTCTTATCATCGTAATGATACTCGAAAGAATATAAATAGTTACTCATTTGAAGATGAAGGACAGGTGGAATGTCATCACACCATCTCAAGAGATTTATGGTGTGGCCACTAGGGATCTCATCCACATCAGACATTATCAGCAAATCATCATCTTCTATACCCGCTATTCGTATAAGCTGGTCCAAAGCTATTCTTTGATATGCCTCCTCAACAAATGGGTTTTCACCTTTCCTGAATCTCCCTCCAATTGTCCCGTAAGTCAATCGAGACTCCACAAATTTGAATTTGTCACGATTAGCTGCAAACACCAATGCCTTAGGCAGGCCTGTGAATGTTGAGTTTGATTCCAGGAGCACAAAATGATTTACATACGGAGATAATTCCTTCCACCGAATAGTAAGCATATCCTGTTCAACACTGAACAACGCTGCATCGTAAACTCGCCTTGGTGATTCACGAATCCCCCAACCATGAAGCCTGCAGAGAGTCTCCATGGATACATTCTCATGATAATAGTGAGGAAGCACTTGAAAGGATTTTGGAGCAGAGGCCCATAATGGTCTGAGGAAAAAGGAAACATTTGGTCCGTGCACATATATCCCGAAGAGTCCCAAAGGGATAACTGTGAACATGAGTATGTATGTCTTGAAATCCAACCCTCGCAAGATACACCTCAGTCTAGACATGCTCAAAGCTGTACGAGATCTCTGCTGCAGTTTAAACAAAAAGTTCATAAGATATCAGGGATTAAATGTGATTTATTATATTCTAACAAAGAAGAGAATACAAACAAACGGTTCAACTACACCTTTTATAAACAGACAAAACAGAGTTTTAATGCACACACAATTCACGCAAAAGCATAAACAAAACTTGCAGCCATTTCTTTGAATCTCAAAATAACACATCGAAAGATCCGCAGAAGAACATACCAGCATATAAAAGAATCAAACAAAAAGTTTTAAACCTTGCGGCAAGAACAAGTTAGCTTAATCCGACGTAGATTTTTAATAGCCTTCTACTTCGAGTAATTGAAGGATTACGAGAAACTTTATTGGTGCCAAGACTGATACGTTTCTACCTGAAAAAGAAAACTCAATAACATCCAATCGTTGAAGGCACCAACGATGTTATGCACAATATCCCACTTCTAGTTCAAAGCCAAAAAGAAAGACAGCCATGAAACAAACAATGCTCAAAAGCGGCTATCAGGATAAAGGAACAACGCATAAGATTTATTTTCCCACGAATAATGAAAGGGGTTGATCAGAAACTTCCAAAAGTTTAAATAGGCTAAACAAATCCTAAATTCGATGAGGCAAAAGAAAGAAAGCGTAAAATCTCAGATGCACTTAAAAAGGAAAAATCCGAGCAAGACCACAAAACACCAGCAGACTCAACCATTCACTCACTATCAGACTCAAACAAAAACTGAATGAAAGTTGGGAAGAAGAGTACCTGGCCGCAAACATCTTCGCATATATCATCAGTCTTCTTAGAACTATAGTACCCATCAGACATGATTCTTCTCACAACCCAACTCAACAATCAAATTGTGACGTCAACAGTACAAGCAACAACACACTCACTTTCTCTCTCTCTCTATCCAAGTATCCCTACTTCCCACAAGAACAGTAGGGATTTCCGGAGATCCTAATGAATTCCGAATCAAACCCACGTTTATTACTCTAGAAATATCTGCCTCCACAATCCCGCAAAATCCCACGATCTTAAAATTCACTCTCTCTCTCTTTTGCACGAAGAGCAGAGGGAGGAGGACAAGGTTTCAACGTCAATTCCTCTTCTAGCCGTTTGGTAGATATTTAAAAGGATAAAGAAAAAAAAAATTGGAAAAAAAAACTTTCTTTGCACTCCACTCCTCCACAGGGATCTTCTTAAATGTTGCTACAGGCCCCACAACTCTCATACAGTGGACCAATTACAGTGTTTAAGAATTTCATGTCATTGTAGCCATTATCTCTTTTCAAATACACACGACTTGGGCAGATAGATTGAGATAATCATGAACAAAATAGGAAAGCAAAATAGCAGTTTGGTTTTGTGCGTGATTTGAGAACGTTGATACCGTGAGTTATTGAGAGAGTGGGGTTGGGGTTGACGATGCGTTGTACTACAGTGTTTATGATACACCGTAATCTCGGTATCGACACTTGTCCGAATGTTTCTAGGAACAGATTCTATCTGACGGGATTTCGGGGAGTGTGTCCTTCACGCGCCGCAGATTTTTTTTAATATCTACATTTATTTTTACTCATTTTTGACACGTGTATTTTTAATAATAATTTTATAAAAAACTTTTTATAAAATTGGAGAGGTGGGGTTTGAAAGTGGAAGATGTGATAGATTTTTGGAGTTGGAGTTGGGGTTGGGTTGGAAATTGGAAGGGAAAAAGTGAACTTTTGAGTACGGTAAGGGAAAGGGTCGGTCCGGTTCGGTTGGAAACAGTAGGAAAGTCGTATTCTTGAGTAGGGTACGGAAAATGGTCCTGGTAGTGTCTTTATGGTATGAATTAGGTGGGTTTAATAACTAATTAATTATAGGAAATAGGATTGCCTTTTTTAGACAGACTTGCACGTAATTTAAATAGAAAGGTCTTTCCTAAAATATATAATTACCCAATTTGCTTTTTTGTATAAATAAAATGTTTTATATTCCCTTTTAATTCTTTGTTTTAAAAACTATATCGAAAGTTAAATTGGTAAGATAAAAAATTTAAGGTTGATTTTTAAATTTTATAAAAATTAAATTTTGGTTCAGCCGGAAACTGGCCGAGCCGGAAGTTGATGTTTGGATCCATGAACTTGCTGTCCTCGGTAGAGAGTCTGATATGAATGTACCTGTAAAACAAAGGAAGGCACGTCGGGGGTGATGTCCCGACCCGCCCCTCCGACGCT
>JAOQMR010000008.1:9578707-9589937 GCA_027563865.1 Erythroxylum pelleterianum | reverse complement strand
ACTATCTGTTTAAACAAATTAAATATATAAACAAATAAATTTATTATGCACAGATAATTCATAACTGTTGAAATTATACATTTTCTATAAGATCATCAAATACAAATTCATGTCGGGATTTTTTAAAAACATCTTACTTTCAATTATTGACGGAATGTAGACCATCGAAAAATGCATACAATTACCGATAAAAAACTATAAATCGTCGGTAATTGTTTGTGTTATTTACCGATCGTTATTCTTCCTCCGTCGGTATTATTTGCAATATTTACCGATCGTTCTTCTTCTTCCTTCGGTAATATTGAAACCTTTGTAATTATCTCAACGATGGTTTACCCACGATTGTCTCTGTTCATCGGTATATTTTACCGATGAAATGACATATAATTTATGTCGTTAAATTTTCCTACGGTCGTATTAACGATGCCTTTGTCTATCGTTTTATTCCATCAATAATTATTATTACCAACGGAATGCTACCCTTCGATGAACGACAGATTTCTTGTAGTGTAATAGACTTGAATATTATGGTAGTTTAATTATTACATATCAATACTCATATTTCTTCTTTTTGATCTTGCTCCCATATATTTGTTGTTGCTACATCTTTCTAACACCTTGTCATAATAAAATTCAAAATTTAATATATAACAAAAAGTGGGAGTATTAGTTTCCAACACAATTAAAGAATGAGTAGCTCATGCATCTTTCCTATCAACATAAAGAAAAGATATATAGTTATCAAATGCATATATTGTTAATAATTTAACCCTACCATTACCAAGCACATTTAGGTTAATATTCCTTAAATTAATAAATTGATCTCAATCTATGAGAGAAATTAAAGTTTGTTTATCATGATTGCATGAGCTATATAGAGAACTTCAACATCAAGACCTTAAAATAGCACACAAACATGTGATAATAACTTATGAATGTCTTAAACTAGTTAGCTATTTGTTACTAGGATCTTAAATGACGATTGTCTATAACTGGAGTTTAAAATGGGTACTAACTATCAACACGATGAGTCGCTATTAAAACAAAAGTTTCAATACTTCAGATTTTGAAGAGATACATAAGAAAAGGGGAGAGCGTGGCGATTATAAAGAAAAGGTGGTGATGGCGGCGGTGCTTACATTGGGTTACAAAGAAGAGGACGTGATAGTAACAATGGTGTAGTGATAACGGTGCTGGGTGTGCTGACTTAAGATTAGAGACACAGAATACTTCATTCTCCCTTTTGATGGCAATCATCATCTCTTACGTTACAAAGAATGAAGGCTGCTAGGTTTAGAATTACAGAGAAAGAAAGTAAAATGTTTGTAAATTCTTTATTTTAAATTTAATTATTCGACATGTATATTATTTGTTAGGTGTCCTTTAGTTAATGTCGTCTACTTGGGTTATAACCATGGACTATACATTTTTAATACTTCTGATTAATATTAAAAAATTAAATTAAATTAAAACTTTTATTATAAGATAAATTATATGCCCACCATTTAAGTGATTCTCTTTTTTAAAAACCAGATCGAAAGTCAAACCGATAAGACATATTGTTTAAGGTTTAAAAGTTGAATCGATATTAAATCGTCATAAAATAAGTAAAAATTGAGTAAAATTGAAGAATTTAACATAAAATTGAAGAAGACTATCATTACTTAAAATTTATTTAAAAAAACTATTAAATAAAAATTAATTAGTTTAAGGCAGTTTATAAAAATAGACCGATTAATCGAGTTTTAATAACGAATGTTATTAAAATAAATCAAACAAGAAAATTAAAAACTTAATCAAATAATTGATTAGTTCAAAGTTTTCATAATTAAACCGTTCAATTTGATTTAATTTTTAATTATTGATAAAACTAACTCCAAAGTCCGGTGGGAATAAGGTTGGCAAATGGTAACGGAGAAGATTAGGCAGCTAATGAAAAACCCAAAAGACCAAATTAGACTGCATTTTCATTTATTTGCATAATTGAAACTCTCCATTCTTTCATGCTATCATTGGGCTTGGAAGTGAAACCGAAAAAGATTAGGGACCAAATCTTCTATTACAATAATTTTGTTCCAGTCTTGCTCTGCGTCTAATACGATGTCGTTTTGTAAGTTTTTTGTAGATAATCTGATGTGATTTTTACTATAAAATAATGTTATATTAAGCGTAGGATAGAATTGAAACAGAATAACGAGAACAAAAGATTTAAACGTACAGATTATTGAACTCGGTTAATATTTTAATATAAGAAGTTTTTGGACTCGATAACAAAAGCCCATCATTCATTTGAAGGCCATGGGGGCAAAAGGGCGAAGATTATATCTGTGACCAGAAAACGACGCTCCTCCAGGATCCATCACAACACGGGATCGCTTTCTTTTTGCTTCTCATTGGGACTCTCTTCTGTGGGACTTACTGTTTCTTTTGGTGCCTCCTCCAATGCTAATTTCGACCGTCCTTTTTTACGTTTAAATACTCCCATAATTTTTTTTAGTTGACTTTCGTTTTTCTCTTCTGGTGTTAGCTGTAATCGTGGAGCGGACTCAGTTGAGGTTCTGAGATGGATTTGGTATCTGGGTATAAGGTGGATCCTTTCTCACTCTCACTCTTGATTGTTTTCTCTTGTTCTGTTCGTTGATTAATTGCAGTTATCTGGGAATATTGGTTTTTGTGTGCTCTAAGTTCATTCACTGCTGTGTTTCTCTTATCCTTTTTTTTTTGATCTACGGAATTGATGATCCGAATGGAGCCCAGGTGTGGACCTTGAACTGATTGGATTAATGTTTTGCTTCTGCAGGGAGTCGTTGGGCTTGTTTTTGGCAATGAGAACTCGAGTTCCAATGAGGATAGGTAAATTGGTCTCTGCTTTTAGTGACAGTTGTGATGGTTGAAATATTTTCCATAGTCTAATATGCTCAGAGGAATTATGCTAGTTGGGAACATCTGAAAGTTGTTGGGCACCGTTAAAGTTTTGTGCTTTTTATGTTTAACTGTGATTACGGATCAATTTCTGGTGCTATATACTAGTGAGTGTTATTGTGCTTGATTGGGAGGCATGCTCGTTTTTTATACGAGAGGATAACTAATGATATTTTGGAAATCTTTGATTTTGTGCTTTTCGTTTTCCTTTTCTCTATTTTGATGGTTAAGGTTTGTGCCAATCTTGTCCTTGATGATTCTCTTTGTATGTATCTGTGAAAATCCCTTTTGCCTTTTTTTGGTAGCTATGTTGAGCGGCTGCTAGACCGAATAAGCAATGGTGTGCTGGCAGAGGACAGGAGGAATGCCATGATTGAGCTCCAGTCTATTGTGGCAGAAAGTCGTGGAGCTCAGCTGGCATTTGGGGCTATGGGTACAGATTGTTGTATTTATGCTGACAATGCTTATGTTTGCCTAATTCTAGTCATTACATTCTTAGACTATATTTCTTGCAGGATTTCCTGTACTTATGAGTGTCTTAAAGGAAGAACGAGATGACGTTGAAATGGTTCTGCAACTTTCTCTTCCTGCATTTCTTTTGCTTCATACAAACTGTTTGCTTTTGCTTCACTGCATGGTAAAACATACATGCTACCTGTTGTAGATTAGAGGTGCTTTAGAAACTCTTGTAAGTGCTTTGACACCGATTGATCATGCAAAAGAATCAAAGAATGAGGTTCAACCGGCTTTAATGAACACAGATTTACTTTCCCGTGAAGCAGACAACATATCTCTTCTATTGAGTTTGCTGGTGAGAGTTCATTTAATTTGTTCAGGTGATTAGCCTGCTATTTATAATGCACGCTTATTACTGCTTCCATTGGTACTTTCAGTCAGAAGAGGACTTCTATATAAGATATTATTCTCTTCAAATTTTGACAGCCCTTCTCTCAAACTCACAAAACAGGTATGAATTAAGAGTAAAAGGTCATTCTTCTTTTCTTAAGTTTATGATAATCCTTAACTATGTTGGAAAGAACTTTGCTGAGTACTCTTCAGGTTACAGGAAGCCATTCTGACCATTCCTCGTGGAATCACTCGGCTAATGGATATGCTTATGGATCGTGAGGTATAAAAATTGTTTGTTGAAAAATACTGATTGTCCAATTACTTCTCACATGGCTATTTGTTTTTCCTGGGCGATGATTCTGCAGTTAGTCAAGTGTCTTTGTTTACAAATGAAGTCATCAGGGAAAGGATGCAAACTGTTTTTCTTAATGACGTTAAAATGGGGATGCATGAAAAAGTATTGAGTTGTGGGTGCAAGTTCTTTTTGTTGAATCATTCCTGCTGACTTATCCTTTAACTTTATTACATTCATGCCCTGAAAATACTCATGTTCTACTTGCTAGGTTATACGAAATGAAGCATTGCTGCTTCTTACTTACCTGACTCGAGAAGCTGAGGTGACAATTTTTTCTCAATTTGTGTTGACTCTGATATTTTTCCCTGCATCTTTATTGGAATTCCTCACTAACCAGGCCAGTTTGATTATTAGGAAATTCAAAAAATTGTAGTCTTTGAAGGTGCATTTGATAAAATATTTAGCATTATTAAAGAGGAAGGAGGGTCGGATGGTGGCGTTGTTGTACAGGTAATTAAGTTCCTTCAAATTGAATGGGTTGCTCTTTTCAACTTGTTTAGCTGTCCTGCTGGTGGATCATTATTGATGTCTTATACATTACCATTTTGGGTGTTAAACTGCCTGTTATACTGTCAAGGTTACTTCATATTCCCTTGGAACTTCAGTCTATTCATTTGGATTTGTGTAGTTTCAACTTCTATATGTGATGGTTGTTGACTTGAGCAACCTACTTTGAGAATCTAATTTTTGACACATTACCTGAACATCTGGTATGATGTTGAAAGTGAAGGCTGGCTGTGGTTCTAATCTGGTTGGCTCCTATGTACTGCTTTAACTGAGGAGTCGCTAGAAAACTGCAATGTTCATATGTTGCCTCTTCTGTTACATTGTGAAATTTGTAGGTTATAATAATTTTTATTATGGTTCTGAAATTAATTTTGGGTAAATTTCCCGATAACTTATATTGGTACACATGCTCCAATATGTTTTCCGTAAGAACTCTTTTCTTTCAATTTTCCCATTTTTTACTACTTATTATCTTAAGACAAACAGCAGTTTTTATTAATTGAAGGCTCTTAGAAGTTCCTTCCATGAAAACTTCATTATTTTTCCTCCGCATTGGAATATGAATTGATGTGTTGCTTGTTCTAATGTACTTTTTTGCTTATTGTTGTCCAGGACTGTTTGGAGTTGTTGAACAACCTTATTCGTAACAATGCATCTAATCAGGTGTGTACCTTTTGTCACTTCTGGTGATGTGTGATTCTTATCATTTTGCTGATTTGACATTGGTGTAGATACTGCTAAGGGAGACTGTTGGCTTTGATGCCTTAATATCAATTCTGAAGCTTCGGGGAACTGCGTATAGTTTTACACAACAGAAGGTTAGTTATTCAAATGTATATGATTTGTTGTTTTGTGTTATATTGATGCAGAAGTTTTAGCATTCTATTGCACAAGATTTACTGGTGATTTTTTCTTGTTTGGAACAAATGTATGCCAGTAGACAATTAATAAACTCAGTGCACTAGACACCATTAACTTGCTAATGCTGGGAGGAGCATAATCTGAGCCTACAAAAGAGGCCAATAAGCTTAACAACATAACAGCCCTGGTTCAGGTTTGGGCAAGCTTATATATGTTTTATTAACTAAAATTGCTGATATTTGAGCAGTTATTTATTCATAAAATTGTGTTGGGTGGTGTTGTAGAAAAAGTTGCTGGACTATCTTCTAGTGTTGGGGGTTGAGAGTCGATGGGCTCCCGTTCCTATACGTTGTGCAGTAAGTTTTTCCTTCAGCAATCATACATGACTGAAACTATAATTATATATTTGACATGCTGTAACAATGATGCTTTCCTAGTAGTTCATGGGGTACAGGTGCTAAAGTATTGAGCTAGTTTCTGGGATATTTTATCGTTCTTTCTATACTAAATCATCATCACTTTGGTAGGCATTGCGATATGTTGGTGATTTGGTTGCTGGACATCCTAAAAATCTTGAAGCACTGGCAAGCAAAGTTCTTGGTGAGGAGCCACAAGTAGAACTTGCTCTGAACTCGATTCTTCGCATCATTCTGCGAACATCAAGCATGCAGGAGTTCATTGCAGCAGATTATGTTTTTAAGAGCTTTTGTGAGGTTGATTCATATAGTTACTCTTAGAATCGTCAATCTTGAATATTAAAAGAATCCTTTCTGCTTGTGTATGTTTAATTTGTACTTGGCTAGAATCTGCAACTTATGTGCTCCAGTGTTGCTTGTGTCAAATTGTCAGAGGAATGCCGATGGTCAGATGATGTTAGCATCCACATTAATCCCTCAACCTCATTCAATGACTCATGCTCCTATAGAGGAGGATGTTAACATGTCATTTGGAAGGTTCGTTTATTTTAAGGGCATTAGTGCTGCCTTTTTCTATTTATTAAACTACTTTGAGTGGGATGTATGTTGAAATGATTTGGATGGTGTCCTGCAGCATGTTATTACATGGTCTTACTTTGAGTGAATCCGATGGTGATCTCGAGGTAACAACAAACATATATCAGTTCTGGATGGAAACTAAATATTCTTATTCATGCTAGTTACTTGAAACTTTTGACTAATGTTCTTCAGTTCAGACTTGTTGCAGGGCTGCTAGTGTACTTTCTCACATACTGAAGGACAATGTCTCATGCAAAGAAAGGGTATGCAATCTATCTACTCTTTTTGCATCCACCTGGGACACTTCATCGTGATATTGTAGTTGTTAAGGAAGAATGCTGCATGGCATTTGTATTGGTTTAGGTTGTTAAACACTCTCTAACTTCAGACTTGCATATGATCGTGATTGCCTAGGCCTAGGATTTATGAGTTGGAAAGTTATTTTCAGTAGCTGAATTTAATATAGAAAGAGCATGAGTATATATAATGTACCTGGATTGAATTATGAACTCCATTACCACTGGAGAAAAATGAGCAGAATACTGGTGCTTTTCCATAAAGGACATAACTAAATGAAAATCAAACTTACCTATTCTGTGTGTTTTTTTTAAATTTTTGCAGGCCTTGAGAATTGAGTTAGAGTCACCTTCTCCATCATTGGGACCGCCAGAGCCATTAATGCATCGCATGGTGAAGTACTTGGCCCTTTCCTCCAACATTAAAAGTAAGGATGGAAAGCCAGGTACAAAAGGGAATTCATACGTAGACGCGATTATTTTGAAATTGCTGGTTACCTGGCTGGCTCGTTGCCCAAGTGCAGTTCAATGTTTCCTGGATTCTCGTCCCCACCTTACATTTCTACTTGAATTGGTGTCTAATCCATCTACAACTGTGTCTGTAAGGGGCTTGGGAGCAATTCTTTTGGGTGAATGTGTGATTTTCAACAACTCTGAGGAGAGTGGAAAGGATGCTTATACTGTAGTTGATGCTTTGAGTCAGAAAGTTGGTCTTACATCATACTTTCTCAAGTTTGATGAAATGATGAAAAGCTTTGTCTTTTCTTCTACAAAGCCTACACAGCTTAATAAACCACAGACGAGATCTGCTGCTGCTAGTATGGCTGAGATTGAAGATGTTGATGAGCAGGATTTGTCTGACCAGAAGAATGTGGATCATCCCATTCTTTCGTCAATGTTTGACACATACTTTGTCGAATTCATTAAGAGATTAGAGGCAGATATCAGGGAAATGATTGTAGATGTGTATAGTCGTCCCAAGAATGAGGTAGCTATTGTGCCTGCAGAATTGGAGCAGAAGAGTGGAGAAAATGACAAAGACTATATCAAGAGGCTAAAATCTTTTGTAGAGAAGCAGTGCTCTGAGATACAGGTACGTTTTTTGCATGCAAAACTAAATGCATTGTGGATGTTCGTTACAGAATAACATATGATTGCAATTTATTCGTCTGTGGGAGGAAATGGAATGATGTAGCGTTATAAACTTGAATTTGACTTCCTGATGTTAGAATATCATATGCTAGCATTTAGACTCTGCATTTTCTGATGAGTATTAGTTGAAATAGCCTTCTACCATGAATCTGTGTCATTCACCACATGCCATTATGTTTAATTGGTTGGACATCTAGGTGGCACTTATTTGAAGCGCTTTGCATTGGCTGACTGTTACTAACGGACGGAGTAAGAATTTTAAAAATACTCATGACAGTACATGTTTATGTTTCAGAGTCTTCTTGGTCGAAATGCTACTCTGGCTGAGGATTTGGCTAAAATTGGTGGGGGCAACTCTACTCAACCCGAGCAAAGGGTGGGTTCAGATAGAGTTCAGGTGGAGACACTTAGAAGGAATCTTCAAGAAGCATCTCAACGGGTAGAGTTGCTAAAGATCGAGAAGGCCAAAATTGAATCTGAGGCATCCATGTACCAGAACTTAGCTGCAAAGATGGAATCTGATCTGCAGAGCCTCTCTGGTGCATACAACAGTCTTGAACAGGCCAACTTCCATTTGGAAAAAGAGGTGAAAGCTTTGAAAAGTGGAGGAGCTTCATCACCCCCAGATGTGGAGGCAATAAAGGTAGAAGCTAGGGAAGAAGCACAGAAGGAGAGCGAGGCAGAACTGAATGATCTGCTTGTCTGCCTTGGCCAAGAGCAGAGTAAGGTGGAAAAACTGAGTTCAAGGCTAATGGAGCTAGGCGAGGATGTTGACAAATTGCTGGAAGGAATTGGAGATGACATGGGGCTGCCAGAAGATGGTGAAGAGGATGTTGAAGACTAGACTAATAATAGTTTGCTGCTGATATTTAAATTACGTTATTTTTCTTCCTTTCTTAGAACTCACTCTGTACATTTCTGGGTGAACTGTACAGTTTACTAAACTACTATATACTTCACAGTTGAGACCTGGGAGTCTAACCTTATTGTTCCTAGCTGGATTGATATCGATTCTTATGTGCTTAATTATTTACCTGTCTTTTCGTTATCTTTAACGTCACCTCGAATTGCTACCGACACTCTTGACTAACAATGATAAGCCAACTCCGGCGTATCAGCTCAGTTATCCTCATTACCCATTATGGTTGATCTTAACAAGCAAAGCATTATGAATATTTATAGGGTCAACCTGATATCGAAATGGGATGCATTAAAAAGACGAGGACACTCCTTAAAAGACTAGCATGTCTGTTACTGTTGAACACTGGTTGAGAACAACCTGCGTCTGTATTATTATTTTTTGACTCTACGGTGCTTAATTGTTGCTTTAATACGTTAAAACACTAATCAAGTGCTGCGGGACACTTCGTTATCACATATCTGAACGTATATAAACATATGACTTGATTATTGTTTTTGAGGAGTGCTAGAATTCTCTCTCTGCCATCAATCTTAATAAGTGGAACGGAAGGTTGTGTTACCGTTAATTCTGACGATGACAGTTAAGGGAGAAAAGAACGAAGACGAGGACACCAGGGGAACAGAGCCGCAATGTTGCAGTAGGTGTAGGGAACATATCATGTACTCGGGAATAGGGGAGGGGACAATATATTCTATTGTTTTGACTTACAACCACATGTTTGGCTTGAATGATATTGTTCCTTCCTTTTTGTTGATTCTCTCTGTGATTCTCTTCTGTCCCTCTCCTCTCTTTCTGTGCCCGATCCAACCAATCATTTCTTTCCCTTCTATTTCTTGCGTAACAATTTGGTATCAAAGCAGTTGAACCTGGAAACATATCCATGGCTGAAGGAACACGGGGAGCGGATTTTTGTAGGTTGGAGGAGACCCTGAAGGTGCTCATGGAAGCGCAAGGTCGGCAGGAAAGGCTACTCCGGGAGTTGCAAGAAAGAAGTGACAAGGTGCTGTCGGAAATGCAGAATCGGATTGAGAAACTGGAACATGACATGGGTGAGTTACGATCGACCAACTTACCAGAAGAGTCCAAAGAAGGGGAAGGTAGTAGTGTTTCGGGCCTTCTGGGTAAGATGGATCCAGTACAACTGAGCAAGGAGGGAGTGGGAGGATCCGCCTGGTTGGGCAGGATTGAGTTCCCAACTTTTGATGGGGATAACATTAAGGCGTGGGTATACCGTTGTGAACAGTTTTTCCACATTGATCAGACACCGGATGATATGGAGGTGAAGGTGACCATTCTGCACTTAGATGAGAAGGCGCAAGAATGGTATCGGTTGTTCAGTCGAAACCGACCCAGTGCGGAGGTGATAGAATGGAGCGAGTTCACTAAGGCTCTGAAGCAGCGTTTTGACGCCGAGATGTTTGATGACTCAGTCGGAGACTTTAAGGAGCTGAAGCAGCTGGGCATTGTGTTGGAATACTGTGCACAGTTCGATCATTGCTCGAACAGACTGGCATTGACGAAAGATTACTTGGTGGCCTTCTTTGTGAAAGGTCTTAAACCCGAGATTGGGGTAACTGTGAAACTTCATGAGCCTCAGTCACTCCATCAGGCCTACAGTTTAGCACGGAAACAAGAAGCCATTCTCACCTCGATAGGGCACCCACTGATGAACCGTTCTCAGTCGTATAGGGCGATGCAGGGGAGCAAGGTGATGCCCCCTTCGCCTGCACGTAATGGTACTAATTCTGACGGATTGTTACCAACTCCAGCGTCGTCATTTCGCTTATCGGTAGGAAGAGCACCGTCGAAGGCTATGAGCAGCAGGGATTTCGATGACAAGAGGGCACAAATGTAGTAAGCGTCAGCTGAAATTCTTTTGGATCTCGGAAGAGCCGGGCACTGACACCGAGATCGGCGGTGGGGGTGACGAAGGTCTGGAAAATGGAGAAGCATTTGAAGAAGTTCCCACGATCTCTATGCAAGCCATGATGGGTTGTTCAGGAGAATCAGAGTTCAAACAGATGCGGCTTGTTGGAGTCCATCAACGTAGGTAGATTCATATACTAATTGACAACGGAAGTACTCACAATTTTGTCGATGTGGCGGTGATCAAGAAGGGGACATGTGAGCTCCAAGACATACCTCCGGTGACAATTACGGTGGGAGGCGGGTTACAATTGTAATGCACGCTGTAGCGCCCCAAATTAGGGGTTAGAATATTAAGAAATTTTAGTCCGATTTATGTTCTGTGTATTTGAATATTTGCTAAATTGTGCATAAGCATTTTGGCATATATTCATGACATTTTCGGGGTAAATTGGTTTAATGAGATTTCTGATTTATTCGGATTGTATTAATATAATTTTGGCTA
>JAOQMR010000008.1:9560380-9578607 GCA_027563865.1 Erythroxylum pelleterianum | reverse complement strand
GGTGGTGATTTATTCTTGTGCAAAGAAAGGAATTCTTGAATTTGAAATGATTTATACAAGATTAAGGTAGTAAATGTTGTAAGTTGACGAAGAGTTGAATTCTGAAAACGGGGCCCAACATAAACCGCCAGTTATGTCGGGAAAAAGTTTCCAGAAGGCCCTGCAAGGGGAGGTGGAGGGTCAGTTGCTAATGATTCATTTATCGACCTCGATCGAATATCAATTTCAGCAGATGAGGTTGACGGAGGAGCAGGGGAGTGCCTTTGACGAACTCAATGTGATACTGGCCAATTTCGTCAAGGTCTTCCAAGAACCGACAACTCTGCCCCCTGATCGTCCCTTTAATCACCAGATTGTGCTGAAGAAGGGGATCGACACGATTAACGTCCGACCCTATCGTTACTCGGGGGCACAGAAAATCATTATAGAGCAGGAAGTAAAGAAATTAATACAACAGGGGTTTATCCAACATAGCTAAAAACCAGTATGTCTCGCCGGTGGTTTTGGTGAAGAAGAAGGACAATTCGTGGAGAATGTGCGTTGATTACAGAGAATTAAACCGATTCACCATTAAAGACAAGCTCCCGATTCCGTTAATTGAAGAGCTATTGGATGAATTAAACGAAGGTGGTTGGTTCTCAAAGCTGGATCTACGTTCGGGTTATCATCATATCCGAATAGTGGTTGATTGAATGGTCCGATGGGGAGAAGGGGAACGTGACGTGGGAATATGTCTTCGACCTTCAGCAGCGGATCCCGGAGATTAACTTAATTGACAAGGATGTTAAGGGGAGGGGATTGTTACCGTTAATTCTGACGATGACGGTTAAGGGAGAAAAGAACGAAGATGAGGACACCGGGGGAACAGAGCCGCAATGTTTCAGTAGGTGTAGGGAACATATCATGTACTTGGGAATAGGGGATTACAACTTATCTGTACTGGGACAATATATTCGATCGTTTTGACGTACAACGACATGTTTGGCTTGAATGATATTATTCCTTCCTTTCTGTTGATTCTCTCTGTGTGATTCTCTTCTGTCCCTCTCCTCTCTTTCTGTGCCCGATCCAACCAATCATTTCTTTCCCTTCTATTTCTTGCGTAACAGGTTGAGTCGGACAAGCTGTGTACTTTAGGCGGGAGAGAAGTTGAAACAAGGATGGATCGGACTGGGGTTATAGAGCACAAAGCTTATGCTCGTGTTGGTCTTTTGGGCAATCCAAGTGATGTTTACTATGGCCGGACAATCTCTTTTATTCTCGGAAACTTCTGGGCTGCCGTCAAGTTGGAGCCTTCTGATGACCTCTTCATCAAGCCTCATCCCAAGCACGATCTCGTCCAATTCTCATCTCTTGATCATCTGGTTCCTTCCTCTCTCTCTCTCTCTCTCTCTCTCTGTTGCGTTCTTTCAGGATTTTGTTTTATTTTCTTGGTTTTGATTCATTTAGCTAATTGGTGTCTTTAGGGGGAAATCTGTGCATTTCCCATATAGCACAATCTAGCTTAAAATCTTTACAACTTTAGCAACTCAGAACTGTTTATAATAGATCAGGAATTATAATTTGGAAGACCCGATTAAAAGCATTGGATGGTTTTGTGCGTTTTGAGGTAATATGAATTTTCTGTACATTGCCAGATAGCAGAATTAAGGGTGTACTTTCATGCTACTCTTTTTAACCCACTAGTCTTTGATGTTACGATGTTTTCAAGAACCAACTAAACCAATTTGATCGTGTAATATTTTGTAGTAAAATGTTTGATATAAATTTGAAACAATTTGTTTGCGTATTTTAAAATTATCTATGTTATAATTTGTTATTTAACAATTAATCACATCCATGATCTATATAAAAAACATTTACATGATTTGTTTGTTCTTATAAAGAGAGTTTTAAAAAAAGAGTAAGGAAGAAGATAACCCCTATTAGAGCGTTGAATCGATGTCGCTTATTAAGATTTCCAAATTTATTGTCAATGGTGGGAGAAAACAACCCATGCAATGGCTGTGAATTGCGTTGTAATAATGTATCTATCTTTCAGTCTTCCTCTCTAGCCAGAACTTGTCTGTTATGATATCAAATCTTGGTTTATCAGTTCTATTTGTAACAAACAGTATATGACTGGAACTGTTGCATGTTGTTGCCTTCTTCCACTTATAGGTGAACCGGTTGCAAAGTGAAGGTTACTATGGCGGTGTGCGATTGCTGATGGCAATTTGTAAAGTTTTCTACAACTATTGCAAGGAGAACAAGATTGATCTTCACAAGGGAAACTTCACTCTATCATATGACACTAATATTCCTCGCCAGGTTGAGCTTCAAACACACTTGGATCAATTTCCGTTTTGGTGATTTTAGCTTTTTATTTATCTATGATTCTGTGTCATACATGCTTCTAATGTATAGTTCTGCAGTGGGTTTTATTTTGAGGATGCTATTGCAGTTTATATATTTTTGCCGTACTTATATTTATGAAATAAATAATGGGATCCTAGTATCAAAATGATCTTTTTTTTGTGTTGCATTACTAAAATGATCTTTGTTTTGTGTTGCATTACTAACTTCGTAATTTATAACAGTGGTGATAGGAGACAGGGAAATTATGTAGCTTTAAAGCTCTAACCTTTCTATGTTAATCTGCTGCTTATAGATGTGTCGTGAATTTGTATGTTTGTTTTGAATTGCGGAGAGAAAATGGAACAGATTGTTTTGCCTTGTTTTTTTAATTTTATTTTGGGTTTCCTTTGTTTTAACACTTGGCTTAATTATTTACAACATATGGCTTAAGTTGTAGTTTGAGATTTCAGACAGGACTTTCAGGTTCAAGCGCAATTGTATGTGCAGCCTTAAACTGCCTTATAGACTTCTACAACGTGAGGCATTTAATAAAAGTAGAAGTCAGGCCTACTCTGGTGCTTAATGCTGAAAAAGAACTAGGAATTGTTGCTGGCCTTCAAGATCGTGTGGCACAAGTCTATGGAGGCCTTGTTTACATGGTATGTGACTGCGTATAGAAATGCAAACTAAATGCAATAAAAAAATCTCATTTGTATCACGCACTGGTTCTTGTAGGACTTCGCCAAGGAACATATGGATAAATTGGGTCATGGCATCTACACGCCCATGGATATTAATCTTATTCCTCCTCTCCATCTCATTTATGCTGAGAATCCAAGTGATTCTGGAAAGGTAAGCTTTTCATTATGCCTTCTTTTTTTTCTCCCTTTCCTCTCTCTGATATTTGAGTCTGAAAGTGTTCCAAGAGATATGTTTTGGTGCATGAGAGATTAAGAGAGGACCTTATAAACTTTCACCTGGCCCTTTAATGTATCTGGACTTGCCTATATTCGGATCTACATGATTTATCTAAAAAGAATGTTCAACTATGCATAGTTTCAGTTTTCTGAAAAAGGAGCTCTATGATACAAAAATTCTGAGCATGAGTTGGACTTCTAATTGATTAGTTGTTCATGCAGGTGCATAGCACGGTGCGACAAAGGTGGCTTGATGGAGACAAATTCATTATAAAATCAATGTCTGAAGTTGCAGATCTAGCTTTACAAGGACGAACTGCTATCCTTGAAAAGAATCATACCAAACTTGTAGACCTGATGAATCGTAATTTTGACCTCAGAAGGTTCGTATCACAGAATTTCACAGTTTAGAATAGGGAATCAAAGAGATATTGTGACAAAAACGATAACAAAATTGTGCAATTGAGGATAGTAGCTTTGGTATAAAATTATATGGCCTGGAAGAGTGCTGCATCTTGTTTTGCGTGATGCTACATATTAGTTGATAAGGCTACTAAACTGTTTTGCATGACAACCTCTACAGGAGCATGTTTGGGGATGAGTGTCTTGGTGCACTAAACTTAGAAATGGTGGAAGTGGCCAGAAGGTTTGGTGCTGCTTCAAAATTTACAGGCAGTGGTGGAGCTGTGGTTGTGTTCTGCCCCGACGGGCCTCCACAAGTAAAACTTTTGGAAGATACTTGCAAGAAAGCTGGATTTGTTATTGAACCTGTTAAAGTTGTTCCCTCATGTCTAAATGCTGATGATCTGAAGACCCTGTCTGAATAAATAACTTCTCAGGAGTGTTAGTAGCTGAGTATTTTTTCCTAAATATCATATGACCTTTTTTCCCTCATGGAATATTATGTTTTTGTTGAACCTTTATTCTTGGTGGATACATCATTGGTTCCTTATTTTATACCTAACAATTCCTCATATTGGTTAATTATTTTGTGCTTTTTCAAGTCTTGTAGGTCTTATCTGATAGTTAGTAATAAAGAGGTGGAAATGAGAATGTATTATTTATTTCTTAGATATCAATAAACAAGTACAAAATAGTGTGCCAGAGTTTGCAGTCAATAGCTATCGTCTTCCCTTCAATTACCTTCAGAACAAATGACTAGCTTACAATTACAACACTACTACTAGACTATATCATCATAAAATGCTCTAACTATAAAACTGTCAACTACCTTTCAAAGACAAACCTAAAAAGAAGAAAAAGGAAGTCTTTTACAAGCATGCACAAGGCTACACCTGTTTGAAGATAGAATTACACAGTTCATATGTTTCCTCAAAAGAGTTGAGCCACAAGCTACAAATGATTTGTTATTCATCGCAGAGTGATGCCAATAGCTCACGCGGCGAAGACCAGATGGGCAGATTTATAAATGATTGCACTAACTGTTCCTGTTCAGCATTGCAAATTGCTTCTGCTACATCACACAAGTTTGAAACATCACAGATTATTGCTTCTTGAGCCTCTGCCTGCAATCCCACCAAAATTTACATCAGAACAAATACAAATTTTCCATTTTCCTTCTCCATACTAGCAAGAGAAAATTAAATACTAGATTGGAGGCAAATCAACATCATATGAACAGACATTATGAACCCTTTGCAATCAAGAGGACAATCTTTTCATTTCTATCCATCCCCTTTCTTCCACATGCAAAATAGAAAAAGGATTAGGAGAAACGAATTATGAGATTCTAACACTTCCCCTTTTTTTCAAAGAAAATGAATTCTTCTTCTCATTCCATTTACTCTGAACTAATGAACTCATCTTCCATTAGGACAAATTCAATAGACAGCATGGGTTGCCAACAAGCGCAACTGATAACATTTCAAGCAGTTCCATAACATCCCATTTCTTGGTTGCAAATTTCAGCGACTACTTCTGTTGCAACTCTATGCTAAGAACGTAAAAGTTTAATCCTTAAGCGAAGCCAACTCTAATACCACAAAATCCAATCAGCACGTTTCAGAATACAGGCATGGAAACACCAAAGTATGGAAGCGCTCAATAAGAAACCAAAAATTACCTGCAAGAGGAGCTCATCTACGAGAGACCCACAAGCATCCTCGTTTCTCGACTCAACTTCCGAATCGAGATCCTCGAAGGACCGTGTTTGATCCAAACACGACGCTTGTTTATGAACTTGGAGCTGTTCGTTGGCTCTCTCTTGCATAGAACGCAAATTGTTCGACAAAAGATCCCAACTTTCTATCTCCTTCTCATACCGGCACTTGAGCTTCAAAAGGGTCTTTCGTTTGCGTTCTCTACGTCGCTTCTCGTCGGCACGGGGGTCAGCGGCGGCGGGAAGAGGGTGGGAGGGTTGTGGGTCGGAGAGGAGGCGACGGCGCTTGCGAATCTTGTAAGTGAAGCCATCGTCGTCATGGCGAAGCTCCCAGTCGCCACCTTCCTCCAAAACAGCTAATGGCTCCATTAAGCTTTGGAGCGGGAAATTTGGGAGAGAAAAATGACCCTCCAAAACTTTTGAATCAGTTTTCAGGAATGGGTCCAAACTCCAAAGTGGAAGGCTTTGTCTAACTTCTGCTTTATCAAGAGAAGCCTGCGGCTTAGCGGCTTAGCCACCTCTTCTCTTCTTGCAAATTTTTTAGACTTTAAAATTTTATTTGATAAAACATAGAGAAATGGACCAAAAAAATAAAAAACACCTTAACGAGAACACAGCCGCTCTTTTCAACGATCACTTCATTTCATCCCCCAACATATCTTTACTTGTTCATTTTCTTGCCTCACTACCCTCAACGTTTCACAATTACCCGACAACTTGGAAGTTTCACTCGTGCAAGGCTTTATAATGCCATATCCATATTGCATATAATAACCCTTACACAAACAACCTTGTCGTCTTTTGTTCATGTGTTATGGTTTATGGTTATGGTTGTTAATGGCTTGCTTGTTTTGGATGAGGGAGGGAGATTACAGGGTGGAGAACTGACACTGCTAAACCCCTCCAAAACAAACACCAACAGAGTCTACCTGATCATCTATGGCTAAGTCACTCTCCCTCCGTATTTTCTCCCCCAAAGCTCCAATCTTCTCACCTATAACAACCAAATCTTCAGTCTGTCTTTATCAGTTCGTATCAAAACCCAAACTTTCTTTCACACCCGTGTTCTCACTCTCGCAAAAGCTGTTCTCCAGCTCCTCAACTCCATACCCTCTTCAATACGAGATGATTGTCTATCGCCCCACTCAGTCCTCGCTAGCCCAAACCCGACGCCGACCCGCCAGGGTCAGTAAACACGGGTCAGAGAGCTCTCCTGATCCTGATTCGCCTGAAAATCCTGATTCAGAACTCGGTTTTGATTCGTGGGTCGACCAGAAATTGTCTGCGGAGAGCGGGGATGATATGGATAAGGCTAAGAGGAAGTATTACAACAAGAGGAGGAAGAGGATGTATGGGACAGACTCTGATGAAGAGAATAGAAAAGGTGAAGAGGGTTATGTAGAATTGAAGCCTGAGGTTGTAGAGTTTTATAGGTTACATAAGAGAGAGGAGGAGTTGTATTTTTATGATACATTTGCTTATCCTTGGGAAAAGGATAAGCATTACAAGATGGTTTATCAATTGGAGAAGAAGTATTTTCCCGATCAATGTCTTGATAAGGCATTTCTTGATCCCAAAGACTTCAATAGGAATCAAAGTGGGAAAAATAAGAAGAGTAAGGGTAGTCAGAAAATTGCAAAGATTGAAAAAGTGAGTGGAGAGGATGATAAAAGGCTGGTATTCTTTGATGAGGAGGTGGAGAAGGGCAACAGAGAAGTGACTTATGGGAAGGATGTGAATAAGGATGTTACAGAGAGGAAAGTGGAAGAGTTCTTTAAGTGTTTGAAGAAAGTTCCAAACAAGGTTAATGAAGTTGGGACTGGAGAGCCGTATCTTCTTACAAGGAGTGCTGAGCTTCCACCAAGTTGGGATGGGCCTAATGGGACTGTGGTTTTGATAAATAAGCCTAAAGGTAAGTTGAATAGGAACTTGAGGCTCTTCCTTTTTGTTTCTTTCTTGGACGGATTAGTTATATCTTGATGTCACTGTTGATTGAAAGACCAGTGAAATTAAAACTTCGGATTTTCTACTTCAGTCCAAATTTGGGAAGGTAAAATTAGATAGTAGTTAATGTAGTCCATTCAATTTCCAATATATTTGTAGATTGTAATGAGAAGTACTGGGCATAAGCAAAGTTGCTTATCTTGACATGGACATGAATTTGGTAGGCAAATATTAGATTGAAATTTGGTTTAGAGAACTGGCGGTATAGCCTTTCAAAATCAACATTTTGTTTCTGAAGATATCATGAGAACTTTGTGTTTGAAACATTTCCTTGTCAGAGCTGATAGGTGAATATTTATGTTGTGCATCTCTCCACAAGTACTGTCACCTGTCAATGTCGTCCAATTCCCTCATATACTATCACCTATTCGTAGTTATAAAGTGAACTAAAAATTGTTTATCTAATTCATGGACCTCTGTATATACCTTTGAGAACTTTGCAAGAAATTGAACATTTAAGGTAAATTCCTATGATGCATCTGATGTCAAAGTAGTGATGCTATAATGTTGCAAACAGGATGGACTTCGTTTACAGTGTGTGGAAAGCTCCGCCGGCTCGTCAAGGTCAAGAAGGTACTTTCTTTTTTCTTGTATGTCATATCAGAATTTTCAGTTCTTGTATGTCATATCTACATTTTCAGTTCAACTGGACAATTCATTATAACATTTTTCGTTTTGAAATGAAGGTCGGACATGCTGGAACACTTGATCCAATGGCTACTGGTTTATTGATTGTTTGTGTTGGGAAAGCCACTAAATTGGTAGACGGGTCTGTTACACTTTAAGCTGCATTTTTATTTAATAAGTTCATTCGTGTTAAAAGTTTGTGGACTAGTTCTTCAATTCCAATCTATATCTATATTAGCAGTGTCCTTCATCACCCTTTCTCCAGCTTTTGTTATATCATGCTAGGACAGGAGTGATTTTTTCTGTCCTGGGTATGCACATTCACCATTTTTCCTTAAGGGCTTGGGATTTTCTCGCAGCTATCAGGGTATGATTAAAGGTTACAGTGGAGTTTTCCGTTTAGGGGAGGCTACTTCAACTTGGGACGCCGATTCACCGGTGTGTTTATTTTTGTGTAAAGCAGATGGCGTTTATTATTTTCTGGTCATTTACTGAATGCTTTCTTTTAACCCTTAAAGTTCACATTCTTGCCATAACATCTCCTACTTTACCAGTGGTATAAAACATTGGCAAGTATTCCCTTTATACAGTTTAACTTTACAAAATGTTGTTTAACTTTACAATGTTGTCAGTCTTAAGCATGTCCAACATCCAACCAGATGAGAATCATTGAGAAGCCTTGTATTGTGGAAGACGATAAAATGGATCATTCATAAATATATTGTAGTAACAAGTTTCTTGTGTCATCTATCTTTACGTCATGTATTCAGTTAAATTTCTAGATTCCATTTTTTTTAACCGGTGAGATGAGGGCCACTTATTTTGTTAATGCATATTCGGAAAAATTAATTTCCCATGATCCTTGTAACTAGGTTATTCAGCGTGAACCGTGGGAATACATTAAAGATGATGACATAAAGAAAGCTGCAGCATCCTTCTGTGGGGAGATATGGCAAGTTCCCCCAATGTTTTCTGCCATCAAGGTATAACCTTGGGATGTCTATGATCATGATTTGAGGGCTATACAGTTCTCTAGATACATTGTGATGTTATAGACTCAACATTATCCTTATATGGCATCTTTCTTCCATCAGATAGATGTTCAGATTGGGAGATTGTATAAAAATAATTGATTTAATTTGCTCGAGAAATGGGAATAGTGTTTACTAATCAGACTGTAACGTGGAAATATTACAAACCTGGTTATGAACTATTTGATTCAAGATATGTTCTTTCATCATTGTGGATTTAGTTAATGTTTTTCTCTTAGAAACTGTGGGCTAAGGGAAATAGATCGTCTTTACTAGAATTTCCAAGCAAGGACATATTCTTATTGTCTTCTTCTTTTACTTTATTTTCTGAGTTTAAATTCCTCATGATAGATCGGAGGTGAGAAGATGTACGACAAAGCAAGAAGAGGAGAAAGCGTGGAACTTTCACCTCGAAGAATCTCAATTTTTGAGTTTGAAATAGAGCGGAGCTTAGAGGACAGGTTCTTTTAATTTTGCTTGATATGCATAAACACAAGCACACTCCAGTAACTAATTTAGTAATCTTGTTTCCACACTGATTTAGTTCCCTGATTATTTTCATTTTGGTTGATTGCATATGACAAATTAATTTGAAATACCAAACTGTTTCTATTGCGCACTTGCATGTACTTTAACATGATAAATAGGAAGCGATGTGTACAACTAATGGAAGTTGTGTTTTGACATAGAGTTGAGGAATAGATGTTAGTATCTTGGGTAGCCACCATGAATCCTGAGTTAAGCGTGTCATTACAGGCAAAATTTGATATTCCGGGTTACTTGCTCTAAAGGAACATATATTCGCTCACTATGTGCAGATCTTGGGAAGGCTCTTGGAAGGTGAGCAGTTTCAATGTTTTCATGTCATCTTTCACCTTTATTCATTGGTAGCCTTAAAAAGTGATTATTTACCAAAAACTCTACTTTGTCCCTGGCAGCTGTGCTCATTTAACTGCTCTTCGAAGAGATTCAATTGGTAAGGAACTTTCTGTATTCTCAGAAGTTTTAAATTACTCTTCTCAGCCTATACTTCTATTCCTGTATTAACACCATCAAAGTGTTTTCATACTTTTCTGCAGGGGCATATTCTGCAAATGATGCATGGGAGTTTAAAGAGCTGGAAGAGGCAATAACCAAAAATTATTTCTAAAATCCCCTTGGAAACTATTGTTCCCATTTTGAAGTTAAGCCACATCATTGTTTCTTTAACCTATTTTAACTTCTGTTTCCTGCCAAAGTTATGGAACGTTCCCCTGCCTTTAAAGATGTTCATTCAGAAGTCAAGAGCATTGTTTTTGTGCTGCAGAACCTCATCTCTCAGGGCGGTTGAAGATAATTTATTACAAACGAACTGCCTAGTTTGAGGGTTGTATTATATAAACATCATTGATTGTTGTACAGAATTGATGAGACTTGATTCGCCCGAAATGCAATTAGAAAGTTCATTGACTTTAGCTTTTGCTCTTTGCTGGGGGAGTTCACTCAAATTCTAAACTTAGGCTTGAGCCATAGTCAAATGGCCTGTGTTAGAGAAAAGATGGTTTTAAGATCAATTTTGTCCTATGAAATAACATTATCCGACACGGGCAATTCTTGAATCTTGATATCCAAGAAGCATAACATTATCATAGTCAAAATTGCATGAACAATAGAGGCTAAGATGCAAAAGTTCCAAATTGCTTCTTTAGCAGTATTTCATTCCCCCGAATGAGTAGTTGAATTGTGTGCATCAACTCCCTTTACTTTGAAATAAGCTTTCTCCGCATTAGCCATGCGATCTTGAAACATTCTCCATTCTTTATGACACCTCTCCCTCACCTAACAGGAAGTCAATTAACATTCACGTAATAGTACAACGTTTAGGTCTTTGTGGTTGCAGAGCGATTAAGCAGTAAAGAGGAGGAAGCAGTTTAAGAGTTGAAAGTATGTATGAAAAAACAAACATCTATTACTTACCCCTTCCCACGGTGCTCTTCCAGTCTCCACTTTCCCCTTCCCAAAGAAGAAAACAGTTATTAGTTATCTGTCAAACACAACAACATGACTCACAGAAGCAAGTGCCTCAGGTTACCTGGTTTCCAAGTGAAGGAACACCTTGGTGGACTATCCACTGTGCATCTACAACTCCTATTTTCTCATGAGCAGGCTGTTTCCAGGCATAGAAACAATGTGAAAATTTACAAAGGTAGAAAAAAGTAAGTCAAAAGAGGAGAGAGAAGAAGCTTCCTGACCTCAACACATTTCCTCAGAGCAAAATCTAGACCCCATCCATGGACCAAGTCATTCTGCAACAATATAAAGATGCCAGCTTAGCCTTGCAGGGGAGTTTGGAGGAGTTCCTATAATAAGACTATTTAAATCTATAGCTGAAGACCTGAATCATGTGCCAAACACATCTCCATGCATCCCTAGAAAATACAGTTGCCATGATTTCAACGAATCTGTCCATCAGATATCCATGGTAAGCCAAACCAGTTCTATATATCGCTACAGTATTAATGAACAGATAAAAACGTAAAATAACATATAGATTTATATGATTGCATACGCTGCACATGGTGGCAAATGTGGATCACTACACCAACCAGGCTTTTCCTCAGTGTCCCTTCAGCAGGTGAATGATAAAGTTGGTCAGGAAGCAGCAAGACATTTTTAAAAAAAGAGGGGGGTGGATTAGGCAGGCAGTTACTAATTACTTGTGAACTTCAGTGCCATCTCTCTTTTTTGTCATAGCCCATGTCGTTCCTCTACTGGGATCTAAACCAGGCTGCGAAATCTCCAGACCATGTTTCTTTACCAATTTTATGTATCTGAATCAAAGAAATTTTCTAATTTCCTTATTCTTCTCGAAACATCATTATCAAATAAAACCGGTTATCAAATACTAGCACTCACTCCTCTGCATCAAAATTTTCCACTCCAAGATCCTCATCCCACATGAAAATATATTCATATGGAGCAACAATGTCTGGATGCAGAAAGCGCTTTGCATACCACCTTGTTGATTACAAAAAGTTTATGAGAAATAAACTTAAAGTTCACCATTCATTCAGATTCATCCAAAAGTGTCAAAAGGGCTAGTTTCTGACCACTTTGTTTGTTTCCTCACGCTCACATGGATAGCTCGCTTTGACCACTCAAATTCATCCCATTCAGTTGTCCGCCCATCATAGTGAAACAGCATGATTGAGAAGTTCTTTGAAAACTGCTAGTGTATAGACATCTTTGTTGAGAAAATGAAAGCAAGCTAACACACACAGACATACACAGAGAGATGGAGAGAGATGACCTTTTTAACTGCTGCATCAATATTACTTTTCTGATTATACCCAACAGTAAAAGTTACAAGATACTTTGGCTTGATAGATAAATCCTGCAAATGCCACCTCCATCAATTGGAAGGTTCAGATTAGAGGACAAAGTACCAGAACTAATCATCATGAAAGTTGATAAATCAAAATGAAAAAAACAGGAACACCTATCAGTTGCAAGCGAGTGTAGATATGATATACTGAAGGGCAAGTGCGAGACAACATAATAATATGGCATACATTATAAGCAGTTTTGCTTTGTTAAACATTTTCAATTTACGTTTCTGATACCTAACTGAAAGTTCAAAACCTGCCTCTACTTCTTCGGCAATTCTAAGTCATCATGATCCATACATCAATCACAATCACATTTACAGCTCACAGTCAAATAAGATTTCTGACAATTTGCGCTTACTAAAATTTCAATGAAATTTTTGCTCCTACTCTTCTATGAAAAGGATTTATCACTCCCTCAAATGTCACTGACATTCTTTGCACAGAACTACTAAATAACTAACATGTGTCATAGTTACTCATTTTCAATACCAGTGTGCCATTAACGCTGAACTATATTTAAATTTAGTCATTTTGGGAGTGTCAAACCTCGTTAGGCGTACCCCACAATCTCCGGAGGTAGAAATCTGATTCTGATACTACTATACCAGGAGGCAGTCTCTCAGCTCCTCGAGGATTTGTTGGAACCCAGATCTGCACAGTTTAAAGGGTTGAAGAATTAATATAGAGAGATAAAACACCAAGAAATTTTTTCTGCTAATTTCCGAGTCAGAAGCACTAGCAGTTGGTATAAGTTTTGAAACTACTAATTTCTTCACAGGAAGATGTACAGATTCACAATCCCAAACAATTTCTGGATTAATCTATATGACAGCCTTTGGAATTTCTTTTTTTTTTTTTGCAATATTTTCTGGGTTGACAATTAGACACCACTGAAATTGATTATGAAGCACAATCACAGTGTCTAGGAATGGAATAAAAAACTAAAAGGATACTGTTCAGGGCAGCTAAGAAAATGCCGAATGGAGATGCATGGCAGAAGCATAGTTTAAATAAGGTTTACCTTTGTATCGTCATTCGCTTGACGTTGCAGAGAACTGCGAGTATTTCCCTTCAGAGAAGACCAAGCATTGAACAGTGCTTGTGATGAAAGACCGGAATACTTATCGTCAATATATGTGAGATCAATGGATGGAAACAAACTGGACGGAAGGTTCATCTACCAATTTAAAAAATATCAAAATAAGTTTACTAGAGCTGTTTAGTTTCTTCCATAGAAGTTTGAATGGAAGGATATTAACCTTAGATAAAGAAAGTGTTGGAAAGGATATTCCTAAAAAAAAGCCACAAATGATCCCAACAAAAGTTGTCATGAAAAGCCTCACTGTCTCGCTAGGTTTCCTTATATAACCACTGGATTTAAGAGTAAGCTCAAGTTAGACAAGTCCACGATATTTTTATAATAATGAAAATTTAGAAGTATAGGAAGGAACAGGAACACGTTAAAAATTCTTTCCTAGTATAAGAATTTCTTGAAGTTCCATACCTCCGAACTTGGACTCGCATCGTAATTTAAAATCTTCAACTCTGAAATTGCAAATGTCCACAGTTGAAAACCAACCAATGATAACCACTCAAGAAGGTCATCAAGATTGTAAATGTTCACGTTTTAGAGTGAAAGGAAACCCTTCATGAAAAGATCATCAAGTCTGCAAATGTTATCACCAGACAATCCAAAGATAAGAAATCAAAGCATTTGCAGTCATAGAACCTATAAGTCTCAAACACAAGCAAGAGACCAAAACTTGACCAATACAGTCACCAGTAAATCTAAAGTCTAGCTAATAGAAAACATAATGAATTGTGTCAGTCAACTGGAAGAAAACATGCTCCTGAAGACAGCAGCCCGTGATTGATCATCGCCAAGATAAAGGATATTAACTTTCTTTTAAAGGCCGTCATGTGCAATTCAGATTCAGACATATTGCTTCTTAAAAGTCACAACGACATTGATGTGAACTTACGGTCAACCATCATGCACAGTCCTTATAAACCCATATAACAACCAAGTCCCACCTTTCTCACAAAAAGCTTCTAGTTACAGTTTCAGCTAAAATAGTACACCCCTGCATTTTTTTTTTAATAGTCAGTCACACCCACTTAACAAAAATATGCCTTCCATGATAGGCCTACCTCGAAATTATCAGCAATCTACTTCATCAACCCAATTCAAGTTTCAACAAACAAAAAATTTAAACACCGTCGACCCCAATAGACGTAAATGAATGTCCATGAGCTTCAGAAAAGATCATCAAGACGAAACTACTGTAAAGCAATTTAAGCATGGAGGAACAAAGAACAGGGTATTACCGAACGTGGGATCAAATCAAGGATTCTTCTTTCTCAGGAAATCCCTACACGGAGAATCCAAGAGGCGGTTTACCAAAGGCCTAAGTTGGTTGCGGTCAAACTCTGTTAACAAAGCCTTGTTACCTGTTTTCGAACGACAAGAATAAGAATCAGAGACAAAGAAAGAGAGAGACAGGAAAAGAAAAAGAAAACAGACTTCTTGCAGAATGAAGCTTGAATTTTTGTAAAGGAAATTAGCAAGAAAGTTCTACTTTTTCGTAATTTCCAATGACTTTTCGCAAATGGGTTTCAGAGATTTGATAAAATTTCCCGTTTCAAAATTTCTCAGCAATCAATTCAGAACTAACTCCTGGAGGTTCCCTACCCTTCTATTCCATATGGTCACATGTAATTATGTTAGCATATAATTTTTGACTCTATCTTTAAAGGTGAATAATTGGGACCCATCATTGAACCCTTTAGTTTTATGACACGTGGATATGTAAGAAAAATTTTCATAAAGTAGAAATCCGATAATAATAATAATCTACCAGAAATTTTATCGAAACATAAGATTTGAAAAGATCTTGTAGTACACAGTCTTATTCTTAATTAATAAAGAGATTGTTTCTAAAGTATATTGAAATTCATACTTAATAATGGAAAACTTAAAATCAAACTCAATGAGATTTGAATTTCATCTTCAAACTCAATGAGATTTGAATTTCTTCTTTAGAACTTGTAGGGTTACCTAACCTAAGTAATGAATGCCTTTAAATTGTATGTAAAGTTGTAGACTTTGCAGCTTTTGAAATTGACATTGACGTGGCGATACTGTGATAGTACTTTGATGCAAAAGGTTGATCCCCAATCCCAAGGGCCCCCGGTCACAGACCCGCTACTGTGATAGTACTTAATATGGCATTGATGGTACCACTCTACTACCCTTTCTTTCGTCGATATCGTTTTGTGGTTAAGGAAAGTCATCTTGTCTTCTTCCATCTAAACTCCAGTGTTTTGCCATCTGCCATTTACAGTTTTCAGAAGTGATTGGTTTTAAAATATAAGCACATGGAAGCATTCATATCACTAATTAAAAATTACTGTAAGAAAGCTATTTTTTGTCAAGATATGATCTATTTCTGCCTATCCTTTTTTGGTTATCTATAATGAAACCTTATCCAATATGACAAACGACCTAAAAACATTTTTGTAAAAATGCAAAACTGACATAGTCATACATGATTCTTACAGTAAATTATAGGTGAGACAATAATAGAAACGATAAAGAGATATACAAAAGACTTTTTTATATTCTTAACAAAGGTCAAAGGTTTGATCTTTAATTTTAGGTATGGAGCAACCTTAAATCCTTGGGCTAATTGTCCTACCCTGGGAATTGCTTACAAACCAGCGAGAGAATTATTCACTGGGTTTGCCGATGGATACCCTAGTCAAGACCAAAAAAACTCTTTTATGGTATTTTCTGTAAAATTGTGTCTTATTCAATTGTACTATAACAATCTTATTACACAAGGCTCCCCGTTTTGCGAGGGTCAGAAGAGAGACATAAATTATACTCAACCTTCTCTTATTCAATTGGAGTTTTATCAATAGTTAGTTATCACTATTTCTTTTAGAATTGAATAATATCTAAATAATACATTGTAATTTAAATTCACTTTAGTTAAGTTATCACTGTCCTTATCATAATTTAACTAGTGAAGACAATTTAGTAATTACAAAAACATAACCAAAATTAAAAGTAGTTTCAAACCATGTTGATTTTTTTAAATACTCGTGTCATTAGGAGCAATTGTGTAATTTTTGTCTTTTTTCAAAATTTGAAAGTTAGATGAGTTGCGCCACACCCTCTTCGTATTTAGGGGTATATTATCTGCAATTATATAATGATTAACTTTATTAAGCATTGAATCTCAAGGTTTAATAGAAAAAGGTAAAACTTCTTATTTTATTACTATTTAAAACGTTAAACTTTTTGACTATTATTTGTTCTCACTATTTATTTTTCTTAACAATTGGTACCATAGTGTTATTGAGGCAACTATGACTTCTGTTGTAAAGTTTAAAATGGGTAAGTTCAATGAAATTGGAAATTTCAGACTCTGATAACGAAGAGTGAAGAATTTGTTGAAAAAATAAGACATTTTAAAAGGATTGCGAGAGAATAAGATGGAAGATAGGGTGACTTTTATATATTGAAGCACAATTTTGGAATTTTATAAAATTTAGAAATAATTTTGTAATTTTAAAAAATTATTTGAAACGGTATTCAATATTGATATTGTACCAAATTCGAATTTTATAACAAATCTAATACGGTATTTATAACATTGTTTTCTAAAGAGAAAAGGTTTATCGAGTACAACTGGATATACAAAAGGAAGTCATTAGTAGTAGACAAAGAATGGAAAAAGTTTAAGACTCGATAAGTAGCCAAAGGGTACACATAGTGGTAGGGGATTTTTTTTTCCCAAAAATTAAATATTTTATTGATTAAGTATCTACAATCTAGAGTACAAAAGGTTGAGGCTAATCCAGAAGGTCTAGATTACATAGAGTAGTGGTTCTTAGTAATCATCTACAACTTGAAAACTAAGGGATACTTGTGAGACCATATAACTAGTATTACTCCAATCCCCATCTTCTTGGCAAAACTTTCCTCTCGAAAAATATTCCTCGATGTGTCATCTTTAAAATGACACCAAAAACACTCAAATCGGATTAGAAACAAAGGAGTTATGTCCAAAATACTCGTTCAGCTCAAACTAATCCGAGACTGAACATTAACCCAACTTCGATCCAGAAATTGACCATCTTAGGGACTAAATTGAAATTCGATCCTTTCATATCACTTATAGCCCCATGTCTCAATTTTATTTTGCCTCAAGAATCAACTCAATCGAAGCTCCACAGCTCCCGAATTTCTCAAAATACCGAACCATGTTCAGAAAACTATCTAACTTATCTCACTTTGATTTCAATTAATCATCCTCAATTTACTCTCTAAAATTCATAATTCTCCATGAACAGATAGGGGAAAGCCTTAAGAATCTAACGCTTCAAAAATCGGATCAATCGGATGTCGGACGGAAGAGATATAAGCAAAAGAGTGGAGGAAAAATAAAAAATAAAAAATAATCTTGCACTGTAGCAGACGGCTCGCAGTCGTGAGCCGAAGGAAACACAAGGCGGTTCGCAATCGCAACGGCTCGCGAGCGAGCCGAAGAAAGAATTTTGCTGACTCGCAATCGCGAGCCGAAGAAAATAGAAACCTGGCGAATGCGAGCCTCGGCGAAAAGGCCAGCTCGCAGTCGCGACGGCTCGCGAGTGCGAGCCTCGACGAAAAACGGCCAGCTCGCGATCGCGAAAGGGCTGACTTCGATTTCCCTCTTTTTTTTCACCAAACTTCAAAAATTATAACTCTCGATCCCGAACTCCAAATTGAACAAATTTGGTATCATTGGAAAACTTAAAGGAAGCTCTACAACTTCCA
>JAOQMR010000008.1:9529824-9549951 GCA_027563865.1 Erythroxylum pelleterianum | reverse complement strand
TGGGGAACGAAATTATAAATGGGGATGGGGGCGGGGATCGCATAATCCGCCCCAAACCCGCCCCATTGTCATTCCTAAAGAAACTGCACCAAGACGATGCCGTTTACTAAAGTACGACCATTAAACGACGCCTGACGCAGAACCGTATGTTTCTTTTCTTTTATTTTTTTTTGACGAAGGCCAAAGACAAGAGCTGCTGTAGCTAGCAGTCTCAGTTGGCTATGGCTGACGAGAAGAAGAATGAAGGAAACAACCTGCTGGGTTCTCCCACATTCTCCGAGCTCCAAAACGGAAGGTATAAATGTGTGGAGACCGGTCATGAGGTGTTGGCCAAGGACAAGGACTCATATTCTCAGAGCAAAAGATGTCGTTTGGGCCTCATAGACTTTGCTTTGTCCAACAACCACCCACCTCTCAACATGTTCAAGCAAGACCCTCTTTCCCGGTAACTCCTTTTTCACTTTTCATCTGAGGGTCTTTGATGTTTTGTTAAATCGTCATATTGTCCCTCTTATCTTTTGTAAAGATCGTATCTTTTAGTCCGTGAAGTGGAGTGAATAACTTTGTTTTTTAATCAAGCTTGTATTTGTAATGCCTTAATGCAATTTGAACCATGTGAGCAGATTGGGTGTAAGAAAACAGAGGAGTAAGGATTAAGGGGTATAAAGTTGCCATTTCTATTTATTCTTTCTTCAGGGTTCAGATCGTGTTTTAAGGGGTATCGTAAAGTTAAACGGTGTGAACTGATTGTGTTTTAATGGCTACCGTTTTTTAACGTTTCATGCTTCAGTTCAAAGTTGATATGCAAGCTAACGGGGGATACCGTCAATAAATCTGAGGAGCACATTTGGAAGCATTTGAATGGGAGGCGGTTCCTCAATAAACTAGGTTTGTGTTTGGATTATGAGATTCTGAATATCTGATTGATCATCCATCAATATCTTGTAGTTTTCTTCTATACTTCTTCCTTTTAGGATTTCTCATATAATAAACTGTAGAATTACTTGAATGACATTAGTTCATTCTGTACCCTCACTTGTGTTGATGTTGGAATGTAAACTGATGCACAGAGCAAGAAGAATCAGGGAAACTTGTATCTAATGCAAAACCAGCACAGAAGGTTGTGGGTTTAAAGTCAGGCACGGATGATGGCAAGGAGAAGAAGAAACCAAAGAAGAAAAAAGTGATGGAAGAGATTATTTCTGAAATGAGGAATACATCTGATAGGGACAGTGATTCAGAAGAATCAGACTTCTGGATGCCATCTGTTGGAGAGCGATGGGACTTCGATGATGGAGGAGATCGATGGGGTTCTGATGGAGAGACTGCCCAGGAAAGTGACGAGGAAAACAGAGCAGGTGTGCGTTTTCCTCTACGTTCATTTAGCTTTGAAGAAGAATTGATGTTATGGCTTCATATTCTACATTATTGAGGTGTTAACAATTGTCATCGAGATTTGGAACAAGGCTGTGGATAATCAGAAATCATAAGCAATTCTAATAACTAAACAAAATCTTCAATTCCAAGTTCTGGTTCTCCTTCATGCCCAGCAATGAAACTTTGGGCTGCAAGGGCTAATGTTATGCAAGTTGGACTTACCAAGATATTATTGTAATCCATTCCATCTTTTAGGACTTCAAATAAAGAACAGTTTTGTTTAATTGTTAAGATAGCTGCTCACAAGTTTAGTTTTCATTCCCTATCTCTTGTGTCCACATAGTTTTTTAGAAAGAATGCAACTGAATAGTTGTTAATTGGTAGCAAATGTGGTTGTTAATATATCAGTTTTTAGATAGTACAGTACAGATATTTGATGCTAGTGAAGCATTTATCTGGCACATACAGCATATTAGGAATTTTAGCCTTGTTACAATGCCATGAAATCTAATTGACGGGAATTGTACAAAAACATGCATGCCTTTTTCCTCTCCATTTGGTGATGTTTTTTCATTAGGTGATGCTGTTGAAGTTAGCGGCAAGGAGTCAGAGGAACTGTCGAAAAGGTATGTATCATATCCAGGTTTGCTATGTTTTTTAACTTGCTTTTTGCATGTAATTAATGGTAATCTCTTTTGGTGCTCTTGTTTGATTGTTTGCCTTACTACTCTACTAACTTGGTAGGACAAAGCGGATGTCTATTGAAGTTGGACCAAGCAGTTTTGCCTCTAGGAAGAAGAATAAAAAGAACTCCGCATCTTAATTTACTGGAAAACTTGTAGCATCTTTTTCTAAAGATTGTGTGTTTCTGATGATGTTGCATTTGGAATTTTTGCAATAGCTGGAATTCATATAGCTACAATTTATGAATTTTCCTTCTCTGCAAGTGTGAGGACTAGATATTGCAACTTGGTGCAAGTTCTGGGAATATCAACTCCGCTTTTGATTTCCATGCCAAAGCATTTTCATGTTGTCCTGAAAGGTTTCCCCATGTCTTGCCTGGTTCCTTGTCTTTGAATTGCTTGAGGTGCCTGCATCGGGACGTTCAGGGGTTGTGGATAAAGCAGACAGTTTAAGAAACATAGGCTACAGACTTCCTCCTTTTACAAGAATGGGGCATGTAGGGCTGTAGGCTTGCCACCACGAATCTGCCCTACATTTCACCCTCTCCATGGATGACGATTCTACCGATATTGATTCCCTTGCGACATGCTCTGCCTACTGGAATTTGTAATGTGCGAGAGCTTGCTGGTTGAAGGCTTCTCTTTGTAGTAGGCTTTTCCAAATCGAGTAATTACTTCTTGACAAAGTGACTTACCATCAAAGTGTTAATGTCATTGTCTCAAGATGCGTTCTGTGGAACAACTAATTAACGGCTCACGACCTGAGCTAGGGTTAGTAACGGGGGTGACTGGAAATGCTTCTTCGAGCAATCATGGGATTTAATTGCAAATTCATTATAAGGGACCCCAAATGCACCTTAAACATTAGGGGCTATCATCATTACATGATAGTTCACAAGCAAAAAAAAGGAAGGTCAAATAGAAATTAAGCGAACCAAGTGTGTAAGTTATGCAATGTATCTTGAACGCTAGCAACCAAATTATCAGTTCTTCCATAAAGAAAATGCAGTCCAAGATATTTTTTTTTGTTAAATTGCAGTCCAAGATATTGCAGAGGACCTAATTACACATGGAAGAGTCTGTTCCTTCATCTTCTCACGCTTTCTATAAAGCTGTATGGCTTATATACTTGCACAATCTGCAAAAAATGAGGTATATGAAGGTGTTGCAAATCCCTTTTCCGGTTCAGAAAGATGAATCTTGAAATGGCAGCAAAAAAACTTCATGCTCCCCCCGGAATAGGCTACCCAGAAAGCAGCTGCTGATCAATCATACCTACACCATAGCAGATAGTACATCAGTTCGGTCCTGTTTTCTAGGTAAGTCCACCATAAGGTAGTAACTCTCAACTTGAGAAGATCTGAACATGAAATGAATGAACACTTTAGATTCTAGCAATCACCCATGTTTCAAGAGAAACAGGAACACAAAACTCTACCCTTCCCAAAATAGAGGGTCATCAGAATTTTCTTCAACTCGATGTATATGACTTTTTAAAAAATGCGGGCTTTAAAAATGAAGATAGTCAAAACCATATGTTCCTAAGGAAATATTCTAGGCAAAGGAAACATCTTACTTGGTTTACATTCATACGCATGTTAACTCCATAATTTCTTCCTCACAATCAAAACTCGCTCGTCATTAGTGGTGAGGGCATCACTCTGTGGTTCAACTTCAGATGACCAGTGATCCCACCTCAATGCAGGCAAAAGTTTTCTAATGCGATTTATAATCGAGGATTTGTCTCTTATGATGGCAAACCCTTCTGGCCTTAGTATTCGATCCATTTCAATAAGTAGATCATTTAAACCACAACCACGCTCCTCCATCTCTGTAAATATTGCCCAGGCATGAAGAAGATCATATGTACGTGGATATGTTGAAAATGCTTCACACCTGTCAAAGAAATTGAGGAAATCAATATGAAATGTACGAGAGAAAAAAAAAACTGCTTCATGATTCAGTTTTAAAAGTGAATAGCTCCTTGTTTTGAATCAATAAACAAGACCACCAAAATTTTGCCCTTATAACAGATACTGGTACGACAGCTCTGATACAAAATATATGGACTGATAAGAAGTCAGATGTACAACATATATGGACTGATAAGAAGGCAGATTATAGAAAGATCGAATATATACCAATCGTGGACTGTTCCTATCAAACCACGATCATAAATTATTTTCAATCTAGAAGACACGTTAACAGGTGAAACATTCATCACCCAGACATCAACATCTTTGAGGGCAGCAGCAAAACCCCCGAGATTTGAGTTCATATCCATGACATTTCTGAAGTAACTCTTCCTTACAACAGATTTCATCTGCTTCCAGTACTCATTTACTCTAAACTGCCATATGCTCTGCATCAAATGAATCCGTTAGGGGCCAAATGTTTTCAAAAAAATTTGAGAAGCAGAAAGGAATCTCAAGGCAGAAGTAAATAAATATATAGTATAGAATCTTATGAGTTGAAGAACATACAGTGTCTTCATGGAATTGCTCAGGAGTGATCCCAATTTCATCCAAGCGAGGGGGTGCTGCAGTAAGCCTCTGCGGCCAAGGAACTAAGCTACTTCCCTTATCCTTGTGCATCCCTGCAGGTGAGTATTAATTCAAAAGCTTACAAAAAGAGTAACCATAAAAGGTATGACCTGTTCAATTGATCAGCTTTCCATGCTTCATACCCAGTTAGATAAGTTTGTCATGAGAATACATAATATTACACAGATACCGAAGCCACAGAAAGTTTGCATGAACGTGGTCATACAAAAATGCTTAGGAGCATTGAGGTTTTCCTTTCATAAAATGTGAACAACATGGTTATTGTTTCTTTGTGTTTGTGTCTACATGTAAACACAGATGTATCGGCATTTGTTTGTCTGAAATATTCAATTTGAGAACCCTACCAACTACCAAAATCATTACAAGATAAGACAAAATAGAAAGATAAGACTCACCTGTACCAATGTATATATCAGTACTACTTACTTGTGGAGTATGGAGAAATGCATGCTTTCATCTGTACATTCCAAGTTGCATCTGGATCATCATCAGCATTGCACAAAGGGGGCTGAGTCCCAAGCTCTCTCTTCAAGTAACAGCTATTACTCTGTGGCTTTGCCCAAATAACGGTCTGATCTCTCTTAACCACAACCCTCCAACACATTTTTCTCAGAAGATCATGCATAGCATTCCAAATCTTCCGATTTTCTGGATCATGTGCATAAGCTTCAGGAGAAGAATAAGCAAAGTACCCTCCCGGTCTAAGTACCCTATCCAGTTCTAGTAGAAGGATTCCATCTCGTTGAAGCCAATCAATCCTACATCGTGAACAATGAGCTAACTCAAATGACCTGCTTGGATAAGGAAGTCTTTTAGTTCCCAAGACACCCAGAGTGGATGGAATCCCTCTCTCTAGCGCAAACTGTATTTGATTTTCATGTACATCATTAGGGGCAAGGGACATTGCTATAATGTTGTGGGAGAGAAGGTAGGCTCCAAAACTTGCAACTCCACACCCAACATCAAGAACACTTCGAATGTTACCACCATTGTGAAGCTTATCATTGGGAAATTTAAGCATCTGCAGAAAATGATGTCTACACTTCAGTTTGGGCAAGGGAAACTCATACATTATGAAATATCATGCAGGAATTAATTGCCTCAGCTTTTATTCAGGGAACAAAATGAGCTCATTTCATTTAAAATGAAACAAAAGATAGACAGCTATTACCCTAGCAAGCGCAACAATGTACTTATCAGCTCCAGCATGAAAATGGGTTCCTCCACCAGGAAAGTTTATCTTCTCCCCGTTTACAACCATCCAGTTCTGATCCGACTTCTCCTGTGCAAGGTGCGTATGGGGTATATTCACTTTCCACACTTCATCTCTACTCTCAGGCCATCTTATAGGAATCTGGACTTCTAAAAACAAATTCTTGTCGGAATCAAGCTAGCCAAAAGTAAACCAAATCTTACAAAGAGTTTTAGAAAAAAAACACACACACTGACCTTGTAACCAACTGGAGGTGGAATCAGGCAATTTAAACGACGTTCAGGAGGCGGACAATGCCGTTCATAGTGCTCCATCAATGCCAAATTAGGTTTCAGTTTCAGTTGGTAGATAAGATTCCTATCTAAACAAGGTATCAACTCCGAGTATTTTGTATCACAGATCTGCAGAAGCAATCATTATATCCAGTATCCAACAAAAACATAGTTCAGCACGAGTAGCCACACAAACTACCCACAAAAAAGACTAAAGAAGCAGCTTTCTTTACTGAAATTTGTGAATTGTACGCAACTTACAGGAATGCTCTGTGTATGGTACTCTTGGTCATCGATGAAATCATCGAAGTCACTAGTCCTACCGAACCCACCAAGAACTGGGTCGGTCCCATCGTGGCCATAATCCCCGCCATCGGATCTGGAAAGACCTGGAGCGAAGGAGGATCCATAGTACAAACAAACCAACCCCAGAATCGCAATCAGTCCTATGAGGGCAAAGTTTATCAGCTTTGTCGCGCCTAGTTGCTCGATCTTCTGCTTCATTTTCCAACAAAATTCGACGGCAAAAACAATTCCAAGTTTCAAACCGAAACAAAGGAAGCTAAAGCTCGAAAGTCGAAACTTTAACTTCAGTTTAGCTGACAAGATATTTGCAAGATTAGCCCTTTGGCGTTATGTTTCCGAGAGGAAAGGGCCGCCAGGTTTGTACCTTGTCACTCGTTTTTCTCACACTTGCTCAGCAACCAAACGAAGAGTGCAGAGTTCGTGAGTGAGGTTTTGCAGTCAAGTGTACGATAAAAAAGGTGTCTTGCAAGAATCTTCGTTATCTTTGAACTGATTATTATCCAGTGCGGTGACGCTCATATAAGAAAATGTTTCTGCTGGCAGGTAATCGGCTGATCTGTTGACTCTCTAAGATTATCGAATAACAAGCGAACGCGTGTCAAAGCTTTGGGTGGAACCTTTTACTTTGGCCTTTCTACGCGGTTGTGGTGTGGGACCCATTTCTGAGACCTTTTTAGGTTAGAGTTGTTGAGAAATAGGGATCTTTCCCTGATGGGGGAATGAACATTTTGAGGTTGGCCCACCGCCAATGACGACGACGTTTTACGGAGTTGCAGCGCAAAGAAATATCGCACGTATCAAATTCTCATCCATTATCCATATATATATCGTTGACATTACTTTCATAACAGCGTTACGGCGTCACATCCTTTTGTTCATTTTGTGTAGATCTATGATATATCGTTGCATCTGAGCCATTTATTTACGTAGGATCCAGATAAATAAATGACTTATAATGACACAGAATAGGTACGCAAAAAATGACAAAATCTACAACGAGTATGACTAATTGGTTGACAAGTTATCTCTGTCTTATCCAAAAGTATAGGTCAAGAGAATAAATTATATAAGTTGTCTTCTTCTAAGTTGCACTTCAATTGCAAAGCAAGGTTCGAACCTTTTCAACGAAACAGCCAGAGGACTAAAATAAACCTGCCCTGGGAGGCCAAGAAGTTTCAACTTTCAATGAAGTCAAAACTTGCAAAATTGGTCAAGCAAGGAGGTTGCACTTTTGTTGCATGGAATAAATCCTCGAATTATGTACTTTTAAATAATTTATTTAATAATTGTAAATTAAATTATGAATTTGGAAGTTAAATTCTTATATTTCAAAATTTTTAATATTTGACTATTTTTGAAGAAGTTATTTCAATTGTTTAGATAACGTAACAAGAAAATTATAGGTATGATTAATATTAACTAAGTTGTTCATACACATTCAATTAATAATTTATGGTAGATAAACATAATTTAATGAGCATTAAAACAATTAAAATGGTAAATATATATTTGGGTCTAAAATCAATTAATTAACATAGATTCATTTCTTAGAATTCGAATTATACGTAAGTTTATCGGAAACAGTCTCTCTATCAGGTAATGATAGTAAAGTTTCCTTTTTCATTTGTGCGTGTGTAAGTTTAAACTTAAATACCCATATTTCAAAAATAGATAAAAGGAAATATAAAATACACTAATTTTATTTTTGTAACATGATAATAATTATAATAGTAAATTTTTAGTAAATGAAAAGTAGCCAAAGAAAAGATGAGATAAGTTGAGATGATATTTTGATTATCTTTTAGTAAATGGACACATGCCATGATAATCTTTGCTCCATATCTTTTGAGTTTAGGTTGGACCATATTCATTCATTTTAAATTTAATTAAATGTTTTTGAGTTAATTAGTTGTAGCATCTCTCTAAGGTGTGGCACTGTAGCATCTCTACAAAATAGAGGAAAAATAGGCGGTGGATTGGAGCTAATTTTTCCTCCATTTTGGTGATGCATTGGAGTTGGTCTAACAACCATAGTCAAGAATTTAAGTATGATTTTTAGCGTTTAGAAGAGACAATAAGGAGACATTTTCGTAATGTATTGAGAGATATGCTTAAATAATTGAGAATTATACTTAAAGTCCCTAAACCTATCCCTAAGAATAACGCTATGAAAGATGAAGGTGGTCTTAGGTACTAATATTCATTTGTAAAGTTTTATTTAGACTTTTGGTTGATAATGAATTGATATAATTTTACTAATTTCATAATTGCTTAGAAGCTTTGGATGGTACCTATATTAAGGTAAATGTAACAAATATTTAAAAAGCTCAATATCGTACTAGAAAGAATGAGATTGCCACAAATGTCTTAAGCGTGTATTCTATAAACATACAATTTATATATGTACCACCTGGTTGGGGAGGTTCGAATGTTGATGGCTTAGTGCTTTGAGCTGTATTATTTAGAAGAAATGGATTAAAAATTTTCAAGGTGGACTAATAGCCAACCACGAAACATAAACTAGCAAACAGATAATCGATCGACCGCTTTCACATTAAGGTCAGTCCATATAAAAAAATTACAATAAGAATTAACATTATGTCAAAATTGAAAGGTATTTAAAAGAAAGAATGCTTTAAATTGATCTTAAAACAAAAACTCACATTGAATATAAAGTTAAAATTGTAAAGAAGCTACATAGATACATATTGGATATTCAAAAAATGATAGTACATTTGGATGAGATGATGAGCAAAATGATGATTGATAATAAAGACATTTATATGGGTTGGGCAAAGATATAAATAAAAGTTTTATCTTTTTAATGTTTATTTTTGTATTGGAATTTACCATTTGTGAATACAATTATTTACGATAATATTGTTATTATTATGTAAAGTTGTGAAGGAACATCAATATTATACATGAAATCAGGGACGGATCCAGAAATTATTTTAAGTATATCCAACAATTACAAAATGTTGTTTGTTCGAGATATATTCAAGTCATTTCAATAATCATATGATATTATATAATTCATTTGAGAATTTAATATAACTTTGTTTACTTAGTCGTTAAATTATTTTTATTAATTTTTATTAGCACATTATTTGTTTAATAACTGCTTTAATTTTGTTGCTGTTATATCATAAAAATGGTTCTTTAATTTTATTCTTATAAAAATATTCACAATTGTTTAAAAATCAAAAAATTTTAATTATTTAAAATAATTTTAATTATTTATTTATTAAATACAAAATATTTTAATTAATTATTTACGAAATCAATCATATAATAATTAAATATTAAATTGTTTACTCTTATTTTTAATGATTACAAACATATATCATCGTTAATTCCATTTCTATTCTCATTATCGTTTCTTTTTCCAATATTCCTAGGTTATTATTTTTCAAACGAGCAAGGATCTTGTTAAAAGGTAAAACTTGTAATTAGGTCTAAAAGTTCATTTCGGTATTCTCTTAAAACTCTCTTATCTATTTTGAGCTGACGCACCTAACCCCCGTCCTCTCCACAGCCGCCGCCGCCGCCTTCAAGAGGACTAGGTGGTCACTTTCAAAGAAAATTCTCTCTTTCTCGTTATCTTTTCATATTTGGTGGTGGTAGCAGCAACTTTTGCTTGGGCATAGTATTGCACAAGCTTGTAAAAGTTGGCGGCTTTTGAGTGGAGTGTTGCTTACCTATATTCGAAAGGAGATTGGTTTTGACTGTTATTTTGTTAGCGCCATATGTAAAACCTTGTGAAATGGCAGTTGACACGCAATGACGAACGCGTTGTTCAATATTGATTGACAAGAAATGAAACTTAACGGATAAGTACGTTTCTTGAGGCGGCCGTAAGCGGTTACGTAGAAAATCACCGACAAGCCTGATAAAAGGACCCTCCTGGTTATTTGATATCAATTTGCGTGCTTATGTTATCATTGTTCTGTTCTAGTAGAACGTAAAAGGTTGTGGTGATTAAGTTGATGGGGGCAAAAAGCTCAAAGGAGGAGACATGGACGTCGGATTCTTCTTCAACGACGTCTTCGAGGGGTCAAAACAGTAATAACAATGACTATGCACCGCAGCAGTATTATCCGTCTTCACAAAAAAATGGTGCCGTAATTAGAAAGTATTCCAAAATTGCTGATCACTACAAATCTCTGGACCAGGTAACGCAGCATGATTGGCTCACTTCCGTAGAAGAATAATTGTTAAGAGTTGCATTGCTATAGACAAAATTGGTTCAATTCCGTTTTCTGGAAGTTGTTTTCTTTCTGTTACGATTTTACTCACACACACTCCGGTACGTCACACACCCACACATAAAAACTATCACGTGAGTTTTTAGTTGAGACCGTTGCTTCCTACGCTGTGCTTTGCTTATTTGTGTAGTATTCGATGTCGTTATTGTCTTCCTCTTTTTTTTTGTCCATGCAGTCTATATTTTTGTAACATCCACTCTGTCTTCAAGAGCCACCTTATCCATCAAGTTGACCTCCGAAACCTCTTCTGTAGCTCGTACATCATTTCCCAAGTAGACTTTTCTCTTGTTCCTCCTTGCCATTGTACGAGTACTTGCGTAAATGCTCTATTATTCCTCTTCACCATTTTTCTTCCTCAAATGGCCACTGGAATTTTTTTTCCATATCCTTCATTGCAGTGGGCAGTTGACTAGACGTTGAAGAGTTTTCGGATACAAAGCCTTGTAATGGAGATACATGGAAGGTAGGGTAAATAGCAGATCTTTCATGAAATTCTAACATATAAGCTACCTTATTCACTTTAGCGATGATCGAAAAAGGTCCATAATAAAGAGATGCCAATTTTTAGTTTTCCTGTTAACTTTACTACCTTGCTTTCCTATTGAAACTCTATGGTACGTCTTTTAAAATTGCATAGTACGTCATCCAAAGTAGCCAGCCATTGCACTCCCAACACCATTTCGCAACCCCCTAGCTTAATGATTAATGCTTCATTAGAAAACTGCACCCCTTGCATTTTCCATACAAAGTTTTTTCATAATTGTCAACAATCTAATTCAACCGTCCCCTGTAGTAATACTTATGGGATCTATTTTACTTACCTCTACCTTCTCCTTTCGTATTACCTTTTCATTCAAGAAATTATGGGTACTTCTACTGTCTATGAGTATGTGTAAAGGTCTTCTTTGGTGACTACCCATGATCCTTAGTTGCTTGTAATATGTAGTCTTTTAAGCCCCACATGGCTTCTAATGAAATATTAGGAATGAGGGAGCTCTATCCTCATGTTCTTCACTTCTAGGTTCCTCTTCCTCCAGTTCTTCGTCTTCAATCATATACAATTGAAACTGTTTCTTCTTGCAACGATGTCCCGGAGTGTATTTTTCACTGCACCAAAAACACAACCCTTTAGCCCTTTTTCGTCAAACTCTTTGCTGCTTGTCGTTCTATTGCTTCGAGAACCTCTGTAGGCATTGGTCCTGCTGCCTTAACTTGTTGGTGTAGGCAACAGTCCATCCCCTATTTGCTGTTTAGGTGGGGGTATTGTATGACTGGCTCCCTTGTAGGAGTTTACCCCTCCTCCAACTACACTTCCAACCTTGCCACCCTTTCCGAAGTAAACTGGAATACTTGCTGCCACAATCGCTTCTTGTTTATGTGCCCATGTATACGCTTGATATAAGGTTTGAGGGTTCATTATTTTTACAGTTAGTCCCAAATCTGACTTGAGTTCCTTTAAGAAAAATCCAACCAAATATTCTTCTGGTAACGTAAGTTTATTCGAGTACTTGTCAAATAAGGCGCAATAGTCTACCAAGCCTTCCTGTCGTAGCTCTTTTAGATCCCCTTTGGGATCTTTGAAAATATTCTCGTCGAATCGCTGTTGTAATAGAGTAGTAAATTCTTCTCACTTCATCTCGTTTATTTCCTTACGATTACGAATCGTCAGCTGATACCATTCCAACATGATTCCTTCCATGTGGAGGGAAGCCATCCTTATCTTCATGTCATCTGGTGTTTGATCCATTGTAAAAAATTGTTCACACCGGTAGCTCCAACTCCTCGCCCCGTATCGTCGAATGTCGGGAAATCAATTTTGTTGGCTCTCATCGGTCTAGTATAACGTTCTCCATCTCCCACGCTTTTCACAAAAGTTTCAGTCTCTTCCTTGTCCATTTTTTGCACGTTGAAACATGGAATTTCCTTTTCATGTCCCAGTTGAGCATCTAGCAGGTTTTTCATGCTTTCTTCTAAACGACGAACTTCAGCTCCGCGTGTATTCTCTGCCATTATTATTTTGAGTAACGTTTGCTTTGATACCAGATGTTACGATTTTACTCACACACACTCTAGTATATCACACACCCACACAGATTTAGAGAGGGACGAAGGTGAGAGAATAGAAATTCAGAGATTTATTCAGGATTTTTCATGCCTGTCTCATTCGATTACAACGGCTATATCATACAGTAAGTGGAAAAAAAAAAGGAATATTCTAGACTAACTATCACGTGAGTCTTTGGTTGAGCTTATTCATGCAGTATTCGACGTCGTTCCTGTCTTCTTCTTCTTTTTGTCCATGCAGTCTATATTTTCGTAACAATTTCCTTGGTGCAATTTAGTGTAAATGCATATCAAATCTGGAGTTGTTGGAATTTTTAGGTAACTGAAGCCCTTGCACGTGCTGGTCTGGAGTCTTCAAATCTTATTGTTGGTGTGGATTTCACCAAGAGTAATGAGTGGACAGGTAAGGCTCATCTTCCATGTTCTGAGCCATTTTGGATTTTTAAACTATTGACTCCATCATCATTTGATGAACAGGTGCAAATTCATTCAACAGAAGGAACCTGCATCACATTGGAAACGGCTTAAATCCATATGAGCAAGCCATATCCATCATCGGGAGAACTTTAGCTGCTTTTGATGAGGATAACTTGATTCCCTGTTTTGGATTTGGGGATGGTATGTAAGTCTTTGTTGAATTACATTGCTTAATTTAAGTTGGTGATACTAACTCTTATTACATGTATTGACAGCTTCAACGCATGATCAAGATGTCTTTAGTTTTCGTCAAGATGCCGAGCTTTGTAATGGGTTTGAGGAAGTATTAAGACGGTACAGACAGATCGTAACTCATTTGCGACTGGCAGGTTGGACTCGTATTTTTTCTCATCTGAAAACATTTCTCCAAGGACATTGATATATTAGTTACCTCGTGTCAGGTCCAACATCTTTTGCGCCTATCATCGAAATGGCAATGAGTATTGTAGAGCAGAGTGGTGGGCAGTACCATGTATTAGTGATAATTGCAGATGGGCAGGTACGTATGTGCTACTGCTACAGGATTGTACGTGAACTTATCTGATGCATTTGGAGGGAATTACAAGACGACACGAGCTGTTACTTGTTCATTTGAAATATGTCTTCTTGCACGTTGGAATTTATTCAGATTCTGAGTTTTTATCGTGTTTACTTCTCATGTTTGATCAGGTTACTAGAAGTGTTGACACTGAACGCGGCCAGCTGAGTTCACAAGAGCAGAGGACTGTACAAGCCATCGTAGAAGCGAGGTAAAAATTTCAAGCGGTACCATTTTTTAACATTATTCTTTCTTCTGTTTGTGGTTACTAATTTTCCTTTTCTGGCCTCAGCAAACTCCCCTTGTCCATTATTTTGGTTGGAGTTGGGGATGGACCTTGGGACACAATGAAGGAATTTGATGACAACATCCCTGCTCGAGAATTTGATAATTTCCAAGTAAGTTCTTGCCTACACCGTTTTCTGTAACTCTTAAAATGTCTTGAAATGCTGTTTAATACCGTCCACTTGTATTTTTAGTTTGTGAATTTTACATACATTATGTCCAAGAATTATGATGCATCTCGGAAGGAGACAGAATTTGCTCTTGCTGCTCTGATGGAAATTCCTTCTCAGTATAAAGCAACCATAGAGCTAAACTTGTTGGGGTAATAAACGCTCTTCAACACTGATCTTGCTCCTTTCTAGATAACCTGTATTTACTTCCTTTTTAAATTGGCAGTCATAGGAAAGGAAATGTACGTGAGAGAGTTCCCCTCCCTCCCCCATTCTACTCTGCAGCTGCACCATCTTCCATAAGCTCAAAAGCTTACCGTTCTACCAGCTTCAAGCCAAGTGTGCCTCCATATGAAGGTGGCAGCCAATCCCTGACCTCGGCTCCCCCTGCTACAGGTTCATCTTATGATAATCAAGTAAGTTGCTTTCAGAAAAGGGGACGTGAATGATTCCTTTAGTTTTTGGAATGTGCTATAATCATTGCCACCCATCGCTTCAGATGTTAGTAATCAAGACACGAGTAATTGTATCAAATTGTGAAAAGCTTGAATCTTTCTTTATTGAACTTCTTGCACGATCTTTTCTAAATCTTTTGGTTAACAGATGTTATAGAGATAATAGCCCACATTTATCAGCTTAAGAAATCTTAACTTTGTACGTTTATGGCGCAGGTTTGCCCTATTTGCCTCACTAATGACAAGGATATGGCTTTTGGATGCGGGCATCAGGTATTTTTTATTTTCTTTAGTTTCCTGCTCATGCTCATAAGTTTAGCAAAAAGATGTTTGCAACAGAAACATACTAATCTACACTATCCCTTGTCAACTTGGTTGCCAGACATGCTGTGAATGTGGTGAAAGCCTTGAGTTGTGTCCAATCTGTCGAGGTCCGATCGGGATGAGAATAAAACTTTACTAATCGGCGATCTGAACTTTGTACCTTCTCATTATTCTTCGCGTCAATTATTTCGTTCTGGTTTCAAGCTTATGTGCGTGGAATGTTAATACAAGCAGCGAGGCCACGAATATGCACGTACCTTTCAACTGCATTCGTTGCCTCCATTTTACCTTCCGTCGCTGGTGGTTTGAAGACCTGCAAATAGATCCCTTGTTGGTTTATGCCCGGTCAATTATTTTAGTTGTACTTTCGTTGTCTTCGATCTTTATCTTTAATATTAAATCATATTATTAAATCATATTTGATGATTTACTATTAGAATAATTAAAGTGTGATTAAAATTATAATAAGATAATAGTTGTGAGATTCAATTTACATTTGTTATTCTTAAATGTTCATAATTGTAATTTTATTAAGACGAAATATTGTTGAAACGGTAAAACTAGCACATATTTTTACCTTACGAAGAAAGTAATTAATTTCATAAATTAAAGTATGAAGATACTTAAACTGAAGTGTGGGTGATTATTAAAAAATAAGTCACCCAACTATAAGAATCCCATATGAAATATTAGTTATGTGTTTGTGAATTTTCTCTAAATAAATAATATAATAACTTTCTTAATTAAGATTAAGAGTGTTTTATTTAATTTTGAAACTGTTTTCCTTTAATATTAGAAAATAGTTTTCTAATTAAGGAAAATAAATTTTTAATGAGATTAGAAATAGTCTTCTGATTGGACTAGAATTTGTTATTTATGTACTTTTGAAAAAGGAGTTTTTCTAAATTATAATAAGTAGCATAATTTATTGAAATTTTTTTAACTAAATTTTGTTAAAAGAGACAAGATTATTGGAAATAGTTTCCAATTGGATTTGAAATATGTTTTCAAATCAACATAAATTTTTATTTGGAATAGGAATTTAGTTTATTTAGGATTTTAATATAATTTAATTTTCTAAGTAGTTGGAAATATTATTTTAGATTATGAAAATTAAAGTTTGAGATTTTATGCATATAATTTGATTATGAGTGCATATGATGTAGACTATAATATATATATATATATATATATATATATTGAATGCATGATAAATTGTATGTTTTATATGTTAATATTTTACATGCAATTTATGATTGATGAGACGAATAAAATTGAAATTCCTCGTTAAAATATTAAGTACACGTTAAAAACATGATTGTTGCCTTCTATTGTTATAAGAATAAACCAGAGTTTTGCTTATAGTAGGCTTGTTGAGCAAATTTAAGGTCGTTTTAACCTGAACATATTTAGTCTTAGGACAGTGAGTTCTACTTAACTAAATTTATGTGATTTGGATGAGCAAACTCATGATCACATGAATTTAGAGGCAAGGTCAATAATAACATATAAGATATATATGTTTGGTCAAGAGTTGTCACCTCACAAATCTAGGAGCTACATGAGATGTGATTGATAAATTTATTATCTACTTAATTTAAGTTTAGTTGGTTTATTGAGTAAACTCAATATCAATTAAATTTGAATGAAATCCTAGCCTACTAAAAAGACTATCATAATCTTTCTGAATAGTAGTAAGGGTTATTATTTCAAATAAAATAATGGAGTAACCAAATACATGATTAAAGTCCTAATCTCATTTGGTAGTCATGGCATATAATTAATTATTTGGTTTTTCTTACATTTATGTTTTTGTTTTGAGTGGAATTTACTTTGTTAGTATAGTTGAAATTAAGTTAGTGAATTTAATTTCTTGGACATAGGTTAAGTTTGAAAAGAGTTCCCAAAGTTAGAAAAGAAAATTATATGCCTATTTTGCAAATTTGTTATAATCCTTGTTGAGGTTTGGTGTTAAAGTTTTTGAAATATGTCAAAATCATATAGATGACAAAATGTATTGACATTTTGAGTTGACTAATGTCCCATAAATTTTGACGACTACATGTAAGATGTATGTCAACACTATGATAACAAGATACAAGAGGTTGCATGAAGTATAGCTAAAAGGTATAGTACCTTGTTGGAATTGTTCCACTTAATTTAGCATACTAAAAGCATAATTGTGGGCTATAATTAAAGGCATTTGCTGTAGAATGATAACAGTTATCGTTAGAAGAAAATGATTGCATAACTTTTCTTGCCTATAAGAGATATGATAATGATCATATGTATTTCTAGCTCGTGTTTGTGATTATTTGAAACTAAATTTGGATTAAACATTATTATATGTTCAAAACATGATAAGAAATAAATTGTTGAGTTAAAGTAGTTGATCCAAGTTTATGCAAATAGTTTGTATGTGCTGAATCAAAGAAGACTTATGTTTAACATAGATGGAAAGAATACAAAGTTGGATAAGTGAGACTATCATTTTATGCCATATTGGTTAAATCAATATAACGAGAATCGTAAAGTTACATATAAGAATATGTGTATCCTTTTAATTATGAATTATATGGAACTTATGAAACTTGTAAAGTTGAAAAATAACAAATCAACCTTTGGTGAAAATGGTATTGAATTGTTAATTTATACATGTGATATATTGGATGGAATAACTATTCATATAAGGATGATATTTATATTTCATTAGATTACTAATGACTTTATGTGATATAGTCATATGTATTTGATTTAAGGATGTAATGCTTAGTTAAAGCATATATTATCCATTAAGTTTAGAGCTACATTGGACAATAAAAAGTTATAAGATATCCAAAGGGTTGGATATAATCCTACAGACCTATTGAACAAATTGTTTGTTTCAATGAATACTTATAGGAGAATGGTTCTCGAGATAAGTAGTGGGAATAAGATGAAATTTGAAAAGTTCAAATCTCATGACAGTACATCAATTGAAACTAGTGCCTTTATTGATATATTTAATGTATAATTGAAAGGATACAAGATGTTGAAAGATTCACTTTTATGATGAATTCAAAGAGTTTACTTTGGAGATGATTATGAATTTATCATGTCTACAAGAAGATTAGTGAGAGTATGGTTATCCTATTCAGCGGGAGTATGTGGAGACATATTGCTCATATAGAACAATAAATTTAATTTTCAATTGTTGAAAACATAATTATCCAAGAACAACATTTATTGGATATGAAAAGGTGACAACTTAATAATGAGAATTAGATCTATTGAGATAGATTGGAAGTTGCTTAATAATTCTAACTCCAATCACACAGATAATGTACTAAAAATGTTTAGTATTTGAGATATCAGATACTTGTGAAGTATTGATGATATCCATTATTCTACGTATGAGTTAATATTTGAGTTCAAGAAGATAATGATATAACTTTAAAAGCAAATCCTAATTAAGGTTTATTTACTTAGAACAATATCATTTAGGATTGGAAAGGTTACAATGTAACAATGGTTGCTAATTCAGCCATAATACATTTTTTCATTTAGTGGAAATAATTATTTGGATCAATAAGTTCTTTAATGAACTTAATATAGTTCCTTGCATTATTCAAGATAGTAATGTACTGTGGAATATTATAGTCATTTGGCATGCAAAAGGAGTTAATGTCTCATCAAAGATCCAATAATGTATTTCGGCAAATTTTCTTAATTATGATGATAATTAAGATGGAAGTTATAAGATTTAAGCAAGTGCTCACTGTAGAGAATCTTGGAGAATTCTCTTTTTAAGCCACTGTCATAGCAGTAGAATAATCGTCATATGGAGATATGGTATAAGATACTCAAACGATTGGCTTAGTAGGAGATTGTTGGTTTATGCATTACAACCAATTGCTTTGGTTGTAGTTTAGTGATAATTATTAATAAAGACATTCTTTATCTTTATGTATTGAATACATTTGATGTTTTAATAGTAAAGGTAAAATCCTTGAAACAATTAACGTGTAATTGAAATTATGATAAATCATAATTGCGAGATTCAATTTACATTTACGTATTATTCCTAAATGTTCCTAGTTGTAGTTTCATCAAGACGAGATATTGTTGAAATGGTAAAACTAGCACACATTATGTTTCTTTTTTATTAAAAAAGTAATTAATTTCATAAATTAAAGTATGCAGATACTTAAACTAATGTGTGGGTGATTATTAAAGAATAAGTCATTGAACTGACCCGACTATGAGAATCCCAAATGGAATATTACTCGTGTGTCTGTGGATTTTCTTATAATGATAGTTGTTTAATTGATTTTTAGACTTAAGATTACCAAGGTATCTTGTATGAGAATTATTGTATTTTAATGCTACTTATGAACCATCCTAAGATAATTTAGTCGGTAGTAATTGAATACAGTATGAATCATATGAAGATAGTTGAGTAAGTCAATAAATGATTCGTCACTCTAAAGTAATTAGAGATAATGTTCCATTGTTCTTGATTAATAGTGATTTATGGAATTCTTTAGGTATAGTGGATTGACATTTGAAAAGGGGTTTTCAAATTTCAATTATAAATTAATCATTAATTAGTAAGAATGAACATGATTGGACTAAAAAAGTAGGTACTATATTCATACTCTGTCCAAGTGGAATATTGGTTGACGAAAGGATTAAATTATACATTATAACCATACATGGACAAGTTAAATCAAACCACTTTGACATTCCTAATATTTGGGTGGTCATGACATGTATCTAGACGTCAATCTTGATCTATGATTATAAATTATTTAATTAAAAAATTAAAGATAAATTAAAAGGAGTTTTAGCTTATCTAGTTCTAATTGTGAATTAGAATTATAATTTATAATCATAGTCAATATATTAAAAACCTAATGAGTTACACATTAAAGAGCAACTTGTGAAGAAAAAATTAATTTAATTAAGTTGGATTTAATTATAAAGTTTGGAAAACTTTAAGAATCAAATATAAGATATTTAATTTTATTAAAATAAGGAATTTAATTTAAATAAAATTACGAAAACACCTTGGTCGGGCCGACCGTGCAAGGCCCGGACCCATTCAAGACAACCCCCGGGCCGATTGGTCCATCCTCTGTACAGCAGGCCC
>JAOQMR010000008.1:9508385-9521121 GCA_027563865.1 Erythroxylum pelleterianum | reverse complement strand
TGATGTTTATAAGTTGCATTAATGTAAGTGTGAATGTTTATTAATTAATAACATTATTTTTTAGTCAGGGGTAAATGGGAAACAAGCGTGTCCTCTTATAGGTGCAATGGATGAGGAAGAAGGGTACGAAGTTGGTTGGATGAATTCTCAACCAGGAGATGCAAAGTCAATGGGAAAACTAGCAAAAAAGAAGAAGAACAAAAATAAGAAGGAAGAGGAGGAAGTAGTGGAATGTAATGGAAAATCTAGTGATATGGGTGCAGAAAGTGGGAGAAAGAGAAAGAAGAAAGTTACTTTGGAGGAAACTGCAGAGGATGAGATGGGTAATTTAAGTTCTTATGTCAAGGGAGGAAAGAAGTACAAAAAGAAAAGGAAAGATGGACTAATAGCAACGCCTGGTAAGGTCAATGATGAGGAAGAGCTTAAGGATGAGGTGACTCCTCCTTCGAACCTGAATTCAACTGCTGTTGGAGTTGAGGAAGAACGATTGGTCAATGAAAAGGGTGCTTTGGTTGAGGTAAATTCTGAGGTCAATGATGGAGAAACAGATATTGCAAGAAATACAAAGAAGAAGAAGAAGAGATTATTAATGGAAGCGGCTAAGGTGGACAAGCGTGGGGTCTGTTATTTAAGTCGAGTTCCTCCCCACATGGATCCTGTAAAGCTTCGCCAGCTTCTATCCCATTATGGAGATATACAAAGGATCTATCTTGCTCCTGAAGGTGATCAATTACAACTCTTCTAGATTTTTTTTTAAAAATTTTGGTTGTTATTTGCATTCAATATTGTCCACAATTTTATTATTTCAGACCCTACTATTCAAGTGCATCGTAAAAAGGCTGGTGGTTTTCGAGGACAAGGATTCTCTGAAGGGTAAGTTCAACTTCAAACTAGCAGTAAATTTAGCACTCAGACTATGTTGTTAGGTAGTTCAAATTTCGGCTATACTGCCGGTTATGCAGTCATTTTCTGTTAAGTATTCAATAAAGTCAATACCTCTTTCTCTTCCTTCTCTTCTACATCAAACCAACTTCTGCGTTTTCGTGTTTTAGTAATTCTGGAAATCAATTGCATGCTTTGTTGTTTTCCCTGCAGATGGGTGGAATTTACAGATAAAAGTGTGGCAAAAAGGGTCGCTAACATGTTAAATGGTGAACAAATTGGTAGGTACTTATGTGTGTTATTTGCCTCTTTTTCTTCCAAAATTATTCTTATCCGACATTTTGATCTCCGATCTATATGCTTGTCTTTTGAAGAATGGGGAATGAAATAACAAATAATATTTAAGAAACAGGCAAAGTTCTTTCTGTCAATGTCTTATCCTCTATGATGGATATCTTATGTGTCTGTTGGTTTTGAGGACAGGAAAAAACGGTGTACATAGACTAGATGAAAATCTTATCAATGCAATAGAATAATTAATTCATTTATCGGTTGATTGTATCATTAACCATTTCTTTCTTTGGGTGCGTGGAACTTTTCATGAATCCATTGATTTTGACAAGAAGGAAAAATGGTGTACATATTTGTTTATGCTTACTTGCCCTCTTTTTGTCTAGATGTCTTCTCTTCTTTATTTTACCAATTTCATGTTATCCCATGCTTCATAGAAGTCTCTTTTCTTCAATTTTCTTACCTTATCCTTTCAAATTTTAGGTGGGAGGAAGAGATCGCAATTTTATTATGATCTCTGGAATATCAAGTACTTAAGTAAATTTAAGTGGGATGACCTTACAGAAGAAATTGGTACAAGACACACATTCTTTTTACAGTTTGCCATGTTTAATATTTCAAATATGTCTAAAGGCTAGATATTTCTAATGCAGCTTATAAGAATGCTATGCGGGAGCAGAAACTAGCTTTGGAAATTTCTGCTGCAAAGAGGGAACGGGATTTCTATCTCTCTAAAGTTGATCAGTCTCGTGCTTTAAGTTCAATTGAAGAACGAATGAAGAAGGTAATTGGCTGCACTTTTGTTTGTTGATTCACTTTGCTATTATTTGCGAGTATTCACAGCCAGTTATTTTTTCTGACATACTTGTTTGAGAACTTGATTAGGACAACCTACATTTTAGTTTCTGTGTTAGGACTACTTTCTTTGGTTTCCCTATCCAGGAATGATGATTTAGTATGTTTTCCACAGTGGTCATCACTGATTAATGTAAATTGTGGGAAAAATCTATGTTAAATTTCAATTTTGAGTATAATAAAAGTTTCTGCACATAAGAGCTGAAAGTTTATAAGAGCTGTTGAATTGCTGTGTTGGTGATATTGGTATCTGTATGACATGGAGACCTTCATGGCCAGTTGTTGCATGAAGACAATTTTCTACTTGTTAGATCATTAAGGGGTTCACTCTATGGATCTCTAATCGTATTTCAGTTGTAATTATGAAATGAATGCTGGGGCTCAACATATCTTATTGATTTTATGTAATGCTCCTATATTTTCACCTCCTTTTTTTTTATAAATATATTACTCGTTATCAAGTTGTATATCATTGGTCTTTCTTGTTTCTGCAGAAACAAAAGGTCCAACAGGAGTCTGGAACTGATCTCTCTGGTAGTCATCAACCAGCTAAAGTAATCCGCCAATTCACACAGACAAAACCTGTTGCAGATAAAGCGGAACAGAGGAAACCTCAACTATCCAAAGACATCCTGTCTGGGGTGAGTGATTACTTGCACATAGCTTTTACAACCATTCTGTCTGCCTACCGCGGCTCATTTATGTTCCCTGCAGGTTTTTGGTGGCTCTTAGACGATTTGAAGTTTGGCTTATCTTACTGACATCCACCGCCTCAAACTGAGTGTCCCAACAACTTTGATGTCTTCTGATAGAAGTCGGGAGTGGTTTACTAGCTCGTTATATGACTTCATCTTCAATTTTGGGCGGAACCTAACTAGGGAGGTTGAGAATTGTCTTGTAGAAAACTATTCTACTTGTATTATTGATCTTCGTAGTTGTTTTGGAGGATTCTTTCTTTTGCATAAATTATACATAACGGTATTTACTGTAAGTCTGGAGCTGAACCGGTGTGTCTGAAATAGTTTAATGCGTAACCATTATAAACATGAAACACCATATCACGGATGTTTACATCCCTCCAGTTTTTTACGTGGAAAATCCAAATAATCAATGTTCGAATATACTGGGAGTACAAGCTGGACTTTCAAGCCACAGGCGACTCCCATTTTAAACACATTTTGCCGAAAGAGCACTAGAAGGGATCGAACTTTTGTTTGCTTGTTCGAGGACAAATGTAGATTATCTGAAACGTTTACAGTTTTGAATGATTGAACCACCCATTCCTTTGATAGAAGACTGGCCATGGATATCTATGAGGATGGTTGGGGTGAGCTCCTGAATTGAAAGTAAGGAACCCGATAAAAATGAAACATATGCCTTCGTGAACCCAAAAAAGAAAAAGAGCGAACTCCCTGTGATTAAAATCCATTTCAGTCTAAAGACAGATGATGGTGGATCTATACAATAAATGTTCTCCCCAGTCACAAGACAGCTTCATCGGTATATTCAAGTTGAAGTGGTAGGAGCCGGGAAGGCTGTGTAAGATACCAGGCAACAACGGCCGGCCGACTGAACTTTTCCAACAGGCTTCCAACTAGCCGCAGCATCCTCCTCTCTGTGTTACAGTTCCATCTCTTGAGCCTGACTGCCCCTGGTTACGCCCGTACCCAAGCTTGATGCCAGACGACTGCAATGATAACCAAAAGTTGAGAACAAACTTGATATAAGCAACAAACATCTTTGATTGACAACCAACAGCTTAAACAGTACAAGACCAACACTTGAGCAGTTTCAACCGCATCCTATATCTTTAGCATCATTCAAACACTAATATGCTAATATTTCTAATGACAATTTAGTTCTAGAAAAAGATTACATAAATTTTCAGTAACATAAAAGAGAAGTAGCGATTACCTCATTGGATGCATCAAATACACCATCCAGGATATTCTGAAGGATTTTTGCAGCAGTTTTAGTGAAGGCCTGTAATTGATTGTATTTATTAGAACAAAGATCCAAGATCCTGTTTAGTATTTATGTTGGTGGTGGAGGTTGGAGTCATTAGATAACCGAAAACGTATTGCTGGCATGCCAAGCATGGGTTTTCCTAGGTACATACCTCTTCAACATTTTGGGCTGTTCTTGCAGATGCTTCCAAGAATAAAAGTCCATTTTCCTTGGCAAACTGTTCGCCTTCCTCTTTGCTGACAGCCCTCCTATGAGCAAGGTCACACTTATTCCCTATGAGCATGATTGTCATGTTGGGATTTGCATGCTGGCGAGCATCTTCCAGCCAGCTAGCTAAGTGGTTAAATGTCTCCCTCCTGTACAGCTTCTCAGATTCAGTTGGCTAACAAATCAAAATAATAGAATTCAAGAATAACTAGTGAAAGGAAATATAATTAATCAGGCAGTCTTGAAAGCTATTTTTCTTTGAATAAAAGCACGTGTATCAAATGTTGCGAAAGCTGGGATCAACATGGATTCCATCTATCATCATATTCCAAACTGAACATATATGTTCCCTCCTAGTCTTGACTATGAAATGTAAATTCACTTATTCATGTCCAGGCTACGTTTATCCATAATTCAAAGGCAAGATGTCCAACAGGAGCAGAGATGGAGAGTATAGCATGGTTTCAAATTTCCTATGATAATTCTACAAGAATGACTGAAACACTTCTACGAGTTATGATTTCAATCTAACTTATCAGTTACACTTTTACACAAACTGACCTGGTTATGTCATAAACCAGAAGTGCTCCAGCTGCTCCTCTGTAGTAAGATCTGGTGATAGATCTGAATGATTCTTGCCCAGCCTAAAATCAAAACACAACCCTTCATCAGGAAACAAATCCAGCGTGGATAAGAGAGTTCCTAATATAAACATATACATGGACATCGGGATACTAATGAAAGTTCAAGTTTTCCTGCATATGAGTTCTATAAAATCAGTCGGACAAATAGCATCAATCTATGTATTACAGAGCATCTTGTGTTTGAATGAGTTTCTAAACTGTGCCGCAGCTTCATCCATTCACCCTTAGTCCAGTGCGGAGGTGATTGCCATATTACAATCAAACTCAAATGACTTTATAATTCTTTCTAAGTTGCAAAGACTACGTTTCACTGGAGTATACTGAAAGTAGAAGCAATTATAGCTTCACGGACAGCCAGCTCTATCACAACTCCGTCAACTTTAACAATTAGAAAGCAATAACAACAAAGCTCTATTTTATGTGTAACTGTCAGCCTATCCCCCAGTTGTTAGTCACATAACCAATCACACTAATACCTAGATCAGGCGAAAAAGTAAAACTAACCATGAAACTCAAAACTGACTTGAAAAGGTTGAGAAGTTTGAACTTCAAGAACAAAACAAAAAACATATTCACAAAAGTAAAAAGACGAGTTGGAAAAGTTACGGTGTCCCAAATCTGAAGCTTGATGGGACGGCCATCGATAGTGACCATGCGAGCACCGAACTCAACACCGATGGTGAGGTCGTGAACAGGCTGAAATCTCTTGTCGGTGAATTGCAAGAGCAAGCATGATTTCCCTACACCTGCAGCCAACCCACAAAGCCAAACAAACTCCTCAAAGTTTCAATCTTTACCATCTTCTTTACATAAAAATCTAAACCTTTTCAGTTCCAAAAAGCAAAAACAACACCAACAGAGACAACAAACCAACCTGTGTCACCAATAATTATGTACTTGAAGAGATAATCGTACGACATGATACGGCAAGTGTTCACTCTAACCCAAATAGAGAGAGAGAGACAGAGAGAGAGAGAAAGAGAAAAGAGAGCAATTGGTTCCTTCTACGTGGGGCTTCTGCAAAGACTTGGTAGGGCGGAAAGGAAGAGGATGCCCAGGAGGAGGGATTGAGAGAGAGTGGGATTTGTGTTTTTTAATTAGAACTTAGAGAGAGAGGGAGTGACGTACAACTCACATAACTCACCGACAAATCGACAAGCAATGTCTTACTTGCTTGCTTCAGGCTTTCTTATCCTGATCACAGAATCAATTAGTTAACATTTCGTGTTATGTTTATTATTTATTACAACAAATGCGACCTGTCTTATCCTATTTCATATGCATACATTAAAAAAAATCCTTAACTTTGGCATGGTTGTTAAGGATTTCGGTAACAAACGTCCTCTCCCCAGTGTTTCAAGTATCGAAATTAAATGTTAAAAATCAAATAATAATTGACTTGGTAGAAGCAAATTCATGTGAGTATGGAGGGAATAGGTCAAGTGACTCATTAGATAAGAAATTTGTCAGGTAAAAGGAGTGGCTATTCCTTGTGTCAATACAATACACTTGAACTTTAAGGATGCTTCCAGTTCCACATAAAGTATGGGGTCTATCTGTTAAGCTGTGCCCTGCATCTCTCCCATCCATCCCATGCCTACACAACATTCCTTTCAGCCACCAGCATAACTGTGCTTGGTCAGAGGCATATCCACGTCCATATGCGAACCTACTGATCTAGATATTGGTAGAACACATGAAATGTGTTCAGTATGCCTAATGTGTCCCACGTGATCAGTTCCTGCAGTTTCAAATTTGTTTGTGGGTTATTCCCACGTTTGTCAAACATAATATAACTTCAGTACAGCTCCTGAGGGCTATTGGTTCAATGGTCACAGAAACAACTTATCAGCAACTTGTGTACTAAAAAATAAGATGACATACGGTCCGAAGAGCATTTAACAATATTCAACAAGACATTCTCCCTTATAAGAAATATGTTGATGCCTAAAACATTTAAATACCAAGTCATTGAGGGTTTGAAACTAGAGATTGACAATTACAGTATCATCTCAATGGACGTGAAGTACAGGAGTGTTCTCATTGATGAACTCTACTCCTCCATTTCATCACCTACTTTAATCACTTGTTGGAACTTCTCTTCAATTGGTGTGATCTTCGTAAGCACAACTTCTGCAAACACAAAAGTAGTAACAGTTCTAATCAGAAAATGTCCAAAAACAGAAAGAATGATCAGTCCACACATTGAAAATTGATGACATGATTTTCCTTGACTAGCAAAGGACACAATAACATGAAAGAGAATTAACAGTTGAGAGCTAATAGATATCATCCTAATCCTGAGAAATTGAAACAAATATTTAATGAATTACTTAAGATTAAATGCCATCCATATCATATCAGCTTCAAGATAAAACCCACTTGTCGAGGGTTCATGTTCCTTCATCTTTGAAAAGCTAAATCAAAACCATTTGGTTCCACAATAGCAACAACCATAATACGGAAAACTAGATCCATGTATTTTTTTAATTACTTGTTTTCTTTCATTAACTTAGATGTCAGGAACTGGGTCATCCGTAGTACATCAGCTTTAACCCTCATAAGCACTTAAATGGAAGGAAAGAATAAAGAAAGCCAGCAAAACCTAAAAACAATTGATGTTGCCAAACTTCCAAGGGATCACAAACATTCCAAATGATGAAAACTAAGAACCAAAAGAAAATAAAAAGAACTTCTCAAGTTCATAAAAAAGACGGAAAAGACCTTAAAATGTCCTAAATTCTTCCACACTTAACATTATCAATTTAGAAATGTGAATTCTATGTCTGGGATGAAACCAACTGATACTTACCGGTCTTCTTAGGAAAGGTATAGCCTCTTGGATTGACATATGTTCGAGGATTTGGCAATAAGTGGTTCCTCAAATACTCTCTGTGTCCCTGTACCAGTTATAAAAAAGGGATACCATCATCAATATGCTAATGATGCCTTATGTCTAAACAGAGATGTGGTTCATACAAAACAGCAACCTTTGTTATGACACAAACATCAACGTTGCTGCCACTTCCCAAATCATTGAATACACCAGAGCATATAGCCTCAGTTACAAGCTTTATTCCTTCCTCCCTCTGCAAAGATAAAGTAATTGACCCTTACATCAGACCAAAGTCATATAATTACATCATGTACCACATTTTTGTTTCACAGGCATAGGCAACTGCAAGTCTAATTTCTTCAAAATTAAATATCTTCAGATGTGGAAGTACTTTAATGCAAAAACAGATGACATCCTGATTATAACAGAATGAAACATTAAGATTTCAATTTCTTCACTCAAAGAGACCAAATCCTATAACAAGCTCACTTACGCTAAGCCCTTCTTTATACTTTGACTCAAAAACAGCCATTGCAGCAAGAGAACCAGAACCCATTGTAGCAAAAGGCAAGGTGTCAGTTGATCCGTGGGGATATATCTGCAACGAAGCCATTCCATTAACAGGAAATCAGAATTTAGTAAGACCAGAAGAACCAGCTGCATTCACAAATCCCTTCAAGAAGAAAAAAGCTTTACAGTATGCAGGTGAGGCCCAGTGCAATCAACTCCACCAAGTACCAATGCCGCTGAAACATACCCTTGATAGCTAAACAGAAATTATGGAGTCAGAAAAGGTTCCAAAGAGAGATGATTTTCAACTCATGCAAACTTCATAGATAAAAAACCAACCTGAAAAGATGTTTTTTGAGAAGAGTAAGTGCTGTAACAACTCTTGACTCACGACCAGTATGATAGCGATGTAATTGCAGCTGTGAGCTGACCATGTCTAAATAAATACAAACAGGAAGCCATAAATTAGCTCCAATTATATCAGTCCAAAATAATTACCACACAAATCAGTTTTCCAATTTAACTTTACAGAGGGCATGCACTACCACATCAATTCTCAAAATACCTGTTACAGCCTCTGTATCAGCAGCAGTTCCTGCTCCACAGCAATATATGTTAGGAGCCATGTAGTGAATCTTCTCGCAATTCTTGTCACAAACTATGGTTCCTTCAGTTGCTCTTGTATCCGCCCCAAGAATGATGCCCTCCTATAAAGACATTGTGAAGTAGAGTTTCACTTTCAATTAAACAAGAATAAGGTCAAATTAATTAAAGGACCGAATTGCTAGGGCTTTCAAAGAGAAAGAAAGATGCCAATCACCCAAAGACTCGTTACTTTCAATCAGTGAACTAACCCTTAAATTGCTTCTAAAACAAACAAAGACGAACTGCTTCCCTTTACAGCATACCCTGATGGGTTCCATTCAAATTATACACAGAACACAAAAGCTAACAAATTTACAACCACAATTCACATATAGCAACACACACCTGGAACACGAGCCCAACAATGGTGGTTCCAGTCTTCCTAGTACGAGGAGGAATAACACCCTTCTCCATAAGCATATTGTTTCTTTTGCATAGATCGAAACTGAACCCACCCTTGGCAGGGACATCGACAGTGGATTTCGCCATACTGAATCGAACCTTAGCGAAGAAAATTTGGGTATTTAGTTTGTGGGTTATTAGGCCTCTGATTTGCGGAGGTTGCCTAGGGGACAAGTTAAAGAGGTTTTTGCTAAGTTTGGGGGCTTTTTGGAGATTTTGTATAGAATATTCATTATGACGTAAGACGTCGACGGTAATGAAACTAGAATCATGATTTAAAAATATAGGTTGCTACCATGATTTTAAGGTAATTATTTGATTTATATCATATTTTATTTTTATTCATAATCTTATAATTAATTTAAAAATAATTTAAGTGAAAAAATTTCAAATCAAAAGGTTTTAATGTGTGCATATATATATACACACACATATTTTTAATTTTAATATTTGCATTAAAATATAAGTTAAAGAAAAAATTTACATTAAACTTAACTTAAATTTAATGGTCTAAAAGTAATGTTTGAAGTCAAACGTATAATTTAAACTTTAACCTTTATAACAAAATACAACTTAAACTCTAACGTTTTGAAGTATTCAAATTAAATTATAACATTTTCTAAACATTCCTAACGTACATGAGTGGATGAAAAATTTGATTGTTAACTCTTAATCAGTTAAATGTCACGTCAATATTTATGTCATATTACTTTTTATTTTAAAATAGACTAAGTGATTATTTTTTAAAAATTAAACAAAAAATGACAATGAGGCTTATTTTAATACATTTCAAACAATAAGTCTCACTTGTCACGTACATGGATGCAATGAGTCGGTCATGTCAAATTTTTTAAATAAATTTTTAAAATTAAAAATATAAAACAACATTTTTTTTTGTATTAAGTTAGGCCTGAGTTGCCCAAGCCCAGGCATACTCGAGGCTTAACTTTTCTAAACAAAACGATATTATTTTACTTAGAAAATTAGACCTCAAACTAGTTTGGACCAGCTCATTAAAAACACTTGAATTTAGGCCTATGAGTCAACCCATTACTATCCCAGTCACGTAGTAATGAGGTACATTTTCTGTTCAAAAGATAAAAACAATATCACGTCAATATTGACGTGATATTTAACTGACAGAGAGCTATCCCCGTTAAATTTTCTATTAACTTAAGGTCTATTTTGAACGTTTTTAAAACGTTTGAGTTTAATTTGAACCCTCATAGAAATTAGGGTCTATTATTCTATTATAAACTTTAAAATTCAAATTCCACTTTTAGCTTAATATTTTATATTAACTAAACTTTATCAAATTTAATTGATATGAATGTTAATTTTTATTAAAAAGTGGAATCCACAAGTCCTTAAAACTACAAAGTATGTTCTACACCTCACCTCTATCTCACACTAAATCATCGTTTTTTATTATGCACTTCTTCTTTATGAGTCATATTCAATCGGTTTAAAACATCTTTTTAGCTCTATTATTTTCTTATGTTCGATATCAGCAAGTTGAAGCTTGTAACTTTAAGGATTAACCTCAAAAGAACATCTCTCATCCACTTTGGTTGCTCAAGTAAACAATAGTCAGATGCATTTTTGAGGGTTCCTTACATAAGAGTCTCCATTCAGACTTGAGGCATAAGAAGGGTTACCTAACTGGTGTTCATGGTGAACTAGATAATGATTTGTTTCAAGAATTTAGAATCTCATCTACTTATATAGTCAAGTTTATCTCCTTGATTCAATAGAACTTTGTTCTTGGATATTGGACACAAAAGTTTCAAATCATATGTATGTTGATTTAAACCTCTTAACTGACCATATTGTTATTGATAAATTTACCTATGTCTATTTACCAAATAGATCCTTAAAACTTGTTCATCTCAACTCACCTGCCAAAAAACGTTGCCCTGATGAACTAAACCTTATAGATTCTTGGGTTGCTTATTCTTTCGTCTTCTTTAAACATCAACTCAAAAACTAATATTATTGGTGATTCTTTTCTTTTCTTTTTTTTTTCTTAAAGTTCTAGCAAAATAAGGATAAAATCCCTAAAAACACTTACCTGCTAAAATATCTCCAGTTGTCTGTTCAGTCAAGCAAGTAAATGATTCTCCATTAGTTTGACCTCCTTTATCGGCACCATCCTCAATCTCAACTTCCAAATCCAGTTTTAGTTCTTAATGAGAATCAACCTCGTCATCTTCATCTTTCAACAGAGTTAGTCCTGTACTTCTTTTGGTCATAACAATACTAGTTATTATCTGCTTCATTTCCAGTCTTCTCCAATTGCTTGTCAAATTTCTAAAAGGAAGGCCATCTTTCTCCTCAGTCTTTCATTCTAACAGATTCCTGGAAACCTCGAGGAGTCGGTCTCTTCAATGACTGCTTCAATAATTATTTTACCTGTATAACTCTGACCTTGACCAAGCATTTATCGATGCTCTACCACCCATGTTCCAGAAAGCGTCCTAGATGACACGGTGTCTGACTACAAAAGTTCAACTGGGGATTGGCATTGGAATCTCTTTCAACATTACCTCCCCTCTACAGTGTGTATGTTGATTGCCGCTCTTCGTCCTCTTCTCAATGACCAAGAGGAGGATCAATTGATATGGGGTCTCACTTATCTCAGGAAATTCACAATGGCTTCAGCTTATGCCCTCTCCGAACAAATCAACACGGATGCAACCTGCAAGATTTGGGAGGTCATATAAAAATGGGCAGGACCCCAACGGATAAGGTCCTTCCTTTGGCTGTTGGCGAAGAGGAAGCTGTTAACTAATCAATAGCGGGTGGTGAGTCATCTAATAATAAACAATGGCTGCCATTTCTGTGGTCAGGAAGAGTCTATTCTCCATGCTTTAAAGGATTGCACCAGAGCAACGTCTTTTTGGTAGAAGTTCCCTTCTGCAATAATGGATAGGGCTTTCTTCCAAAATGATGAGGAAACCTGGGTTACTAGCAACCTTCGACCTCAGACTCAATTCCATAAGATAAATTAGGTGATTATCTTTAGAGTCGCCTGTTGGTTTTTATGGAAATGGTGGAACAATAGTGTCATTGACTCGGACTTTGCTTGGCCGGTGGAAGGTCCTCGTATAGTCATTGCTTATGTTGGTTGGATCTCCCGGGCCAATATGATGGAAAACCGAGTCTTCCTGACGCAGGGTTTGTCTTTGGGTGCTCAAGTAGGCTGGATCAAACCGCTAGAGGGGTGGGTTAAACTCAACATGGATGGAGTAGTGAACCCAGGCTCAAATCAGGCTACAGCGGGATGTCTCATGAGGTTTAGCCAAGAGAGTTCATCAGTGGGGAAGTAAAATCGCCAAGTTGCACAGTAACCTGCAAGAAAATGTTAGTGCACAATAGATCTAATTACCTCTCAAAGTATGTAGGCTGAGATTCTCCAAAACTTGGAAGATTATCTTGGCTTGTAAGCTCTCTACCTCCATGGCTACATCCTTGAAGGTTCTTGCATTCCTTTCGG
>JAOQMR010000008.1:9490988-9508285 GCA_027563865.1 Erythroxylum pelleterianum | reverse complement strand
GATAAAGACAAACCGATAGGGTAAGTGCATCATTAACATAGCATCTAATGTATGCCCAATAACAACATCACAAAAGCAATTTGTAATAATTGGTCTCACGACAGGCGAGCTCACAATTATACAAAATAAATGACAATAGTCCAATAACATTCCCCAAGATTGTTCCCATAGGTTCAATTAGCACCACAATTATAAAATTAACCATATAAATCATATAATACAACATTATATGCATAAACGAGTAACGACATCCAAAATTAATTTTGGTGCGCAACTACATAACACCGAGAGTACACAAGACCCCACAAGCCCAAATTATGCTAGGAATAAGTACAAAAATTTTCAAGAAAAAATTCGGAGAGTACAATATATTTTTACCAATTTTAAAATTCGGGAAAAATAAAATAAAAATTCTAGCATTACAAAAATTTCAGACAAATTACCATAAAACAGTACTGGGCAAATGGAGCAAGTGGGAAAAATTTGGGGAAAAACGACCACCGGAGTAAGCCGCACGCGTCTACACGCGCCACCTGTGTGCGTGGGCGAGCGTCTGACGGGTCGGACTTCATCTTCTCCGCCCGCCAGCCTGGTATCCGGGTCGCCCGACCCAGTTTGGGAAACCGTTCATATCTCCTTCGTTTTTGATCCGTTTTCAACGAAATTTGTGTCAATAGATTCAGAATTTCACGATCTATCAAAGCCCTTAATCAATTTCATGAAAAAGGCTACTTAAAGGGTTCGGAAAAATCGAAAGATACGGTTTTGTTTGAGAAAGAATTCATGGTTTGTTTTCGAGTTCTAGGGTTTTTAAGAACAAACATAAAATTGAAACACCAAACCGAAACAGAACAATAACAACAAAAATCGATTTCACAAAATTTTTTAACAAAACCGAAAACAAAATTAACAAATTAACGAAAAAACGAAAAAATACGAAATTTTGAAAATTTCCCAAAATTAGCAGTCACAATTAGGGTTAATTATCTCTAATACCAATTGATAGAAAAATAAACACAAAATTATAGATTAATTGTATAATTAATCAACATAAGTAATTAACCCTAAAATTGCAACATACTATATTTAATAATTGAAAGGGTAAATACCTGAAAATTGAGGAAACATTGAATCCATTGTAATGTTCTGTGAAACGACGTGATCGAGACGCAAAGGATTTACTACTACTATTCCGAACCTTAATCAACAAAAGAACACGTACAGTTTTCAATGGGGCAACTGTATTTAAAGGTTGGCTAGCAGTAGGGCCTCCTGTGCTTTATAATACATGAGCCAAGCCTACTCATCATAACAGGCCCATGGACACAGGCTCAATGACACGTTAGAGAGAGAATTACCATTGACATCAAATTAATCAGGGTTTGTACAAAATTAAGTTTATTATGCTAGTCCACAATTATGATAAAAATTCTATCAGCGTCATCTAATAATAAACAATGGCTGCCATTTCTGTGGTCAGGAAGAGTTTATTCTCCATGATTTAAGGGATTGCACCAGAGCAACGTCTTTTTGGTAGAAGTTCCCTTCTGCAATAATAGATAGGGCTTTCTTCCAAAATGATGAGGAAACCTGGGTTACTAGCAACCTTCGACCTCAGACTCAATTCCATCAGATAAATTGGGCGATTATCTTTAGAGTCGCCTGTTGGTTTTTATGGAAATGGTGGAACAATAGTGTCATTGACTCGGACTTTGTTTGGCCGGTGGAAGGTCCTCTATAGTCATTGCTTATGTTGGTTGGATCTCCCGGGCCAATATGGTGGAAAACCGGGTCTTCCCGACGCAGGGTTTGCCTTTGGGTGCTCAAGTAGGCTGGATCAAACCGCTAGAGGGGTGGGTTAAACTCAACATGGATGGAGCAGTGAACCCAGGCTCAAATCAGGCTACAGCGGGATGTCTCCTAAGGTTTAGCCAAGGACACTGGTGTGGCGGCTTTCTCCAAAATATTAGAGTGGGAGTACCACTGGAGGCAGAATTGTGAGAGGTCCTATTTTTATTTATCTAAAAAAAATATCTAATATATCTAAAAATTTATAAATTTATCTAAAAATATAGCTATTAATATATATCTATTATAATATTAAAGTATAGCTATTATAAAAAGAATTAGAGTACATTTAGATAAAATATTATATTTATATAAAAAATTGAATATTGAATGTCCACTCAGGCCTCTCCCTGGCATGGGACTATGGTTATTGTCGAGTGGTAGTTGAAGTGGACTTGCTGGAGGTTATTAATATTCTCTCCTCTTCCCACAGCGTTATGTCTGACAATTTTTCTTTGGTGAGAGGTATTAGAGGATTGATTCATCGAGATTGGGAGGTTCACATACATCATATCCACCGAAAAGGGAACCAATGTGCAGATTGTCTAGTAGTTCGCCTCGAGATCAAGGCCCGGACTGCATTATCATCAGGAGCCTCCGCTAATTATTCAAGACGTACTCTATCATGATATGATTGGAACGTTGTATCATCGCACCCTGCGTTAGGGGTGTCAGGGGCTGCGCATTTTTGTTTTTTTAGTTGTTTTCTCCCTTGTACATTAAAAAAACCATTTGATTGTGAAATGTATCTATGTAAATTCTCAAACTAGGATAAACTCAATCAGGTTATTAAGAAGACGACAATACATGCACTCTAATAGACGACAATTCATGTCTTTCACATTACAAGAAAAATAGGGTTTAACGACGGATATTATTGATGGAAAATGTAGATTTTCTGTCAGTAAGCTAATTTTGTGACAGAATTTACCGATAGAGCAGGTCGTTAGAGAAGTGGCCGTAGGTCATAATTGCTGACGGAGAACATATTTTCCGTCGCTAATTTACCGACGAATATTTTATGTTCTGTCACTATATTTAGCAACAATAATTTTGTGATGTTGGTAACTTTTTCGACAGAAAGTTGGTTTTGGTCGGTAATTTTAGCGACGGACCGATGAGGATTTGTCCATTTGTATATTTACCAATGAACTTGGCATCTTTGTCGGTAAATTCACGACTAACTGCACCGACGGAGATTAGTTGTCCATCGGTAAATTAATAACATTTTACTGACAGATTTTGGTTTTCCGCCGGTAAATAGGTTGATACTTTTTTTTTAATTTTCCCTGCATTTATTTTTATTTGATAATTTTATGATTGATGCATAACAGTTATTAGTTATCTGTTGATAATATTTTGATTTGTTTTTACATTTAATTTGTTAAAATAGAAAGTTGATTGATGATATAAAGTAAAAATTATCTTAATTGATAATAAAAAATTATCTTAATTGTACAACAATAAGGAATTAACAACTATTCATTTGGTGACTATAGCTACGCTATTCATTTGGTGAATGTGGATGTTTTGAATTTTGCGATGAGGTGCTTCTATTTCCCTTCAACTTATTCACCTCATTACGGAGTTGAGCTATATGCTCCATCAACTGTTGCAACTGAGTTGTCATTGCCTATACTATGCTTCGAAGCTTATGGACTTCATTAGGTGCAGACCGCCTATTAGATGTTGTTGTACTGGATATGGAGAATTGATAATAACATGTGTTCGCAAATGAACATAAGCTGAATATCCTTCTACAACGATCCCTACCACCGACTGTATGAAGATAGGTTTGACTCTCATCAATATCTTCAGACTACTGAGAATGTCATTGAATGTTTTCTTGTATTTGGTCCTATCACTAGGCAATATTTATGTTAATATGTGATAATTATTAAGCATTAATATTAAAGCATAAATTTCATATACATTTAGTTCTTTACATCGGGCGTTGACGAAGGTCACACTATCATGTTTCTTAATGTGAGTGTGCAAAAAGAGCTGATGGGGTGTAGACTTTGTGCTCATAGACTTTTTCTACATCAGAATAAAATGTTATAAGTCAAGTACAATTTACAAAAATTTAACCTCCTATTAAACAAAGAAAGGAACTTAACAACACAGCCATATATGGCACCAGATAACATTATCATTCTCCATAATACACATATTTTCATTCCAAAATTCATACATCAAATTAAATTGAAATATATCAAAGTAAAAAAAATTAGAATATAAGTATAAAGTGTAGATAATTATAAGTCTTTCTGCATGCTCGTGGTGGGTAATAGATCCTCCAGTATACAAGGGAAGACTCTTTCCCCCTGGTCCTCCACGTTTGTTGGTAGAATTACACTCTAAAATGGATATTGCCTCGGGTGATGTCCAATATTGCTGCCAACGACTCCATAACGTGTATGTGCTCGTCTCTCTCGTACTTTATAAATGACCGCGTCAATTTCAGAATAAAAAAATCTTTTTGAAAAAAAGAAAAACATACGATAAGTACTTATAATCTACAATATTTATCTAATTAATGTATAAAATTAATTACAAAAAAATATTTTTTGTACTTCAAACTCCTGATAATAAAAATTCTTTGTCACCTGAGAGATATTCTTCTATATATAACCCTCAAGATCAATCTTTTCCTTGAATTTGGATGTTATGTTTCTTGAGCATGGTCCAGACGAAATCAACCTAATATTAAAACATTTAATTTTATATCGTTTTTAAATTTAAACCTATAACTTAGTTATAAACATATAATGTTTCATGTATTTTCACTTACAGATTGTTGACAATTGTGATGTAAGTTCTTTCATCAACTCTCTCAGCTCTAGGCGGGAGGCCGCCTCCTCAATTCGCATCGTTTACCTCTGATATCTCTGTCGGTATAGAGGTGGTGGATGGTATAGTAGCACGTATGGAAGGTGATGCCTCATCTGCAAGTGTAGTAGCTAGAGGTACAACATCTGATTCGGTTGCAGCTGCAAAATGTGATGCTTCACCTGGACAATAACTGGCGCCAAATCATGGTCTGAACCTTGGTTGCATCATCATATCTTGTTTTCTCTTTGGTGACATATTTTAACCTGAAATTCATATTTTATTGAATATTCCAGAAACATAATAAATTAAATTCAATAAATAAAAATATATTTTTGATTCAATAATTGATTTATTTAATATAATATTCTATTACAAACACAAATTAATCGCTATTAACACGCAATTGTCAATCAAAATCATTATCATCTTCTTTTTCTGAAGAATTAGAATCAAACTCAGGCTCCTCTTCAGATCTCTCGCCCTCCTCATCCTCTCTAGATAACATTTCAACATATTCATTATTTGGATTGATCAAAGGTTTATTCTCGTTATATGTAACATATGCATTTATTTCATAAACATCTTCTTGAAACGGTTCTTTTTAAATTCTCTATTCTCCTTTTCCATGTGATTCAAAAACATCTCTAGGTTTAACTTTGCAAACGGCTAACCAATTTGACTTATCTCGTCGTAAGCTGAGAAAAGGGACATAATACACCTAGATCATTTGCATTGCCAACACAAAAGGTTCAAATTGTATAAATCTTCTTCGCTGGTTGATTTCAACTAGATTGTATTGGCTTTGCACTTTTGTGCCAACATTAGGAGTTGGATCAAAATAGTCACACTTAAATGTCACACTTCGCTTTATTGGCAATGCATGATACTTAATTTCAAGTATCTCAATAATTTTACCATAATAATCCATCAATTCTCCCTGTATGTAAACTCTACTATTTACTGTTTTAATGCTATGACTATGATATTCTGTATGATATTTGTATCCATTAACGAAATACATCAGATACGATTTAACAGTTTGCAAAGGTTTTTTCGCAAGATCACATATGAACTTGTTCTCTTTTGGATTTTCTAAGGTCAACATAAAAGAAATTATCATATTAATAGTATAACATAATTTAAACACTTTAATCTTATAATTCAATCATTTCAGTAATTGTAAGAGAAAACTTACATATTTCTTGAACTATCGAGAAAACTGTCTTCCAACTTCTTTATTGATATCATCATGTGTTTTCTCGAGCATTAGCTCGCGTAACCATTCTTCGTATAATCTAAAAATATTATTATGTATTTCAATTGTGAATAACACTAAATTTTAAAACCCAAATATTAAACTTACTGCACAAAAGGTTGAACCTCTTGACAGTTCAATAAAAGTAACCATGGGCAGCCTCTATTTCTTCCTCTATTAACATTCTTCTTGTTGAACATCCATATGTTCGTCCAGGATATATGACAATGGATAAGTTACCATCAGCATCACCCTTTCCTCCCCCATTGTCATTACGAGGAACTTTTCTTTCTCTTATGTGAACATGCAGCTGAAAATAATGTGAACAAAATGTACTTACTTCCTCCACTAAATAAGCATTACATATTAAACCTTCAACTCTAGCTTGTTTTTGACATTTTTCTTTAAGTGATGCAAATACCCACATTACTCATTTTGGGTTATTACAATTCTGTTATTAAAACATGTTATTACTTCAATTTAAATATTTAATATAATTACCTCTCAAACGGATACATCCATCGATATTAAACTGGGCTAGCAACTTTAGCCTAGTGTTCTACAAACACAAGTAGATGCTTCATACAGTCAAAGAAGCTTCGAGGGAAAATCCCTTCTAATTTGCACAAAATTACTATAATTTTCCTTTTTAGTTTTTCCATTTTAGCCAACTTTATTTTAGATGATGTTAAGCCAATGAAAAACAAATTTAATTCTATTATAACTTCACATACCTTATTCGGTAGCAATTATCATAATGCAATTGGAATTAGCTTTTGCATAAACAGATAACAATCATGACTTTTCATCCCAAATAAGTTGTACTTTCTTATGTCCATACACCTTGCCAAGTTTGAAACATAGCCATTGGGAAACTTTAGACTTTTTAACCATTCATACAAAATTTTCTTTTGTTTTTGGTCCAAAGTCTAACATGCTTTTGGATATTTACCGATGCGTAGATCTTTATCTAACTCATTGCTTCTACAAAAAAGTTTCAAATCAACTCGTGATTTTGAATTGTCTTTTGTCCTCCCTTAAACGTTCATCATGGTATTGAACAAATTGTCAAAAATATTTTTCAATATGCATCACATCTAGATTATGACATATCAAATTAGTTTTCAATATGACAAATCCCAAAAGATGCTTCATTTTTTACAACCAAAGTTTTTACTAATGCTTCTATTAACTTTATCAGCTTCAAATTCTGTAACTTTCAATAATCCTAATTCATCAATCTCCTACAATATCTCTTCACCAGCTTTATGACTGGGAGGAGGTGTTTGTACCATCCTATTCTTAATGAACTTTTGTTTATTGCGTCTAAATGGATGATCTGGAGGAAGAAATTTCCTATGGTTGTTAAATCAACATGTTTTGCCCCGTTTGGAAGATAAAACACGTTAGAATCATTGTCACAATAAGGACAAGCTAATTTCTCTGTTATGCTCCATCCAAACAACATAGCATATGCCGGAAAATCACTAATAGTCCACATCAAAGCTACTCTCAATACAAAATTTTTGTTTTAGGGACACATCATATGTCTCCACACCATATTCCCAAAGATGCTGCAATTCAGATGTCAATGATTGTAAAAATACATCAATTTATGCTTTGGATTTGTAGGTCCTGACACAATCACTGTTAAGAATATATACCTCATTCATACACATCCATAGAGGAAAATTATAAGGAGTAATTATGATTGGCTATGATGAATATTATTGGTCGGGTTGACCAAAAGGTTGGAATCTATCGGTCGACAATTCCAACCTAACATTTCGACTTTCAGCTTCAAACTCATAATAGGTGTTATTGAAATGTTTCCATGACAGTGCATCCAATGGGTGACTCATTATTCTATCTTCCTGTTCATGGTCATTATGCCATCTCATGTGAGATACAGTAATATTAGAATCATATAGTCTTTGAAGTCTCAGAGTTAGCGGAAAATAATACTTCCGCTTCTAGGGTACTAATTTACGTTTCATAGAATGCTTTTTAGGCTTGAATATAGATTGACCACAAAATTTTCACTATTGTAATTCCACATCATCTCCCCAATACAACATATATCCCAATTTGCAACAATCAAAATTTTCAACATGAAAACTAAGACCCTTAATAAGTTTTTTCATATTGTTAAAACTATCAACCATTGTATGATCATGAGGTAATGATTCATTATACTATCCAAGAATTTTATCAAAACTATGATCAGAAATATACCCTTCAAACTTTATATTCAATATTCGAGCAAATGAAGACAATTGAGTCATCGTCACTCAATTGTCTCATAATTTGGCCATAATTTTTGGTCAGTTGAGTGTAGTAATTCAAAAAATTATTTTGCATGTGGGTTTGGTTCTTCTTTAAGATTTTCCATATTTTCGTAAAAAGTATAACCAGCTACATCATAAATTATTGTCATGTAAAGATTTTTAGTTGCACCCAGATTATTTTCTGTAAATCCAATCCCCCTTCAAACTCATCCACATTTACTGATTAGTTTACTTCATTACCCCTTGAGGTGCTACAAATCAATGGCTCCCCATGTCGTGTCCACGTAAAATAATTTGGAACAAACCATTTTCTTAACAAATGGCCATTCACTTCATCAATAGGAAGGAAAGGAATATGTTTGCACTTTTTACATGGACATATGATCTTTAGGCCATCCATATATGCAAGTTGAGAACATGCATACTGAATAAAAACTTCAACTTCCTCAACAAACTCAGGATTAATGAAATCATCAAGTGTTAATTGTTTATATATTCAAGATCTATCAACATTATCATTTCTGTAAAATTGTTAATTTAAAAGAGTGATTTCATAATTAGCATCTTTCATGTCTCCTAAGTTTACAGAACATCTAAACTTTACACAACATCCCCTAAGTATTAATCTATCCAATTAATTACCTACAATTGATGTCAATACTATAGTACGCGACATTGTTTACACCTATGAATCAAGAAAGCAAGTTCTCACTGTGACTTTAAGGCTTGTGGAATTTTTCACCGATAAGCCTCACGGGAGATGCATCACGGGTTTCCAACCTATATACCGTCCTAGGGGTTTATTTTGTAAAGAACTATCTTGTCTATTAAGCCTATGAATTTCTTGTGTTACTACTAAGTTTGCATTAAAATTGAAGTATTTATGTTTGAATTAATCACTTACAATTGATTTCAATACTATGATACGTGGCATTGTTTGCACCTGTGAATCAAGAAAGCAAGTTCTCGCTGTGACTCCCAGGCTCGTGAAATTTTTCACCAATAAGTCTCATAAGAGCTGCATCACGGGTTTCTAGCCTATATACCTTCCTAGGGTTTTATTATGCAAAGATCTGTCTTGTCTATTAAACCTATGAATATCTTGTGTTAATGTTAAGTTTGAATTAATCAAATTGAAGTTGAAGTATCTATGTTTGAATTAATCACTTACAATTGATTTCAGTATTATGGTACGTGACATTGTTTACACCTGTGAATCAAAAAAGCAAGTTCTCGCTGTGAATCTTAGGCTAGTGGAATTTTTCACCAATAAGCCGCACGGGAGCTGCATCATGGCTTTCTAGCCTATATACCATCCTAGGGGTTTATTATGCAAAGAACTATCTTATCTATTAAACCTATGAATTTCTTGTGTTAATACTAAGTTTGAATTAACCAAATTGAAGTTGAAGTATTCATGTTTGGATTAATCACCTATAATTGATTTCAGTAATACGGTACATGACATTGTTTACACCTATGAATCAAGAAAGCAAGTTATCGTTGTGATTCCTAGGCTCGTGAATTTTTTCACCAATAAGTCTCACGGGAGTTGCATCATGAGTTTCCGGCCTATATACTATCCTAGGGGTTTATTATGCAAATAACTGTCTTGTCTATTAAACTTATGAATTTCTTTTATTCATACTAAGTTTGAATTAATCAAATTGAAGTTGAAGTATTTATGTTTAAATTAATCACCTACAATTTATTTCAAATGGTACATGGTATTGTTTACACGTGTGAGTCAAGAAAGCAAGTTCTCACTGTGACTCCTAGGCTCGTGGAATTTTCATCGATAAGCCTCATGGGAGCTGCATTACGGGTTTCTAGCCTATATACCGTCTTAGGGGTTTATTATGCAAAGAACTGTCTTGTCTATTAAAACTAAGAATTTCTTGTGCTAATATTAAGTTTAAATTAATCAAATTGAATTTGAAGTATTTATGTTTGAATTAATCCCCTACAATTGATTTCAATACTATGGTACGTGACATTGTTTACACTTGTGAATCAAGAAAGCAAGTTCCCGCTGTAACTCCTAAGCTCGTGAAAATTTTCACTGATAAGCCTCACGGGAGCTATATCACGGGTTCCAGCCTATATACTGCCCTAGGAACTTACTTATGCCTCAAATCGTCCATAAGATCTCAAAGTCATTCCAGACACAGTAAATACTTATAATATTAACGAAGAACATAAAAAATCATCATTGATTATAAGAATATTCTAAACAATAGCACAAAATCAAGACCTCCTTTACATTCACACAAAACCCAAACGCATCAGAATCATATTATTAAAGTAATACATATGGTAGATATGAGTTGGACAACTTGCTTGGATTGACGAACAACTCCAGACTTGTAGCACCCCATTCTCGCAAAACATGTACCCGACATCCTGAGTGATATTCGAGTATGTATCCCGCAAGAGTGGCATGTTAGAGTAGTCAGTAAAATTTCATTACAATATTTTTAAAAACAACACACGCATGTACGAAAATCAATAATCAAATCGGGCCCACTTTATTCATAAACATTTCCATTCATAAGTGTTACAATCATTTTTCAAATCATCAGAATTTCAATAGCCAATTGGGCTCATTTTCAGTTACAAAACACTTGTAATCATAATATCATTTCATTACCAAATCATTCACATACACTTTGTACAATACTTGCTGAATATAATTCAAAACTAAAATCAATAAAAAATATCCAGGTGTAAACTGATCACGACCCTTAGTCCATATTTGATTTCAGTGGCTATACTCCAATTAGCCTAACTAAATATCTCCCCTGAACCTGAAAAATAATGCAAATTTTGGGTGAGTTCTTGCAAACTCAGTGAGTGACCATCCTTGATGGCTCACTCAATCACATAACACGTCACATCATATTTTTGCATAATTTACATCACTTCATTTAACATATAACATCACATTTAGAGTGGTCAAATCGATCATTTCTATCATTTAAAATACACATATCACTTATAATGCAATGCATACGAGACTCTCTTTCATTTATTACTTTGTTGTGACCGAGTGCCTATAATTGTCACGTATCCATTGTGGATATTGGGCTCATTGATAACTGCCCCGTATCCATTGTGGATACCGGGCTCATTAAACATTGAGCCTGAGGCTCTGATGTGTATAAGTGAGCTTAAAGCTCTTTTCACGTTGGCTACTCGGGTCACAATTCTGATTATTTAATTGTGCATTCATATAATAAAATGCATCACATATATTTAGTTAATTGGAAATGCTCAAAATCACACAATCATATTCACTAACACTTCCTCATTCACATTTGTCATCGAACCTTGGTCCAGCATTCAACATTTAGGTTGAGAATCACATATTTAGTCCAATTCACATTCATTTTTTCAATCATTCCCATTTACATATATCATCGGATCTTAGTCTGACATTCAACAATTATGTTGAGTAACACTTATTTTGCCAAATTCACCTACAAGGAACACTTCAATTATCCCCATTCATCAATTGGAACCTTGGGCGTTCATTGTCTGGAATCAGTACAATCTCATTCACTTTTCATAATCATTCAATCTATAATACATAAACAGAACAATCAGTAAAGTAAGACCATCTAGTTCGACTCACAGTACGCTCTAGATCAGTATTAGCTTCCATGATCTGGAAACATCTAGATGCAGATGTTTATCCTACGCATCAACATTATGCAATACCCACATTGCACACACATTACAACTTTGCACCATTATAAGTATTCATTTATGCACAAATGTGTATATAGACTATGTACAATGCATGCTCAATGACATTCCAAGTATCTTTCCATTATTTTCGCCACTTTATCATTCACACATCAAAACTCACCTAAGTATAATGTGTACTTAGGGTGTGCTCCTCAATAAGACAATTTGAATCCAATTTCATAAGCCCATTGATCATTTCAGATTTTTCTGAAAACAAACTTTTAGGTCAACCTTTCATGATTATTCAGAGTAGGTAAATGGAGTAATTTGGCAACACTTCCTTCTAAATAAATGTTCCTCATTGTCTTAAGTTTCTAATGACACCAAGATCATACAATTTGGTTTATTATTCTATGAGTTATTCTCAAAATACTATAGATTGAGTATATTTGAAATTTTGACTAGTGCATTATCATGCACTCAAAGTTGTACAGCTCATATCTCTCAATTACAATATCCAAAAATTACAAACTTTATGCCAATTGAAAGATAAGAAAATAAGCTACAACTTTTATGAAGACAACTTTGTCTAATTTGGCCTACATCAATATAGTTTATTAAATAACAACAGGACATGATTTCTGTCCCTAGTAGTGCTACAGCCTAAGCCAATACTCAATTTCATGCCAAAATTTGAAATTCTTAGTAACAAAATTAAAATTTGACTTCTCCAAGAAAATTGTAGAAACATGTCTCAAGTTTGATCTGAATCAATAATCAACTTATTTAGAAACCTACAGATCAAGATGTAATCAAAATATCGAAGCATGTTTAATGAAAATTCTCTAGTTTATAACATTCTAGCACATATCCTCTTTTTCATCCTAAATCCATTAATCAAATCTTTCCCAAACGAATTCAAATGGCTTTAAATTTTCATGGAGAGGAAGAACAATGTGCTAGAAATCTATTGGTTTAAGTTTCAAGTCATTTGGAGGTCAGATGAAAAAGTTATAACCAAAAGACTCAAAGTTGTTACGTAAAAGTACTATATTTCATATTCACTCTTCAAAAACCAAAATCACACACGTAAACCATCATCTTCTTCTTCCTCTCTCAACTGCAAATCTTTTTCATGAACAGTAGCAATTCTCAACAAAATCTATAACCTATTTTCACATCTTTATGAAGTTAACAACTTTAAAAACTTTCATCTCAGCTTATATCAACACAAACAATTCAAAAATCCAAGATTTAATCATAAATATCAAAACCGACATCCCTCACGCATATTCCTTATTTTCTGCATTTTTCTCCATGTTTCTGTACTTCTTCATTCTCACTACTGAATTTATTTCTTCCCATATCACTCATACATGAACCCATGTACAAAATATTAAAACATTATCAAATGTTATTCACGGAAAACTTACTTGATTCAATGAAATTCCGGCTCAAAAATTCCATATTTCCTCATCCTCTCAAGCAAAAAAACATCAACTCAAACTTATAATTATCTTTAGCTAGTTGTCCAATAGTTGAGAGTCAGAAGCCAAATACACAAACATTCATAATAGGTAATTTCGGTGATGGATGAAAAGAACAAAGGAGAGTTTTAGTTGGTGTTTTCGGTCGTGAAGAAGAGATGTGAGATACAAAAGTTTTTTTCTCCAAACAAGAACATTGCGCGGATGGATAACTCAATGACACATGGCACCCATGCATGTGGGCCATTTGTCACCCTCCCATTTGTTTCTTTTTTTTTCAAAATACCCCAAATTTTTAGAAATTCTCTAAAATTCACCAAAAATTCTGAAATAATCATAATATTCTCCAAATAAATTTTCAACACAAATAATCCACAATTCACATTTTAATCCATCAATTTCCCAATCCATAACATTAATTCCAATTTACTATTTGAAATTCGAACATACCAAAATTTAAGACATACCAAAACGTAATTCACATCGTAATCACTTAACATTTTTCATATCCTGGAATAAGTTAATAAATGCATGTACAGTCATTTTAATGTGCAAAACTTAATATTCATGTGTATGTGTATGCCATATTTTGCATAAGTATGAAATGCACTTTCTAATTTCTTATATACTATTTTGGCCTTAACATAGGTAACGGGATGTTACAAGACTACAAAAAGAAGGATGAGCGACGCTCTTCAACACAATATAGGGTGTGCGAAAAAGAATATTTTGTATTTAATATAATACACTTATTCAATAGTTTAGTTATATTTTTAATTTATTAAAGCTAGCAAATCAGAAAATAATATTGTTTATTTTGAAATAGAAATATGTGGACTTTCAATGGGAGTAATGTTAAAAATATTGCTAAACCAAACCAATCCTGACTTTCTAAAAATGACAACAGAAGATGATGCTACTAATGTTTCTCCAACAGAAAGAATGTAAACACGAAAATAAAAGCATCCAAGTCTCATTAAAACAAAGCCAAATCTTGAACAAGTTTACGTAGAAAAACAACTCATGCCAGCAGCAGCCACTTCAACATGGGAAAAAATATTTAATACCTAACCACTTAGATCATCTTTAAAATTTTAGTCTAACTTTTGGTCAGTTTAATAATTAATTTCAATAAACTCATATTCTATCTTAAAATACAACAAGATCAACTTGGCAGGTTAAATGAAATGGTAGTTTATCATTATAACTCTATGTCAAGAAATTAGCTCTTAACTACATACATCTTGTTTGATGCTTAATATAAAAATACAAATAATTGTGTGATTTAGATATTGTAAATTCAATTGCATGCACCAACTATATGTAATCATTGACAAAAAGAATATAAAATTATATAACCAATATATACATTAATGCAGTCAAAAGTTGTACATTCTTTGAATATACCTAGTAATTGGCAGTAATTTAAAAATTATGTGTTCTGAACCATACTTGTTTCCTAACTTAGAATAGATATGAAGTAAAGAGTTTAACTTAGAATTTATAATGTATTTTTGTTTATCCGACTTAAAATTGTAGTTGCTTTAGTGCAGTAAAACCCAATAACCAATTGCATAGTAATACTTAATTTGAACATGTGACGAGCCTTCAAAAATGTTCATCAACAATTATATTTAATCAAAATTTCTTCAACTTCAATTTTCAAAATGGATTAGTTTTGCAATTTTTGCTACTAGGATTTTTAGATTTTATTCATAGCTCATTCCTACACCGCACTAAAATCATTTACTCTATTATTACATTTGCATTTATTTATTTTTACTTCATGTCCTAAATTTCCCTAATAACTTTAAGAACATTTCAAAGCTTAATCAATTGCTAAAATCGGTAAGATAATGCGTCTAATATATCTTTTCTACTTTATAATAGATCTTAACTCATTTTTTTCATTGGTTATGACTTTATCTTTCTTGTCTTTAGGTTTCTTTTTCCTTTCCTTAAGAAAAACATAGGTGGCAACTTTATGCATTTTCTTTCCTTAAGAATTGAAATCATTTTTTCAATGTAGGAATGATTTATTTTTTCATTATACAGACATGTATCAAAGTTATAACACTCCCATCATTTAAAGAAATATATTTCTATCAATTTAAAATACGCAAAACACTCCCATACAATAAACATCAACATAACAGGCATTTCATCAAACACCTTACATGCATTGGAAATTCATCCCAACATCACAACCAAAATCACGTCTTGTCCCTTCCATCATTAACATTTATACCTTTTGTAGTACCCCACTCCTACAGTGACCCGAACCCGACATCGATGGTGATATCCGAGTCCGTGCCTCGCGAGGGTGGCGTGCTAAGGCACTTAATCATTCAGAAATTAGTATAATTTTTTTTTGAATTCAATAACATATTTCTATCGGGCCCATTTCACAATATTAAAACACGTGAGTCATTTCGGAATACAAAGTTATACAAACAGATGCGGAATATACAATTCAATACGAAACAGGGAAAGTACAAATGCAGACGCGAACTAATTCCGACCTCTATCCTTCACTTGAATGCTGTAAGTATACTCCCGTTGGCCTAACGGGGTATTCTTCTGAATCTTGAAAATATTTGCAAAATTTGGGTGAATTTTTGCGAACTCAATGAGTGACCATCATCGATGGTTCACCCAGTCACATAACACATATATCACACATCAAACAGAATTCCAATTTTTCATTCAAAGCACTTAAACATTTATTTTATGCATATGTCATTCAGATGGGACTCACATTCGTTCTTATTGTTGTGACTGAGTGCCTCACACATATACAGAGTATTGGCCCGTAGGGCTCAATCAGAACAAAATACTGGCCTATAAGGCTCAGTTGGAACAGAGTACTGGCCCAAAGGTCTCAGTCAGAATAGAGTTCACAGAACATAACTCTACGTGGAAGCGCTTCAGATAGGCGACTCAAATCACAACTCCTTTATATTTCATGCATTCATGAGATGGAATGCATCACTTACATTGCATGCACTTATTTGATCACAATCACTTATCATCGGACCATAGTCCGACATTCAACATATAGTTGAGCATTCACTTATCATCTTGCATGCAATGCACATTCCGAAAATACTTAGTTCATCTTATTCACATACAATGAGCACTTTAATAATTCAGATCAATCATCACAATTATTGGACCTTCTGTCCGGAATCCAAACACAATCAATCACATTCATATACACATTCATTATGCAGAGATCAATGTATACAAAATTCAAATAAAGCAAGCAATGAGGTGAGACCATCTCGGTCTACTTACAGTACGCTCCAAATAGCATTTGCTTCCAAATTCTGGAACGCTTGATTGCGAACACTTGACCTGCACAACCCATTTATACAAAACACCCATTTCACACTCATCAATAATTGCACACGTATAAGCATTTATTTATGCAAAATTGTATAAATGAACTATGTTCAATGCATGCTCAATGACAATCCTGGGTATATGTTCTAAATCACATATTCAGCTCATTCCCTTTTCGAAATTCACATATGTCTCATTGAACTTAGACTTACACTTCATTCGTACATGATCAATTTAAATGCTCCTTTCAATCTTTATCCTTTTTATATGCCTAGCTTATTCATAAGCATACACTTCAAGAACACTCGGTTACACTATATCATAACTCAATTTCTCATCATCTCTATTCAAACCTCACATGATCTCATAATATCCAATTCTCATTCATAGTTTAGAAATTTAAACATATGTACACATTTAGGCACATTGGCCGTTTACACAATAACCATAAATATTTTACCTGTTGGGCCCCGAACCTTTGTGATTAATTGAAGAATTGTTCATGATTATGCAGATATGAAGAAAGAGGAATTTTGAGGAATAACTCTT
>JAOQMR010000008.1:9397361-9416117 GCA_027563865.1 Erythroxylum pelleterianum | reverse complement strand
CAATACTCCTCCAAAGTGTTTCTTCTCCTTTCCCACCAAAGGATCTTGTTAACCAAGTTGTCCAAGAAGAACAAGTGATAGATCAAGTTGGTTGAGAATACAACAATAAAGAGAGGATAGATTGACAAAGGAAAGGATTCAAAAGCAAAAGCTTTGGAATCAAGAAGAAGGAGAGGATAGTGCAGCGAGGAATTAAAGCTGTAGTGAGGGAGTCGGTAATATCACTATCTTGTTCATGTTTATTATTATCCTTATACCATATCATGTATGGATTGGCATGATGATTTGGATATATTGCTTCTGCTGCAAATATGATTTCTAAAAAGTTTTGAAATCTACTGGTTCTCCAAATATAGCATGCTTTCTTTTTCCAATCCAACAGTTCACTCTATCATCTGATATGTAGCACAGATGGCATTTTTAATTTATCCTAGATCATTTGGATTCTCTTCTTAACTACTTAATTTAACATAATTTGTAATATGTAGATGATTCTAACCAATGTGAACTCATTGTAATGTAAGTAATAGTTTCAGCTATATTAATATACAATTTTCATTTTCCAAAAAAAAGCATAAATATAACTTAAACATCAAAAATACAATTCAAACAATATAAATAACATTTTTGTTACCTTCAATTATCATGATCAAGATCTTGAAAATCTTCATCATTAATTACATGATGATTCGACTATTTATCACTATTATATTCAGCCAAAGTATCATCATTGTCGTATAATTTATCCTCAATATAGTCTTCATCTCTTTGTATGACAAGATTGGCTTGTACTTCATCCACTTGTATTATATTGGGAGCAACATCTCTCCTATGGAATGATGGCATATCTGCATCTTCTATTTGTATTTCTCCATTATTCAACTCTGATATGCTTCATCACCATCGTTACTTATTTGACCTTTTACCTTTCATAAAAATCAAAGGGATTTTGGCATTGAAACTTTTGAACAACCTTCCAATTGTTGTCTAATATAGTGTCATTGAGGTAAAAAAAAAACTTGCAAGGACAAAAGGGTCATTATTGTCCCAAATTCATTTCCTCTAATACTACATCATTTCATAACAATTCACTACCAATATTATTTCGTCTTACTCCCTAATCTCTACTCATTTAATTCATTACTTACAACTAATTCTCATTCTTCACAATTTCCTATCTTGCTTTTTTCCATAACACATCTCACTTATATATAACAACAATTCGTATTCAAAATTTATCATCTCAAATCGATAACTTCCTCAAGTATACATAATCTCAACTCAACCTTATCCATACAAAATTCATATTTAAATAATCTCAAAAAGAAGAGTTTTACAAAGCTTTGTGCCATTAGCGGGCAGGCGGGAGAAGCCTTTAGTTGAAGTGCACTTGACATACAGAATGGACCGAACCAAACCCACATAACATGTATTTCATGACTTGAAATAGATTGCCCAAAATGGAACATTTTTGAAACTTAATTTCGTAAACATAATATCTTTTCAAAACCATTTTATTTTCTTTCCAAAATTGTTAACACAATTCAAATACAAACATGTAGCACTCTCTTAAAGCATTTAAATAACATTAAATGAACATCTATAAAGTAGTTAAAAATCATTTATTTATGTTCTTTCAAAAGAAACATTTATGGCTTATTACTCAATTATAAAAAAAAGTAACCCACCTTGAATTCCTTGCTTAAAAACTTGGTCAAAGGTGCCTCTCTTCCTGCTCCTATTGCCTCTCTTGATTCCCTTTAACAATGGTAAAATCCCATTTAATAGGAATTCAAATTAAGAACCCACAAAGCATATTCACTAGAATTGATTCTAGAATACTTAAATCGGTGCATTTCCTAAACTTCATGAACTAAGACCCTTCCAAAAATCCAAACCTTCGGGCCAATTTTTCATGATCATTTTGATTAGGTAAATGAAGAAATTTGATGACACATTCTTCTAGAAAAATGTTCCCCATTGTTGAAAGTTTCTAATGACACTAAAATCATTCAATTTGGTTTAGAAATCTAAAAGTTATACCCCAAACATTTTTGGAATGTTCTTATACAGAATCAGTATTATGTGCTCAAATTCCATTCAAAAATTTTAATTCTTAGAGATTGAATTAAAACTCGATTTTTTCAGACAATGTTTATCCCTATGTATCTAATTTACTCCAAAATAAAAATAATTCTATTTGGATAACTACAGAAAAAGTTATGCCTAAAATACAGAAGCATGTTCAAGCTGTGTAGGAAAAACTTTGCCATGACAAACTTTTCCAGATTTCAAAATTTCTCGGGAGTTTTCAAAAGTTGGCCGCGGCGAATTAAGGAGAGTTGGTTGTGGTGAACCAAAGAGAGTTGTCCACGGCAAACTTTTACAAAAGACTCGCCTTCCCAATTTTCCAGATGCTAACTCTTTACTTCCTACCTTTATTCAACCCCATTTTCACTTCCATTTAACTTCTATCCCCAAAACATGATTTGTTCATCAAATCAAGAAGAATTATACTTATACTTACTTATTTTACCCAAAGCTCCTTAAATCACCATGAAACCCTAAATTCTCCAACATACACGATCATCATCTTTCAAGGTAGTCTAGGTTAAGTTTTCATCACTAAAGTGAAGACAAGTAATTATTTGGAGTGGCTAGATGAAGGGTGTCAGCAAAGTTCAGCGTTGATGTTGAGGTTGGGAGAAAGTTGTGAGTGAGAAGAAGAGAAGAAGCAAGCAAGTGGCAGGGAAAAATGAAAGACAAAGAACAAAACATGGTCTTTCATAGGTAAATGACGTGAGTGAGTTTGACAAGCAATGTAACAATTGCTTGGTGGCTGTCCTGACACTCACCACATAAAATCAATTTAACGCCTTGTAATACCATTTAATCTCTAGTTCATTTGTCACCCAATTTCTAACCCAATTGTCTCCCAATTTTCAATGGCATTTGTCATTAAATCTTAATGTCACATATAAAATTTTCCACTAGCCCTTGACTCTCATTTCTACTACTATTCATCAATTGTTCTTTCACTTGGCATTTTTCCTAGTCCAAAATATCCTTAAACTCAAAAAATTCCCAAATTTTTAGATATTTTCCTAAAATTCACCAAAAATTCTGAATCACTAAATACACTCCCCAAATCAGTTTTCAACATATAAAAACCACAAATTCTAATCCAACTATTTATACTTCTCCCATTCGGTTTTCAATACAAATAATTCAAATTTCTCAATTTAAGCACATTTATATTCAATCCATAAAGACCTCGTAATTAATTTAAATCATGCTTAACTATAATAAAATATTGACAAAAATTTCGAGGGCCAACATTTTTCCCCCTCTTAAAAGAATTTCGTCCTGGAAATTATTATCTGATTGACCAAGAGGTAGGGGTATGTCACCTCATATGCTCCTCAAGTAATTTCTTTCAATTAACTATAGTCAAAGGAATCAATCAATCCTTCAATCACTTACTTAGATATCATAATATCAGATTACTCAAAATTTTCAGTTTGTATGCCAACAATACATCTTTGTCAGATCATATTAATATTTCTTAGCATACTTACATATTACATATTCTAAATCTGAGACATCTTTATTGATAATACAACTCATAAGTTACTGGTCCTATGCTCTCAGCAACTTCATGTGGAACAATACCATTCAAGCTTAGTTTATCCTTTTTCCTAATCTGAGCACACCTTACCAAGGTGATACACTCAAAAAAAATTCATCTTTCCTTGCATTAGCACACATTTTAACATCAAGTCTACTCCAATTTTCTAGGATTTACTTCTTCTAATGTTACATCATATCTTAATGGTTCAACTACCATATGGAGTACATTAACTCTTCTCATTTAATTCTTCATGTTTTTCTTAATCTCATTCATACATAAAATCCTATCTTGCATGCATTTCTAACTTTCTCCTTTCTATATATCATTCATCTCATGAAAATTCATTTATGTCTATTTCATTTCCCCTCTACTCTTTCCTCATTTCTGTCTCATTATCCTATTGTCATCTTTTTCATCTTCCATATGTATATCCTCAACTAGTTCAGAATTATAGATGCATAATCATTATGAAATTCTGATCTCAATTCCACTAAAATCTTCTTACGGTGGATCATAACTCTTGTCATATTAATCGATAACCACTTCGGTTCCAATTTCCTCTTCTTAAGATCATAAAACGTTATGTTTCCAATGCATTCTGCTTGTAGACTCTAATCTCATCATTTCTACTTATATCCTTATATTCCTCAAACAATCCAGGACAATAAATCCACTTCTATATCACATTTGGGGACATATCACCACAGTAAAATGTTGATGTCATATTCAATAATGCATCCTCCAGTACAAATACGTCGAATCATTATCTTTCATACTCACCCATATACCATTTCTCATTTCTATTTATCCACAACTTTCATTTTCTCATATCATGAAAGAGTATCATGATTTTCTCACTAATTATATCAACTCAAACTCTTAATAATTGCTCTTGTGTTTGACTCATACACATGCGACTCAGACTAGGATCAGTTGCTACTGTCTACTATGACATGTCAAAAATGCATCTAACTTGATACATATTTCCAAAAATGCCCCTTTAAGATACTAAACTCTGGGCTCTGATACCACAATTGTTGGGCCTCGTTTCTGGAGCCTAACTCCGTAGTCGTGAAAAAACATAACCCTCGATGAAAGCCATGGATTTGGTAGAAAATTTCTTCGGAAGCAATGGCGGGTTTGTCGCGGCGAAAATAAGTAAGTAATTTCCAAAGACCTTTCAGGACAAGTTAGTCGCGGCCAACATTCGGCTTCGTCGCCATAAAATCCAGAGGTCGTCAAAACTCACTCAAGAGCCTTCCCAGAGGTTTCTCCAACCTTACTTTCACTCTAAATTTTCCTAAATTCATTTCCTCTAATACTACATCATTTCATAACAATTCACTACTAATATTATTTCATCATACTCTCTAATCTCTACTCATTTAATTCATTACTTATAACTAATTCTCATTCTTCACAATTGCCTATATTTCTTTTTTTCATAACACGTCTCACTTCTATATAACAACAATTCGGATTCAAAATTTATCATCTCAAATCGATAACTTCCTCAAATATACCTAATTTCAACTCAACCTCATCCATACACAATTCATATTTCAATAACCTCAAAAGGAAGAGTTTTACAAAGCTTTAATGGCATTTCAAGCCACATTACATCATTGGAATCAAAATCCAGAATACAAAAGATACATAACGCAAAAATTCTGGAAATGCATCTAAAGCCTTACTTTACAAGAATTAGCTTAAAATGCAAAACATGTAGAATTCAGAGTGAAGCCTTGACTCTCTCGCTCACTCGATCTCTTCCTCATCACCTGGAGATAAGGAAGGATGGGGTGAGCTTAAAAACTCGTGGGTAATAGTTTTATAATCGATAACAAGCAAAAATCAATGAAATATTCATTTCCATTTTACAAATTTCACATTGAATCATATAGCACATATTTTCAAAATTTTCATATATCAAACAATTCATAGGCAACCTAAATTATGCATTCATCAAACTTGTCAACACATGTAAACACATAAGCACATCAAAATGATTTGGGTAGGTCTATAAACAAAACGAACTAACACATTCCCACATTATGGTCCTGTGTAATCGTGAATAGAACGAACTATCTCAATCCCACAAACTGGTTTTGTGTAATCGTAAACATGAGGGAGTCCATGAAGGAGTTCCATGCCATTAGCGGGCAGGTGGGAGAAGCCTTTAGTCGAAGTGCACTTGACATATAGAATGGACCAAACCAAACCCACATAACATGTATTTTATGACTTGAAATAGATTGCCCAAAATGGCACATTTTTGAAACTTGATTTCGTAAACATTGTATCTTTTCAAAATATTTTTATTTTCTTTCCAAAATTGTTAACACAATTCAAGTACAAACATGTAGCACTCTCTTAAAGCATTTAAAGAGTAATAAACGAACATGTATAAAGTAGTTAAAAATCATTTATTTATGTTCTTTCAAAAGAAACATTTATGGCTTATTACTCAATTATAAAAAAGTAACCCACCTTGAATTCGTTACTTAAAAACATGGTTAAAGATGCCTCTTTTCTTGCTCCTCTTGCCTCTCTTGATTCTCTTTAACATTAGTAAACTCCCATTCAATAGGAATTCAAATTAAGAACCCACAAAGCATATTCACTAGAATTGATTCTAGAATACTTAAATTGATGCATTTCCTAAACTTCATGAACTAAGACCCTTCCAAAAATCCAGACCTTTGGGCCAATTTTCCATGATCATTTTGATCAGGTAAATTAAGAAATTTGATAACACATTCTTCTAGAATAATGCTCACCGTTGTCTTAAGTTTCTATTGACACCAAAATCATTCAATTTGGTTTAGATATTTGAAACGTGTACCCCAAAACATTTTTAGACTGTTCTTATAATGAATCAGTATTCTTTGCTCAATTTTCATCCAATAATCAAAATTCTTAGAGACCAAATTAAAACTATATTTTTCAGACAATTTGTAGCCCTATGTCTTTATTGTACTCCAAATTAAAAATAATTCTATTTGGATAACTACATAAAAAGTTATCCCTAAAATACTGAAGCATGTTCAAGTTGTATAGGAAAAACTTCGCTGCCACGATCCAAAGAAAGTTGGCTACGGCAAACTTTTCCAGATTGGAAAATTTCTCAGGAATTCTCAAAACTTGGTCGCGATGAACTAAAGAGAGTTGGCCACAGTGAACCAAAGAGAGTTGGCATCGGCGAACTTTCACAAAGGACTCATCTTCCCAATTTTCCAGGTGCTAACTCTTTACTTCCTACCTTTATTTAATTCCATTTTCACTTTCATTTAACTTATAACCATCACCAAAAACATGCTTGTTCATCAAATCAAGAAGAATGATACTTATACTTACTTGTTTTACCCAAAGCTCCTTCAATCTACATGAAACCCTAACTTCTCCAACATACATGATCATCATCTTTCAACGTAGTCTAGGCTAGGCTTTCACCACCAAAGTGAAGACAAGTAATTATTTAGAGTGGCTAGATGAAGGGTGCCAGCAAAGTTCAACGTTGATGTTTGGGTTGGGAGAAAGTCGTGAGTGAGAAGAAGAGAAAAGGAAAGCAAGTGGTAGGGCAAAATGAAAGACAAAGAACAAAACATGGTCTTTCATAGGTAAATGACGTGGGTAAGTTTAACAAGCACTGTAACAATTGCTTAGTGGGTGCCATGATAGTCACCACATAAAATCAATTTAACTCCTTATCATACCATTTAATCTCTAGTCCATTTGTCACCTAATTTCTAACCCAATCGTCTCCCAATTCTCAATGACATTTGTCATTAAATCTTAATGTCACATATAAAATTTTCCAATGAACTTTGACTCTCATTTCTACTACTATTCATCAATTGTTTTGCCATTTGTCATTTTTCTTAGTCCAAAATATCCTTAAATTCCATAAATTCCCAAATTTTCAGATATTTTAAAATTCACCAAAAATTATGAATCACTAAATACACTCTCCAAATCAGTTTTCAATATTTAAAAACCACAAATCCTAATCCAACTATTTATACTTCTCCCATTCGGTTTTCAATACAAATAATTCAAATTTCTCAATTTAAGCACATTTATAATCAATCCATAAATACCTCATAATTAATTTAAATCATGCTTAACTCCAATAAAATTATAAGAAAAATTTCGGGGGCCAACATTCATGGCCTTTAATATTGCATCATATATAAAAGCCTTATACCCTTATACTTTTAGTGACATTCCTTTAAGAATTGCTTCCTCAAAGCATAGATCTTATGTCAGGAAGTTGACAATACTAAACTAAAACTTCCTTCATTTTTTGATTATCATGTCTTGTATTATAATGGTGAATGGTTTGAGATCAAAGGCTCCATGCATGTGATTTTTCTTTCATGGAACTCATCCATCCAATTTGAATTGACCATTTCCCTGTCTAAATTTTCCTTTAGGTGCCTTTTTCAAGCTTGTTTGTTACTCCAATTGAAGAGCATCCCTTTAATTTCAAGTATGTTACCCCAACATTTTGCATATATTCTCTAAAGTTATTATTGAAATTCTTCAATCTAGCATAACCTTCAGCCTTATATTTATGTGATCCTATTGAAATCACTTGAAATGAGCCATAGACCTTACATTCATGTACTAATTTTCTCTAGCTTTATCCTAACAACCTCCTATAGAAGTTGAAATTAAATCTATAAACAAAAGTTACACATAATTGTATTTTTTCTATATCATTTTTATAAACACGTACATCATATGGTTACAAGAACCTAATAGATTAACCATTGATTTACTAGAGTCATATGCCACTATTACTCTAGCATAGTGGTGATCTTGATGATTGGTCATGAATTCCAAATAGTTCCCTAAAATCTTTAGTTTAGGAATATTCTCCTCTTTTATTTTTGTCTCCATAAGCCTAACACTGCTAGTTTAGTTTTAACCATAAAATATTTCAAAGCAACTAATTTATTAGCAATCGGTACACTTTATATTCTGATATACTATTGACTTCGATATTACGTTTGGAGCCCTTCCCTTTACCTTTCCTTCCCGTCTTCTTCTTACTGCAACTCTAGAAGCCTTCCAATTCAGGCTTTGTAGGTTCTTGGGTACAAGAACTATCTCCTATATTTGCTTCTTTGACCCTATAACATTCTTTCATCTTGCTATCAACAGTTGGGTTGTTTGGTTCTTCTGACCTCTCTTCATTAGATGCACATTATTGGGACACTTCCTTACTAATAGTACTTCCCTCTTCTTGAATGTTTATTAGTGCACTCCCCTCTAATATATCCATGCCTATTTCATTATCCATTCTAACCCTATGAACCTCAGGTGGGCTTGTAAATTTTGCGACGACTAAGCTTACCCCAATTGATTGTCATTATTTTTGTATCACCTGTGTGTTTCTTCTTCTGTTACTCATCCAAATTTATGAGCTCTAGGTAGTCCCCTTTCTCAGATATCCTACCAGTTGCAATCCATTGCTTGCCTTGTTGCTTTAAGGAGGGCTTCCAATTACCATATCAGGACAAAATCATTAATCAACTTTTATTCATCTTTAAGCCCATTAGTTGTATAGATTCAGGTATCTATTACTACACTAACATATACCCTAGCAAAGTTAGTTATCTTCCTTTTTACTGTATTTTCATTTGCGCATAAGGTTTTTCCTTAGTAGCTAGCAATAATTTTAATCTTTTTCTAGATCAATACTCTAGGGGAACATTGTTTATGACAATCTACATTGGCATATTTTCACGCTTAATTTTATCAAGTCTAATACCTATACCTGAATAAAAATCAAATAGTTGTGAGTATGTCATGGTCCTAACTCAATTATGCCTCTTAACTCCTTTTCTATGGTGAATTTAAATAATACATTATTATCTTTAGGGATTATAACTTGTAACTTTTTCCCCTTCCATACTTTTATGTCTACTTTTTATCATATGGAATGGAGGTTTTTTCCAAAGAAGAAGCTGACTAAGATAGTGTTCTACTCTTGGCTCCCTTGTTCATTACTTCTAATTTTGGTTACTTAAAGGCTCTCCCTTCTTTTCTGGTAAGGGAAATAGTTCATGGATGTTTTAGATGTTTACCCTACTAACTTTTTCTAGTTCATTTAAGTGCTGGTTGAACTTAAGAAATCTTTGTCTTTCTTCTTAGTCTTGTCTTTTCCTAAGAAAATAATAGTAGAGGTTTGTTTGATGAGAAGTGGTGGAAAGGAACTTGATCTTGGACATTTAGGTTGACACTTGCAATTCTAACATCCATTGCTTTAAAGGGTTACAAGTTAGTCTAAGGTAGGGCTAGCTTAAAAACGAGTACTTTAAAAGGTAACAAAAATAAGGCAGGAATTTAAAGGCAAGGAAGAAAATACTAAATTCTCCCTAAAGGGGGTTTTAGAATAGATAGGAGGAAAAGGAGTGAGTTAGCTTTTCTTATAAAAGCTAGTTTAAATTATGAGAGGTAGATGAGAAGGGTAAGAAGTGGATAAGCTAGAAGGTTGAGGTAGGTACAAGGTAAGGTAGGTGTTAGGCTAAGCTGGGAAAGGTGATGCAAACTAAGGAAGGGAGTGAAAGGATGAAGATAGTGAAGGAAAAAAACATGTAAAATATGGAACCAACGGTGGAATTTAAAGGAAACCATATATTAAACAAGACTTTTAAATAGGTTACAAGGGCAAAGTGAAGGTGGTAGCAAACGAAAAACGTCTCCATTATGGAGAGAAGGGAGAAATCCTCTCACTAGCCATTCTCACTTATATTCAAGAATCATAAATTATTCTACACTTGCTTTCGGCCTATTATACTTGTCATGATATTTATGACTCAATTCATCGTCCATTTGCTTTCAATAGCTTAAAAATGCAATATGCAAACAAGATTATGGGCAATCCTCACATAATATAATTTTGAATTAATTGGGTGCAACATGACAAAACTAGTACATGACTAATGCAAAAATTTAGATATAGGATGAAGAATAACCACCTTTCTTGACTTTCTTCACACTACTCCAAATCATTCAACAAACATCATACTTAGAGATAAATTCCTAAATTTATTCTCCATATTTAAAAATTGTTCTTCCTTTAATCATTTTGTCTAAATCTACCTATAACTATTTAACTTTATAATCAGCACATTGAAACAAGAAATGATAAAATTTTGGGTCTCAAATTCCTAAGTCAACACATAAGAGAATTTTAAATTGTTAATTATTTTTAAATTAGGAAATATGGTGTAATTGATAAATTTATTTTTTCTTTAAATTAAAAATGATTATAATGTTTCTGTTTTAGTTTTAAAGTAATTGGATTATGAACTACATCAAGAATGTTTGTATTAGTTAAGATGAAGGAAAGAGGGTCAAGATTTAAGAGCACTATTTCTTCTTATCATTTACTTGTCATATATCTTTGAAAAAAGAGCCAAATTAAACCTTAAAGTTTGAATCATAATTCAATCTAAACTCAAAAGTTTCAATATATTCAAAAGAACGTCTATCATTTCATAAATGTTTAATTTGAATCTCAACTTAATTTTTTCATCAATCGTAAAATGCAAAAAGTATATTTAATTTCTTTTAGTGAACCCCTTACTAGATGTGTATCTTACATGATAAGTGGGATCTAAAAAATCTCATCTCTCTCTCTCTCTCTTTAACGTCTCTTATATTTGTTCTTGTAGTGAAATTAATTGTTGTTGCTTTCCTAATAATTTTCTCTTTCACTTTACAAATGATGTTACAGATCTCTGCAAGCCTCAAAAATAGTTTTGTCATTGGAAGTGCTTTCTCTTCACCTATTGTTGGAGCACTACTCAAGGTTAACATCATTTTATGGTATAAAATTATCAGTTTACACCTTAAAATTAACTTGAAAATTGGCCATGTTTTGTTTCTTTTCCCGAGAGCCAAGAGACAGGTCTTCCTATTTTTGTTCTAGTTTACATTGTCGAAAGAATGTTCAGTCAAAAAAGGATTAATGAAAAGTATTATTTTTGTATATGTATATAAAGGGCCTCAAGAACAGTTTTGTTGAGTGATGATTGTTTTGTAACTTACAATACCTTTTATTTTCAAAGAGTGGATACTTCAAGAAAAGATTCATGGAAACTACTGAGTTTGAGATGCCTCTAGATTTCCATAAAGAACCAAAAACCTTTGATATGATTGCTTTGTTCATCTTACCCTAGTGTTTTGATCCCTCTGCACCATACCCTTGCAAGCCTTAGTATTAAACTTCCCAAAATTGTCGACAATCCAATGAATTGTATCCTCTTTATTCTCTTAGCAGGTTCGCATCTGATCCATAAGAATATTTAAATTTTGCTATTACCCATAGATTACCTTTGATGATCCTGTTGACTTTGGTCTCTGCATTCACCACCAGCTTAATGTGTTACAACTCTTCTACTTTAAAAAGAGGACCCTTGCAATGCCGATTGTCATACCAAAAAAATGTATTATCTCCATTTTAAATTTTGTGGAACACTAAGTCTTGTATCCAGTGCCTTGTCACTATAAGTCCCTGACATTAAAGGAAATTTTAAAGTCCCTAACATCCACAACTTTGTCCCTAAAATGTCCTTTGAAACTCAATCTTTATATTAAATCTTCATTAGTTACTTTTATCCTTTGATATTATTTTTTATTTTTATTTTAAAGTAGAGAGACCACAAAGCAAATATCAAGCTCTGCAGTGAAAGTTCACTCCGGCTAGCAGGGGAAAGAGAGTGACAAAGTTTGTTAATAAAGCTTTATACTTGGGAGGTTCTAATTGAACCAGCCATCGGTAAAGCAAACGGAGTCTATACTCTGGGAGACAAAAAATACCAAATTAATAACAACACTCGCTCTCTCTCTCTCTCTCTCTACATATTTTTTGTCTTCAGGTTCTTGAAGTTCATATGTTTGTCAACTTTGAATGTGTTTGCATGAAGTTTGTGCTTAAATAGATGATTTGGTTGCTTAAGAGCTCATTTTTAGCGATTTAAGAATCAAGTTGTGTTCATAAATGGTGCAAGTCCTTCCATATGTGCTCTTGGTCTTTGGACCGCCGGTCTAGTGAAGTACTCTATCACCAAAGAAGTAGAGTTGATCTCAACAAAGATCTTGCAAAACAGAACAATAGCTAGAGATGGAAACGCAAGAAGGCAAGAAAGAGACATAGCGACGAAGAAGTGAGCCCCATGAGAGATTCGTCGACACAGTGACTCAGCACGGTGGATAGGACAGTGGCTATTAGGTAGTGTTTCTCTATCTTATTACAATTTCTACATTGATGTTGGGTAGGACAAGCTACATCTCTTTGGTCGTCAAGGGGGAATCTGCATCATCAAGTATCTAAGTGAACGCTTTTACCTTTCGCTTATCTAATTTTCAGTGTGAGTTGGTGTCTGTTGACAGTGGCATATTCATTGGTCATCGACATAAGTGGTTCCCATCCGTGGTGGAGGTAAGGGCTGGCAGTTACAGCCATTCTTGCAGTTGCATTTATTATTGCATGTCTTCCTGTACAATCTTTGCTTTTGGTATAGAGTGTTATTTTTTTACGTATATTTCAAGTCCTCTATGTGGTAGTATCCCGTGGTTATCCATCTTTGTTTTTTCCGCTTTCTCGTTTGCCATGAACATCACTCATGATCTTCTGGTAACCTGGGTGGGGATCTATTTTACTCAACCGAGCAATGTGCGTAATGGGTGACATGGCAAATGGACAAGCTAGCTCGGGGTCATAATCTAAGCTACGGATGCAGCTCATGTTCAAATTGAACAAGAACGTTTGTTGGGGACGATGATGCGTGGATACATGTAATGCAATCGATAAACATAGAGTTTCTAGCATATCACACATCTTCTCCATGAACTTTCTTGAGCATCCTAACAAGTTTACCGTTGTCCACAAGAAGTCGTCATTCCTTTTGCGACCTATTGGTACTCCACTTACCAGCCTGATGATTAAGCTATTACAAGTCCATTAGAACTTTTCCTTCTTGATACAACAACCATTTATAAATAGCCTTTTCCATTAGAATCTCACCTTATCGGACACAGCGACCACTTTCACTTATATGCCTCAACAGTAGTTTCTCTGGGCGATTAAGCTTTGACAAGCGTGGTTAAAGTAAACTATTGCTCCCTATTGGACCACGTATTATATTGAGTAGGTGTCAACAGATTTTCTTGCTCTAATCAGTCGTGCCTTTTGTTTTCATGTTGGCATTATATGTGCATTACTGAGGCTCCCTTCGAGTGGCAAATTATTTTATTATTCATCTTAGTTTATTTCATTACTGTTTTATTATTATTTTTTAAAAGTATTTATTGATTTTCTTATTAGTATTAGTTTTATCATTATTATTATTTATTATTATCAATATTTTTATTTTTATTTTTATTTTTATTGTTGTTGTTGTTGTTGTTTCTACTGTTGCTGTTGTTGCTATTGTTGTTATTGTTGTTGTTTGTTTTATTATTATCAGCTTTTAAGGATGGCTTAGGATAGTACATGCAGGAAACGTGAGGTAGGAGGGATGCCTTTAAATCGAGCGAATGGAACAAGTGCAAACGGTTCGGAGCGCGCAGCATGCGGGAATAAAAAAGGAGATGACTTAATAAGGATATGCTCTTAGAACATTGGGACCCTCACGGGAAAGTCCTTGGAATTGGTAGAGATTTTAGAAAAGTATGAGATATAAATAGCATGCATTCAGGAGACTAAGTGGGCAGGAGCTAAAGCAAAGGAGATAGGGGGTTTAAAACTATGGTACTCGGAAAGTACATGGAAGTAGAATGTGATAGGTATCTTAGTGGACAAGGAACTTATAAACCGAGTGGTGGGGATCACAAAGGTCAAAATGATGGCAAATTTTGTTTTTAGCAGTGTGGTTCTTATTGTAGTATGTTCGTTTATGCTTAGATGGGCAACAAAAACGTATATTCTAGGCGGTGCTGGATGGGGTGCTTCTACAAATCTCTAATACTGAGCAGATCATCCTACGAGGTGATTTTAATGAACATATATGGGTGGATTCAGACGGATATATAGGAACTTATGGGGGCTTCAAATATGGCACTCGAAATGATAGTGGGATTGCTTTATTAGACATGGCCATAGCGTATGAGTTAGTAATAGCAAATTCCTTATCTAAGAAAAACAAAGCACACTTAGTGACGTTTTAGAGTAGCACAACCAAGACGCAAATTGATTATCTCCCTGTCAGGACAAGAGCCAGATTATGGTTCAAGGATTGCAAAGTGCTTCCGACCACATGCCTATCAACCCATCCTAAATTGTTAGTTTTGGAACTAGGAATTAAGGGTGGAGGTCACAGCAATTTACTAAGCAATGTCGCAAAATTAAATGGTGGAGGCTAAAAGAGGACATGGTGGATCATTTTAGGACTCAGGTTCGGTATAATACAACATGGGCTGTGAGTGGGGATGTTAATCGAATGTGACAAGGAGCAGCCCCTATAGTGAGAGAAACTGCCACAAAACTCCTAGGGATATCTAAAGGATAGGAGGTGGGCGGATGGAATCTTGGTGGTGGTCGGATGAGATCTAAGAGACGGTAAAGGCGAAAAAGAGAGCTTTTAAAAATCTTTTGGCAAGTGCAACAAAGGCAGAGCAGGTAACTAATAGAGTAAGGTATAAACTGGTAAAACAGACGGCCAAGAAGACTATTTCAGTGGCTAAAGGAGAAGCGTACGAGACTATGTATAGGGATTTGGATACATTCAAGGTGGCACAAAAAATTTTCAAGATAGCACGAGATAGGGAACATGAGACTGAGGATTTCAACCAAGTTTGTTGTATACGTGATGAAGCAGGACAGGTACTTGCAGAGGCCCAACCCATCAAGTGGAGATGGCAGAGATACTTTTATGGCCTATATAATGAAGACATATTGGTTAACATAGAGTTTGACGAACCCTCTGTTTCTGGACATTTTCTAAACAAGAACTCATGGGGGAGGGTCACAAGGGGAGAGATTACAAAGGTTTTGAGAGGGATGGGGAGCGGAAGGGTCGTAGGGCCAGATGAGACCCCTATAGAGGTATGGAAGCAAATAGGAGTTGTCGGTATTGAGTGGTTAGTTCATCTCTTTAATGTGATCCTCGAGTCAGCCAAGATGTCGAATGAATGGAGATTGAGTAGGTTAATCCCCTTATATAAGGCCAAAGGAGACATCCAACAATGTCACAACTATAGAGGCATCAAATTACTAAGCCATACCATGAAGCTGTGGGAGAAGGTAATTGAAAAGAGAATCCAGAGAGCTGCTTCTTTATCGGCCAACCAATTTGGATTTATGCCTAGTAGGCCTACGGCAGAAGCAATACATCTACTCCAGAGACTAGTGGAATGCTACAGCGAATGAAAATGGGATTTGCATATTGTTTTTATAGAATTGAAGAAGGCGTATGACAGGGTTCCTAGAGAACTCCTATGGAGGTGCTTGGAGGCAAAGGGCATTCCTATGACTTATATTAGAGTAATTAGGGATATGTATGAAGGAGCATTGACTAGCATAAGGATGATAGGAGAGAAGCTTCTCTATTGCTGTTGGACTACACCAAAGCTCGGCCTTAAGCCCTTTTTCGTTCGCATTAGTGTTAGATGAACTTATCAAACATATTCAAAGAAAGGTACCTTGGTGTATATTATTTGCTGACGATATTGTCCTGGTGGATGAGACCAAAAAGGGGGTCAATGTCAAATTAGAATGTTGGAGAGAAGCATTAGAATCGAAAGGTTTTAGAATCAGCAAGTCCAAGACAGAGTATTTAGAATGCAACTTTTCAGGAAGCCAGAGGGTATAAGTGGTCGCGGTAGCAATTGGTATTGACATCATAACACAAAAATTGACTTTTAAATACCTCGGGTCCATCATTCAGAATGATGGTAATATCGATGATGATATAGTACATCGTATTAGATCTAGGTGGATCAAATGACGAAGTGCATTAGGTGTTTTATATGATAAAAAGATCTCTTTAGAATCAAAGGGAAGTTTTATAAAATGGTGATTCGGCCAACCATGTTATATAGGGCAGCGTGTTAGCCTACTAAATGTAGACATACAAGATAGTTGTTGGTAGCAGAAATGTCTATGCTCAGGTGGATGTGTGACATTACCAAAAGAGATAGGGTCAAGAATTGTATGGTGAGAGACAGACTACAGGTGGCTAGTATTGCTGACAAGTTGAGAGAGACAAGGCTTAGGTGGTTTGGGCATGTGCACAGGAGGCCCTATGGTGCTCCGATATGACGCTATGAGAACATAACCCTTAGTAACTATTAGAGGAGAAAAGGAAGGCCTTACAATAACTGGAGGGAAGTGGTCAAGAAAGATATGTCAGAGTTGTCCCTTACTGAGATAGTGGTTAGAAATAGAAAAGTTTGGTGTGATCGGATAAGGGTAAACGATACCCTTTAAAATCCTCGTGCCATATACTTACCGCATAGGAAGGCCAACCCAAATATCCTTTCTACATTTGCTAGTGTAAGTTTTGGAGAAGGCTTTCGGGCCTTTAACTTGGTTTTTCAAGTTAGGTGTAGTGGGGAAAGATCCCGCGAGGCTGTCTAAAACCGTCGGATTGTCATATCCTTAGGGTCTCTGATTGCGGCTCGTCATTCAATCCTAAGATTGATCCTTGGAAACCGGTAAAAAAACTATAAATTCCAAGATTGCAGTATAAGTTGAACCTCGGGTCGTCTCACTTCTTGGAACAGACGAAAAATGGTTTAAAGCTAGCCTAAGTCAAACAAATGCAATAAAAGCTGATAAAAAGTTGGGGGTTTTGGTTTGTTGATCAAAATTGAGGAAAGTAATTAAAATTAAAGAAAAATATATAAAAGAATATTTTTTGGATTTTGGGAATTTTGAAACAAACTAAATTCAGACGATAATCAAATGATAGAAAATCCTCTTGAAAATGTGCTTAGGCTATCACGGTTCGAAATAAATTTCCAGGAATAAAATCCACTAAGTTTCCAAAAAATCAACCTTAAGGAACCCCTTAAGTCCAAGGATTTAATTAAATAACCATTTCATTAAAACCTTGTTAAAAACCTTAGTGTGCAAAATGGATATGTTCATGCAATTGGTCATTGGATCAAACACAATCAATCATATCAAACACAACCATGCAGATAATCAAGATTAATGGAATCACCTAAGACATATATGAGACCTCATATATTCAAGCACAAGATTCAACATAAACAGTATCCAAGTCACAAAATATTGTTCAACACATGATTAAACCCTAACCATGCTAATCTAATCATACCACTGTAATCTCTAACCCAGAGTTTTACAATAATATAATTAAAATTTCAGACAATATTCGACTACTCCCCTTTGAAGCCCACGGTGAACTCAAGCCATTGCTACATCTTCAAGAGGTCCGGAAGCCTAGCCACGCATGACAGTCGTCGTCCTCGACACGGTTGGTACTCCGACAGCATCCATGGTAGAGATGATCCTGCGGTGAAGAAGGTGATGGTACTGATGCTACTATAGACGATGAAGGATGGTCGATGATGGACTAGTGCGGCGAACGACAACAATGTAGGGTCGGATCGTCTCTATCTGGGTCTCCCGAATGTGTATGTGGTATCGGTCGTGTGGTGTGTCTGTGTATGTCTCTGTATAGTGTGTCAAGCCTCCTGTATTTGGTGAACCGCCTCCTTAATGACCTAATTCGGTAACTATTTAAAGAATCGAGGCGGGCCAGGTCGGAAGAGTGAGAGAAATTTCCATTTATGGTCCGAGTATCCGACTGCACGTCGCGACGTGTGAATTAATTCTCGTCGTGACGTGTGAATTAATTCTCGTCGCGACGTGTGCTCTGGCTTGCTCGCCGCGAGGTGTTAATATGTTGACATCACGACGTGTGGCTGTCTGTTGAGGCATCGCGACGTAGAATGTGGCATACATCGCGACGTGCGGCTTTGTTCTGCTGGACGCGTCGCGACGTCCGAGAAGGCTCACGACCTATTGACTTCTTGGCATGGTTGACTCCTTTGTGTTCCTATAATTAAATCACAATTTGCAGCATCAATTGTCCTTTGGAAAAATTATAATGCAATTAATATCAATTTGTAACAATTTT
>JAOQMR010000008.1:9330200-9347925 GCA_027563865.1 Erythroxylum pelleterianum | reverse complement strand
TTTTTCTTTCCTTCCCGTTTGTATCCCCTGATTTAATAACTCGAGGAGCTTTTGATAGCTGATAGTGAACGATCTTCATTGTGCTTTAATTTATTTTGTTGGATGCCTAAAATAATAACCTGTAGTTTATAACAGATTTTGGAACATGATGGCAGTATCGACATTATGGTAGCAGTAAGAGGTAGGCAAGAATCTCCAAAACGTTGGATATAGGTGGTAGCATGTGGTGATCCATGGTACTTGAAATTTTTTTATACTCTATTGACCTGTCTTTCCAGATTCTGAAGAAACCAGTAGTGGCTTTCTAATCTGTTTGTTTGGTCAATAACTTAGCACAAAGCGCTGTTAGGATTACCTAGACGAATCATTTGTAAGATTGATTGTCCTAGTTTTTTGCAAAGTTGCTATGAGCTGAAATCATAGTCCCCTTTTTATCTCGTTCTCTTTTGCTTTCAAAATATTGAATTATTGTGTGTATATTGAGCCATGCTTGTTTGATTATGGTTAAGGACGACAGTTCAGAATTGGCTTGAATACTCTTTGTTTTGTGTGACCAACAATGATGTTTATGATCTTTGAAGTTATTGTTTGTTTGCAGCTGTTGATTTGAAAAATTGATACCTACATTGGTCTTTCATCCTCCTTGTTTTTTCTGATCTCTAAACATATGCTTAGGTTTGGTTAATGGTTGTTCTTCTAGCAATAATTGGGCTTCTGACGTGTATGCTACCAATTCCAGTTAAACAATGAGTCAAATACAATTTATCTATTTTCCCAATTGGAAAAGACTTGTCCTTGGGTTGATGTGCGTACTTGATTTCAAGTTTCTTGCCTAACTGGTTGTCAAGTTTAAATAGTGAAGAACACAATATTTGTCTCCTTGAAGATTCCTGTTCTTGAAAAGAGTATTACTCTTCGTAAAATGGACTTAGTAAACTATGACTAATAAGAAGTTTGTTGACAAGATGGCTGTGGTTAGTTTTAGAACTTTATTGATGAGGCATTAAATGAGTTATATGAGAAATCTTCTACCAACAGCTACCAATTTCCATAACAATTCAATGAAAAGAAAAATGTTACTAGAGTTCTTAAAAATTAAAGCTGTATGTTCATGGATGGTTGATTTGGCAGTAGTTATTTTCACCTCAGAATAAGTAAATTAGTAGGTTTTAACCTAGTATTTTGCAGCATGAATTTATTCTGTGATAGTGTTCAAATGGCTGGTGATAAATATCTTACATAATTTCTTTAGTTTTAATTCATTTCCTGTACTTAGTTTTAGGTTAAAGCTGTGTGTGTCATGGATGGTTGATTTTGCAGTAGTTATTTTCACCCCAGAATTAGTAAGCTAGTAAGCTTTAACCTAGTATTTTGCAGCATGAATTTCTTCTGTGATAGTGTTTAAATGGTTGGTGATAAATCCCTTACCTAATTTTTTTAGTTTTAAGTCATTTGCTGTACTTGTTTCCTTTTTCTTTCTATTTCCTGGAGAATTTTCACATCAAGAGGCCCATTGTTCTTGACAGAAGGAGACAATCTACTAAATTATCAACAAGGAGACAGCCTACTAAATTATTAACAAAGTCAAATGGCACTGGTAAGTGTTGACCAGCACCACAGTAGCATATGCCCAAAATTATTGGTGTTGCCACTGATATTATCTACAACTTTGCAGAGAAAATATGAATATTTGTACTTTTTTGCCTATCGTTGGAGCATGTTGTATTGGTGTTCTGAAAATTCAAAATTCTTTTAGCATTAGATTTACCATGCAAATTGATATATTCACAAGATCTTTTGATTTTCTTGTGTTATGTCTGATAAGCAACAAGCTCAGTTGTTTTAACTGTCAGAGAATTCAACTCCTCTTCCGGTTAAACTTTTGTTATAAGGTATGCTAGAGGAGTTGCTTACCCTTCTCATCAGTTTCTTCTCCTGTGTATGGATGAATCTCCTATTAGTTGGTTTTGAAAGTCAGAAATCTAGAAACTACATCCAAGTATATAGACAGACTGGCTTGTTTAACTGAAATTTTAAGCATGACTGCAGCAGACAAGGGACATGTCTCATCAACCCATCTGAATAACAAAAAGATGGGGTTTATTGAAGTGAGACCCACCACCGCTCTCTCTTTCCTTTGCCTAATATTATGGTTCTAATTTGGCACTGTGACTAAGTCATTTGCTGCATATATGTATATATACTATTATTTGGTTATAATAAACGTTTGTTAACAAGTCACTGTCCTCCAATATAGCTTGTCTTGTTGCCTTGATTCCAAGCCGAGACCTTTGTAGTTTCTTTGGCTGATCACGTGCAGATACAAAATGAGCACTGGACCTGCTATTCTAGACTAGGTTAGATCGTCAATCTTCATTTTTGCGTTTCCTCACGAACTTTTCGACTAGATGGAGGATTCCTAAAATGATCATCAGGATCAAATGAAATCTTATTCTGGTGGACTGTAACCACAATTTTTGCAGTCTCATAAAGGTCGTGGTTTTGTTGCTTATAGAAGAAAAAAGCACTTTAAAGTTTTAACCTGTGGTTAAAGTGGAAGTGCCATCTTTCCTTTCCTTGGTAGAACTACCTTTTGGTGCTTCAGTCAAGATAGTGCACGTGAGGGCATGATGGATTGGTGGTCACAGTGCTCATAGGGATTGGAGCGGGGAATGAGGATAATTACTACGTAAACTTGCTGGCATTGCCAATATCCTCGATTAAACAAAAAGGCCCTTGAAGAAACCAATGGCAAACAAATGTCACCTTTCCTGTTACCCTTTATCTTTACGTTGCGGAGTATTTACCATGGAAGTGAAATACAGGCATCGTCTGTACTGTCAACATTTGGTTGGGTTTTGCCCGAGAACTTGCCTTGCCTCTTCATTTTCTCTTAAAAGTTCTTCAGAGAAACTCCATTGTGGTGGCCAAAGAGTTCAAAGCTTGGCAAGTACCCAATAAAGTGCTAGAGTTTGATTAAATTCCCTTCTCATGTAAAGCGAGAGATAAAAAGGAAAGAAACTTAAATTGCCTCGAGTGTTTGTTTACTGTTTAGTATGACGAATAAGAGTGTTGTCATTCACGTATCAGACTTTAAATTCTGATGATAAGGATCTAAGGTATAATATTTTTTCTAAAATCTAATTGTTATTTTTTATTGGTATCAGAGGAGTTATTTGCTTAATTAATTGAAACAAGACGTGGAAGAAAAAGAAACTAGTGTTGATCCTCATGCTTGCTAATTGTTACAGCTTCTTACAATGAACCTGGTTTAGGACACCTGGAATCCTGGATATGTCATAATGTTATATTGGTTGGGTAGCTACCCCACAAAGCTTTCCTAAATCCCACAGATTCAGGTTCAGCAGCAGCACTTAACCAGTAACCAGCTGGCTCATCCAGTTACGCTTACTGAAAGAACAGAACTCAGAACAGCTGTGCTGTGCATAGTTATCGTAAAAGAAGTCCGCGTTTACCGGCCTTGGATTATATGCCTCTTCGACAACCCATTTTTATACAACTCTTACCAAACCCAGATGTCTCATAGTTTTTGTCAAAGAATCCTATCTATCATGAATTTCCCCCTCCTTCATTACAATTTGTCCATCTCGCTTGACTTCATTCAGATTAACAGAATACATCTCCAGCAGCTGCAAAATCCGATGGAAATTCTACCAGCAAAAAGCATTTACAATCCTTGCATATGCTTGAATTCCATGTTCAAGAGCTAAAGAAGCATTTGACTAAAAACTCAATTATGAAGCATCATTATTGAGTTAAATGATTCCAAAGATAAAAAGACCAAAGGAAAATGATTGATGGGTTAATTGAAATCAATTAGTGGGAAGGCAACCGAAGAAATTTGTTGGTGACCTATTACAAATGGTGTATAAAATGACAGGAAGATGGAATCCAAAATTTTTCAAACTCCAAAAGGTTCATCAACCCCTCAATTCCTTAAATCAAAATCAACTTTATCCACATGGGGTTCATGGGTTTGTTGCTAGGCGCTTGTGCCCATATACTTGAGCCATCAAAGTTTTCTTGTCCACCATTGTTTTGACCCTACCGGATTATTTTAAGCTTCGAAGACCTAGTGATGACCCAAAGTAAACAGCTAGTAAAAGCTCTCTCTCTCTCTGTCTCTGTAAGCCTCAAATTGGACAGATACTAACATTTTAAGCAACTGATAGCTACCAGAAGGAGAATCACCTAACTCTCTCCGCCTCTCTCACAAGCGTTTACTCTCTGGAACTAGCAAAAAGGTGCAATTATATGGAGTGGGTTTGATCTAAAGTGAATTCATATTTTCCAAAACTGAGAAAGTATATATCTAGGAAAGAGAAAAAACGGAGCAAAAACAGAGTAAAGAAACAGAGAGAGAGAGAGAGAGAGATACGTTGATGGGTGGGATGACATCGTCGATGGCGGCGAAATTCGCCTTTTTTCCGCCAAACCCACCTACATACAAGCTAGTAACGGACGAATTAACGGGTCTTCTGCTCTTGAGCCCCTTTCCTCACCGTGAAAACGTCGAAATATTGAAGTTGCCTACAAGAAAGGGCACAGAGATAGTTGCAATGTATGTGAGGCATCCCATGGCCACCTCAACTCTGCTTTACTCTCATGGCAACGCTGCCGATCTGGGTCAGATGTATGAGCTTTTCATTGAATTAAGCATCCACCTGCGTGTTAATCTCATGGGGTACAGATATAGTTAGTTACTCTTTACTACTTTGGATTTGATGTTTTAAGTGCTTTATCATCTTGGTTTTTGGAAATTTTGATCCTTTCTATTTTCTTGTTTGTGAGGGTTTTCTGGTTCTAACAATTGGTTATTGTTATTTAGTTATTGTAACCTGGAATAATTGCTGGGTTTTATTGTAACTGTAGGTTTTAGTTCGTGAAGAAATTGGTGTTAGGTAGTGCTAATTGCTTTAACAGCTGAAATGGAAATTTGGTTGGACTTCTTATTAATCAGAGAAGATCATAATTGGTGTTTATATATTTGGCATATTTAGAAAATTGTAGTAATTTGGTAGAGGTCCGTAATACTTGCCAGTGCCTTGCTTTGATCAATCCTGTTGTTTGGAGAAACTAGATGGGGTGTTTTTATAGTTGTCCTGGTATCTTACAGAAAATTGTCCTAATATTTAGTGGATAGATATCTCCTTGTCCTTGTACCTTCTACCATTAATATCTTTGTTCATGATTTAAACTTGTCCATAGTCACCTCTCAGCACACATTTTCCCATCAATGTCTTTTTCATTCTTATAACCAGAACTATCTTTGAAGTTCATTTTCTCTTCTTTCATGAACATTTATTGTAGGTATGATTATTCTGGCTATGGGCAATCGTCTGGAAAGGTTTGCCGTAAATTTGAACCATTAATTCTATGAATTTTCTGGTGCTGATATTGTAACCGAAGTGCGAATCTAAGACCCATTTCCTGCATTGCAGCCAAGTGAACAGAATACATATGCAGATATTGAAGCTGCATACAAGTGTCTTGAAGAAAGCTATGGTACCAAACAAGAAGATATCATCCTTTATGGACAATCTGTAGGAAGTGGGCCTACTTTAGATCTTGCTGCTCGCCTGCCTCAGTTACGGGCTGTTGTTCTTCACAGTCCCATACTATCAGGTCTAAGAGTCATGTATCCTGTAAAGCGTTCATATTGGTTTGACATTTATAAGGTATCACACATAGCTTTTCCCACAATTCTATTGCTGCTTGAGCTCATCCTTCTCATTTTTCTAATCTAATGGGGTTGTTTTGTATCGTTTTCTTTTGCAGAATATAGACAAAATTCCACTTGTTAATTGTCCTGTCCTTATCATTCATGTAAGTAATAATATTGTTAGACCCATAGAACGATGTCAGGCCTTTCCTTTGTTTTATATTTTCTGGGGTGCTGAGTCTTGGTTACAAGCATGTATCAACTAGAGCATACAAACTACTCAATTTTCTTAATCTGCATTTTGAATTATCTTGTAGACCGGAGTGCATGTTTTCTGGAGTTCTTCAACTCCAGGCATGATTGTTAATTTCAAAATTATTTTGTTTCAATAACCAAAACATGTTCTCCTGTTGATCGCAGTTTTTGATATAATCACCATCTTTGCTACATTGCTGTTCTATCTTTAACAAGCATTCATTTCAACATTTGCTGAAAAGTTCTGTTGTTGTAAATTTCAGTCAACAATATTGAATTGTACTCTTCTATATACTGTATTAATCTTCTCCCTTTCATTCTTCTATTAATATCAACTGGATATGTTTTATTCAGGAGTTGTGGTATTTGTTTTCCAATTTTTGAAGCTTGAAGATCCAGAGCAAGCAAATCATTTATCAGTGATAGAATGAACAAAATAAACCATAGGCCAGGAATTCCCAAATACCCTCTATAATTTTTGGAAGGACAATGAGTAGAGTAATATTCATCTAAGTTTGATATAATCATGTAGATTATGGCCGTTAAAGGCCGAAGTACATCAGCAACTACAAGAATAGGTCATCCAGTAGAAACTGACCCAAGGAGCTGGCCTATCACAGAAGAGAAAAGTCTTAAATAGATAACATGGATGGGCCATCCTTTTATTCCTGTTACTTTTGTATGTATTCAACTATTCATATCATTAAGGCAGTCGGCTGACATCACTTAATTTGTTGTATTTCACTGCCTCAGAAATCTATCATATCCATCTAAGGTGGATCTTGTCTTCTCTGATATTTTGTATTTGAATAGTTTATTGTATGGAAGAGCTATAATTTACTAAATGACAGCCACAAGTACTTTCACTTTCTTTAATTGTGCATAAACTTTTCTTCAGCTTTTTAGTATTTGTCTTTCTTATAGTTCATTGTTGTATGTAGTTGTTGAAGTTGACCTTTTTCAATTTTGGTTCACTGCAAGGTTTCCCTTTTTTTTCGTTCTTTTTAATGCTTTGGTCATGGATCTTACAGTACTGGTACATGTTCAACATTGGAAGTGAAAAGGAATTGGTGCAAAGACTTCTTAAGAACTTTGAACTCTGTTATTTTGGTTCTTGGATGTTTTGAACAAGACCCTTGAAGCATGAAACTCTAACTGCTTTCTACTTCCATTGCCTCATTTTCATGTTTAGGGAACTTCAGATGAAGTTGTTGACTGCTCTCATGGTAAGCAACTATGGGAACTATGCAAGGAAAAGTATGAACCACTTTGGCTCAAAGGGGGGAACCACTGCGACTTAGAACACTATCCAGAGTATATCAGACATCTGAAGAAGTTCATTTCAACTGTTGAGAAGTCCCCATCTCAAAGATACAGTTCAAGGAGAAGTACAGACCAATTCGAGCAGTCCCGTAAGAGTACTGACGTATTTGAGGTATCCAGGAAAAGCACAGATCGTAGAGAGAAGCCGAGGCACAGCACTGATAGGCCTGAGAAACTAAAAAACCAGTCCAGCCATGCTGAGAAGCTGGAAAAGTTGAAGAAACAGTCCGGTAATACCGAGAAGTTGAGGATTTCCTTTGATCAAGTTCAGATGGAAAGGTCACGAAGGAGTGTAGACTGCCATGAAAAGTCCCGGAAAAGCATTGATCACCAACTGGAAAGAGCAAGGAAAAGTGTGGACAGATTGGATAGAATACGCACTGGTTAATACTCAAAAGCAAAAGTAGTAGAATTGATGCATGGGTTTGGTGGTTTTGGTGGGTAATTTATTTGGTCCTTTTCCGGTTTCTTTGGTTGTTGGGTTATTCTTGTCTTTATAATGACAATGGCGTGAAATGAGAAAGCTTTGATGTTCTGATGGTTTATTACGGAGGGATCATTATTCATCAAGCTTATGTGATCAAAATAATCGCAGATACAAATTAGTAATATCAAATTACATCACTTCAAAAAGATATGCAAAGTTTGCTATTTTTTAAAATTAAACTTTTCAAAACCATAGTTTCAGGACAAAGACTTACCCGACACATGAACTATTTATCTTTACGACATGGTTTGTCATTTCTTCCTCAAGTTGACTTACAAAAGAAAATATTCCTAAAGTTGATTGATTAATTTTACAACACATTCTCCGTACTTTCGGCTATTCCTAATCACAACCCTACTTTTTCATTTTTTGGCTATATATTACTGTTGGGATTTTTGAAATAGTATCCTAATTGCTATCTTGCAAGTTGCATCCTTCCTTGCTGCTGGGAAGATTGGAATACTATTGGTGTGGACCAGCAGAAGTTTTGAGGACTGGGAAGAGAAAAGCAAGATGGAGATGAATGCATTAATAGACCTGGGAAACTTATGTATTGGGACAGAGAGAACCAGACCACTCTCAAGCATTAAAGGGGTTGAACATGGACCTAGTGACATCATCTACTCGCAGGAAGGTGGCACTCTGCGCCTTACGTGTGCAATTGCTGTTAATATCTTTTCTTTGCAGATTATTGGTACTTGATGAGCAATAACTGTGGTGAATTTAGCTTCTTGAGTTCCCCATATTCACCAGAGTTAAACTCCTACCCTCCAATAACCCTGTGATAGTTCAGAGATGAATATGAGATCAGAAGTGTGTTCTCCATTGACATAATCTGTATACATCTACAGTAGGTCATTATTAAGCATTCTGAGTGACAATTACAAGATCCCTGGACTAACCAGCATATAGGAAACTTTCAACACTGCAACATTGATCTTCATTGAAATGCCAAGTTTGACAACTTTAACATGAAACTCGAAGCCAATGTCACTTGAGCCAACCGATACGCCGAATTTCGGCTCCACAGACCATCTGAATTATCATGCTACCAAACTTGGTATAACTGAACAAAACAAACTCCCAACTTCTACATAATGTTCTCCTTTTGTGCGTCATACTCAAATGAAGAGAAATTACTGGAGGACTTCTATGCCCAGAATATATGAAGAAAATCAGTCCCCTCCATACAAGTCAAAAGAATTGAGCAGAACCTTCAACCAGGGAGAAGTTTGGCTTGTGCTCGCTGTATTCAACTATGGCTGTTGGTGGAAGCTTCCCAATGCAAATTTCATGCACTGTTGCAAAAAGTGGAAACAACTCTAGCCACCCACGGTAGCTTAAAACTTCATACACCTCTCTTGCCGTTGAAACACCCTTTAAGGAAAAGAAGATTGGGTAAGTAAGCCACTACCCAAAAAAAAAAAAGATATTTCGAAGCTTCAAAGGCCCTTTTTCAAGTGCTCTAAACGTAAACAATCACTCTTCTAAGTTCAAAGGAAGGATAAGTCGGTTGTTATTTGTTATGATTTGACAGGACATCTGATCCATGCCTGATAGAAGTAATTACCATTACAAATAGAATCTTTCAACATAGTGATTTAGTTTAATATCCACCTGTAATTTCTGGCCCTGTAGCATCTCTGCTTCAAGTTCATCAAAGGACCTTCAGGCATAAACAGGGAGGAAAAATATTAGTACTGATTTTACTGAATTTTATGCCTTCAATAGAAAAAAACTACCTTTTCCCGCCATTCTTTGCAAACGCCTCCGCAACTTTTCTGTTTCTTCCTCCCACTGCCATAGGTTGTGAATCCTGAATTTCCATGTTATAATAAAAACAAAAATAAAGAAAATTTAAATATTTCCTTACAGCATGTTGTGATGAGATCAGCCACACCACAGCTTTCAAAGAAGGTGCTGTCCTTAACTGATGAAAACAAAAGCTTGGACAAAGCTCTCATCTCCCTAAGGCCAATTCTCATTATTGCAGCCTACATTACAGAAAAACAGTGAGTATAGAAAAGGTAAAAAGAGCCTTCAAACCTGGTTGAAATTGTTTCTAAATACCTTAGTATTATTTCCCATTTCTAGGCCATCCACGAAACCTGTCCCATCCGAGGCCAATTACCCTAATCACTCGTAACGATATCTCAACTAATAAGGTAAATAAGATTGTAATGGTACTGACCTGCTGCTAGGGCCACAACATTCTTCAAGGTACCACATAGTTCAACGCCCTCTACATCCTGGACCTAATCATTCGTAGAATACAAAAGGAATGAGAATGAGGTTTCATTGCGTATTTAGTGAACTATAGCACCCTTCAAAGAAACTTATCACAGTATTCATGCTAAATTTTATGCAATTAAAATATATCAATTGGAAACATTAAATATAATACTCACAGGTGTGACCATAAAATAAGAAGTATTAAACAACTGAACCCATTTCTCTGCAATCTCCTTATTCACTCTGTACCCAACCGTTGCCTCACTAAACTTTTCTACAGCAATCTGAAAATTCAGTTTTCAATGCTTTAAACACCCTGTAATGGGAGAACCGGAAACAAAAAAGAGTTGTGAAATTAATAGCTAACCTCATTTGCAATGTTTGCCCCCATAAGCACACAACAATTGACTTTAAGCTGTTCAGATATGAGAGAGGATATCATGCATGGACCTTCCATCTTAACCTCCATTCCTTTGACGAGTGAAATAGCCTCCACACCTTGCTTTATTTTCCCAGCAAGCCTCTTGCATATCCCCTCCATGAACTGATGTGGGGTCACAAACACCAACATGTTTGCATCTCTAACTGTATAATTTGTGCATTAGACTATGATAGCCACGCGATCCATCTTTAAACCACAACAGGTAAATCTTCATCTAAGCAAGAAATTGAATACCTGCATTATCAAGATCAGGGTCTGCAATAACATTTCTACCAAGCTCTATTCCAGGGAGATACTTAACGTTTTCCTATTAAAGAAAGAAAGAATATTACAATGGGGAAATTCATTTCTCATGTAATTAAATTTGAAATGAGTTTAGTAGACTGTTACATTGGTTCTGTTGATAACATCAGTTAGCTTTTCACCGCTTGGTAATGTCTCCTCAAATACCCACATCCTCACTTCATCTGAAATTTTATCAGAAAATGAAATTTTCATTCGGTTGTCACCCAAATCTCCATCTTTTCCAAAGAAACAAGCAAAGTTGCATCTCTTCTTAATCACCTCTTCTAATGGGTTAAAGGGACAAGGCTGTGTGAGAATAAAACCCCACCAAACATGACTCATTACAAGTTTTACTCTGGCATTATCAATCCGCAACAGGACATAGCGACAGCTTTTTTCAGCAGTCATCAAGCAATCATATAGATAGTAATCAAAATAAATTTGATAAAAAGAAAAACCAATTTACTTGCATGTCACAATACAAGGATCTAAAAACTAAGTGAACCTTGAGAAACATACAGAGTAGCCGATTGAAAGTAACAACCAACACATAAAGTTCCAAGACTTGGAATGCAGAAAAGAAAGATCAATTAACCCAATCCATGCTTTGTTTTTTCCGTGTTCACAACAGCCAAGCCCGTCAAATAATTTGTTAAAATTTTATTTCAATAACATGGCTGAACATTATAAAGAAACATTGCATGCAATTAAGTCCCATGAAACATTGACATTCAATGTTCAAAACTCCAAATATTCTTTCCAAGAGGGCATCCAGGGAACACATTAATATCTAACAAGTACAATTTAAACTTCTAAATTATGATCAAGATACGAAAAACACACCATGAAAAGAAGTGAGCTTGAGGGTGTTAGAAGCAATGAGCTTGGCAGCCACACTACCCCAGTTGCCGCTACCCACAACAGTAACTCTAAATTTCTGTGAACCACCATCACCACCAGTTTCACCTTGCTTAGAGAAGCTGTTAGGTGGTGCAGTTCCTTGGGATTCCATGGCGACAGGAGGAGCCATGAAGAAACAAGAGAAAGAGAAAGAAAGAAAAGATAGAACAGGCGAGAGATGGCAACGAGGGACTATGGGAATGTGAGGCGTGTGTGACAATAAAGAAGAAGAAGAGGAAGACAGAATAGGACGATATATGGGCAACAGAAAACGCATCGGGACGAGAAAGCTCAGACACGTTTCGTGGCAAACTATGGGTTTTCGGTGTTTCTTAGTTGGCTCCTCGGCGATTCACTCTATGTCTTTGGTCATGTCCTCTTTGCAAAAACATGGTTTTTTGTTACAAGTGTCCTAACGTAGAAAGTGGTTAGAAAGGGCCTTCCTTGGTCCATTTCTTTGGTATGAGTTTTTGCTCCAAGATTCAATCTTCAGACAACAATTACGAGAAACGCCGTATGGAATTACGAAATTATTTGATTTAGACAAATATCAAACGTTTGTGTTTTTGGCTTTTCCACTCCAGACTGAGGTCTTACATTGCATCAATGCCTTTGTTTCTGTTTTCGTTTGTCATCTTATGTATGAGATTATCCATTTATTCTATTCTCGCGTGTCACCTTATACTCGAGATCATCCATTTATTGGAAGCAGGTGTTATAAATATTTATAATTGGACTAATATAATCAACTTAACCACAATCAAATTGCCTAATGTATATTTAATAATCATAATGATATGGTTAATTTGTTAATTACATTTGAAGCACATGTTAATACCCTAATAACTATATATTGACCCATTAAACTATAGTTCGGGCCCGTTTGGTTAAGCTTTTATCAGTAGAGCTTTTGTCAATAGAGCTTTTTTGAGAAGAACTTTTTTTAAAAGTCAGTTGATTGTTTGACTGTCGATTAAAAAAACAGCTTTTTTAAAAGAGCTTCATATGGTAGACTGTTTGGCAACATAAAAATAAAAAATACTTTTATTAATTTTAACTATATTTTATTTTATAATAAAATTATTTATTAATATGAAAAATAAATATTAAAGGAATCTTTTGACTCGTCGTCTTCTTCCTCCGTACTGCATCATAAACACCACCTCCCTCTAAATAAGAATTGATTAATTTTTCTTCATTAACTCATTAGTAAAATCACTTCCCCGTTTTTTTTCTCTTCAATCTTCAGCTTCTTAGATTGTGGTTGTCCCACCATCACTTCTTGAGATGATACAAATGATCAACAACAGAGAACAAGAGAAGCAAGAGACAGAAACATAAAATAAGATTTCTTAAGTTCTTCTCTTTCTCTTCTACCATTTCTGCTTCCAGGAAAGAACCAGTATTCTTCACTCCCTTGTGACTTCAACTAAACGATCTAAATACTGACTAAACGATCTGAGTAATGGACAGCTGAAGAAATAAAAATCCAAGAGAATGAATTAAAAAATGAAGCAAAGATATAAACTTGAGATATTAAAAAGTTCCTAGCTCCAAAACTTCAACTTGCCTAATAAACGAAAAGATAGAAAAGAAAAGGAACAAACTTGACTAATAATTCACAGTAGAACTGTTGGCTAAAAGAAAAAAAATCGATGACTATTGAAGCATCGCTATAAGAAGGTAGCCAGAAAAAGCCAGAACCCGCCCTTGTAAAAAAAATCTAAAAAGGGAGAGGATGCAGACGACGCAAGAGGATAACAGAAGGTTGTTTATGTTATTTACGTAAGTGACGGAAATAACATAAAAAACAGCTTCCTGAAAAAGCTAAAATTTGGGCTTTTTTGAAAAGCTTCAAATTTTAGCTTTTGAAAAAGCTATTTCTATAACAAATGTGCTTTTGAAGTTTGCATTCAAACACCCATTTTTTCCTAAAAATAACTTTTGTGATAGAAAAAAGTACTTTTGGAGTCTCCAAAAGCTGAACCAAATAGGCACTTCATATCATTCATTTAACAATGAGACAATTAGTCTATTTTACCCCTTAGAGTAGAACATGTCATAACATATGACATAAGGTGAGATTGTTGAGTGTGATACATACATAGTCTGTGAGTGGGTGAAAAAGGGCAAGGGCCTTCTACCATTAATGTCTCTTGCACAAGTTTTGTGTTTTTTTTTCTCTTTGATAGGTTTGGTGAAGCATGGAGAGGGTGCAAGTCCAAATGCCAAATGTTGGCGGTATGAGTTCATCATTTTGTTATGCTCTAAATAAAATGTGATCTTAGTTGTTGAATGTGGTAAATGACTGCATTTATTATAGCAATTGGTATCAGAGAACCAAGTCATTTGATTTTAGGGCTCGATTTTTTGGTTGTTTAAAAAGTTTTCGGTTGAAATCGTTTTTTGTCGAAACAACTTCGAAATGATGAGTTATTGGTTCAGAAAAGATTCTTGGCTATTGTTGTTGTGTTTCACCTCCGTTTTGGACAAAGAACCACAATTTTTGAATAAGTTTTTCGTGTTTTCTTCCATGGCCGAAATGGGTTTAATGCTTTCATTTTTTGGAGCACCTTTAGCTGAAATGGATATGGGAAATTCATAGAGCGTGAAAAATGGAAGAAAACGCCTTAAAATCGTAGGAAAAGGAGGTCGGAAGATGGAGTTCCAACCGGGTCGGACTAGCGGGTCCGCGGGTCAACTTGCGGACCCGACTGGAGATTAGGGACGATGCATACGGTGAAGTCCAGCGCTAGGGCGACCCACGCCCCCGACCCGACCTATAGTTTTGAATTTTATTTTTATTTTTAAAAAAAATTTTGCACGCGCCCCTTTTTTGTGTTTTGCGCTAAATTTTATTTCTAATTTTTCTTATATGTTTATGCATAAGATTAGTTAGTAATTTTATTTGATAATTATAATTGTTTTAATCTTATTATGGCAGAAACATTTTTTTGTTAACAATAGTTAATGCTTATTTTTACCTGTTGTAGAATTGAGCATGTGAAACTATTCATGATGAGGAATTTTTAAATATTAACGTATATTTAAATTTTGTGTTTTTCCTCTAAAAAAACGCTAAGATCCATACGGGTAATTAATTGTCCTGTCAATAATTATTGCTTAGTAGGATGCTTAATATGGTGAAGAAATTTTATTAAAATATTATGAACCGCACAATTTTTCTATCGTTTTGAAAGTATATTGATGATTTGGTTGTGATATTTTAATAAATTGTTCTTACCTGTGAATAAGTTCTATATTTATTTAAGGAACTCTAGCATGAATGATATAGTTAATTTTGAGAAAAAGAGCACGAATTGCATGATTACGTTTTAACATGCATATCATAGTTATTGCTCTTGGTTCTCATCCAGCTTTAAGCAATCCGAAAGTCTCTGCTATCCTGACGTTGAATGGAACGAACCATAAGTAGTGGGTTGAATCTCTCATGATGAATTTGACCATCATGCGAACGGACTTGGCCTTGAGAATTGATCCACCACAAAAACCTGCTGATGATGCTACTGAGAAGGAAAGGTAATCTTATGAGGAGTGGGAGTACTAAATGGCATGGTATGTGATGGGGACTCTTCCCTCTCAATTTGATTCAATTAGATCAAGTTATAATGCTCATAAAGAGCAATGGACTGTTGAGAAGATGACTGCTATTCTTGCTAAGGAAGAGGATGATATGAAAAAAGGAAGGGCAAGAAGCATCTCTATGATAACAGACCATGACAATTATCAAAAGAGAAAGTTTACTTCTAATAGCTCAGGTGATCAGAAGCTTGTCAAGAAGAAAGCTGCCGGTGCTAAAGGAAGTGGATAGGCGGCTACATCTTTTGTTAGTCAGAAGAACAAGTTTTTCAAAGGGAAGTGCAACTTTTGTAAGAGTTTTGGGCAAAAGAAAGTTGAATTTCGAAAACTCAAAACTCATTTAGAGAAGAAATAACTGTTTGTGATGGTTTGTTTAGAATCAAATGTTATTGATGTACCCTTAAATACTTGGTGGTTAGATACTAGAGCAACAATTCATGTTACGAATTTCTTGCAGAAACTGACAAGTCAAAGAAGGGCGACTAAATCTGAGCAGTATGTATACATAGGAGACGATACCAAAGTCAAAGTTGAATTTTTTAGGACAGTTATTCTATAGTTAAATACAGGGCATCTTTTGGTGTTACATGATGTTGCTTATTTACCCTCTATTAGGAGGAATTTGATTTCTTTATCTATTTTTGATAGACTATGTTATAGTCTTCTTTTTGGAGTTGAAAAATTGACTTTGTATCGTGACTCTCTTTTGGTGGGAAATGAAATTTTATGTGAAAGTTGATACAAACTTGAATTGAATGATTGTGTTATTGTTGCTTCTTCCTCTTCTCTTAATACTGTTGTTGGTTCCAAACGCATGAGGTTGGATTTGAAATCTTCTATGTTAAGGCACAAACGTTTAGGGCATATTTCCAGAGACAGAATGGATAGGTTAGTAAAGGATGGTGTACTACAGGATCTTGATTTTTCAGATTTCACTGCCTGTGTTGACTGTATTAAAGGGAAGTTGACTGCCAAGGATAGAAAAAGCAAAATAAACAGGAGTTCAAAATTGTTAGAGTTGATTCATACTGATATATGTGGACCATTTATTTCACCTGCTATGGGTGGTTATAAATACTTCATCACTTTTATTGATGATTTTTCCAGGTATAGTCATGTGGAGCTCATTCTTAAAAAATCTGAATCTTTGGAAGCATTTAAGATTTTCAAGACGAATGTTGATCTTCAAAAGGGGTATTATGGGCGTTATAATGAGAGTGGAAGGAATCTGGGGCCTTTTGCTAGATACTTGCAAGAATGTGGTATTGAAGCAAGGTATACAATGTTGGGACATCTCAGCAAAATGGAATCGCTAAAAGAAGAAATCGCACACTTCTTGATATGTTGCGGTGTATATTGATTCATTCTAATTTGCCTAAATTTTTGTGGGGTGAGGCATTGAAGACAACAACTTATATCTTGAATCAAGTACCTAGCAAATCAGTTCCAAAGACTCCATATGAGTTATGGTCAGGCAAGAAGCCAAGCTTGCGCCATTTTCATATTTGGGGATGCAAAGCAGAAGTGAGGCCTTATAATCCACAATCTAAGAAGTTTGATCCGAAAACTATTAGTGGCTACTTTGTAGACTACACCATCAGATCAAGAGGTTCTAGATTTTATTTCCCATCTCACACAACCAAAATTATAGAATCAGATAGAGCTGTCTATTTTGAAGATGAATTTGACTCAAGTCAAGAGTCAAGATAAATTTTATTCAGGGAAGAACGCATTATAGTCCCTGTATATGTTACTTCAAGTCCTACTAATGATCCTATGATTGAACAGATTCCAGTATAATCTCATGATGAACCTCAGAATCAAGTACAGGATAAAGTCATTGATACTGGGATTGATGAAATTGTTGTCAGGAGTTCACAAAGAACACATAGACCTGTCATTCCTGATGACTACATTGTTTATTTACAGGAACATGAGTTTGATGTATGAGATAATACTGAACCAGTTAGTTTTCAAAAATCCATGAGCAGTCCTTAATCTGCGTTATGGATGAATGCAATGGAAGATGAGTTGAGTTTTATGTCACAAATGGAGTTTGGGAGTTGGTTGAACTACCCAAAGCTTGTAAACCTATCGGGTGCAAATGGGTTTACAAAATCAAACATGACTCAAATGGACGAGTAGAAACGTATAAAGCCAGACTTGTAGATAAAGGCTATAGTTAGAGAGAAGGGACTGATTTCAAAGAAACTTTCTCACCAGTTTCTACAAAAGATTCATTACGAATCATTATGGCTATAGTTGCTCATTTTGACTTAGAACTCATTCAAATGGATGTGAGGACCGCCTTCTTGAATGGGAATCTATATGAAGATGTCTATATGACCCAACAAGTTGGTTTCGAGATAACTGGTAAAGAGTACATGTTTTGCAAGCTCAGGAAGTCTATTTATGGGTTAAAACAAGCATCAAAGCAGTGATATCTCAAGTTTGATATGATTGTCACTGCAAATGGCTTTAAGGAGAATGTAGTTGATCAATGTATATATATGAAGTT
>JAOQMR010000008.1:9303378-9316318 GCA_027563865.1 Erythroxylum pelleterianum | reverse complement strand
TGGGCATTTGGTCTAGTGGTATGATTCTCGCTTAGGGTGCGAGAGGTCCCGAGTTCAATTCTCGGAATGCCCCTTTGTTTTATTGTTCCCGACCGTAAGAGGCCTACTCATTATTTTATGGACCCAAAAGATCTATCAATCAGCGCACGATTTGAACTGAATTCTTTTACTTTAAGATAGATATGGAAAAACTTTTCTTTACTGGTTAAATCAATTCATTTATGAGTATATAATATTTTCACCTAATAAAGATAAGAGAAGTCAACCCCTCAATTATATCATATATATTTAAATTTAGAAAATATCATAAATATTGTTTTAATAATTTAGTATTGATCATAATGTTACAAATTTAAATAACAAAAATAATCTTTTTGTGAAAATATAAAAAAAGAGTGTGTATATTACAATCATCCTCGTATCTCCGTAAAGCAGGAAGCAGTATAATAACTTGTTGACTAGAATAAAATTTAAGAAGTTATTAATAACATTTTACCTTCAGAAGTACAAAAAAAAAAGAAAAATAAGAGAAAATTGATTTGGTGAAAAGCATAAATAAAAGGATATTATATAATAGGTTTTTAAAGTGATTTTTTGCCTGTATAAAATTTATTACAAATTACAAAATTTCCATTTTTTGTCCTTCCAGCAATTTTGCTACGTTGGTTTAAATACTTCAAAAGAACAAAAAACTAACCTAATTTAAAAGCAACAATGACTAAAATAATATTAAAGGAAAAATAATGTGATGGTGATAATTGCCCAGTTGGCCTTTTTGAACACATCAGAAAAAGTGCATCAAAAAGCTATCGATAGTTTGGGACCGACAATGCACTTTCTGCTTTTTTTTTTGGTGTTTTGTTGAGTAAAATACTGAAAGTATCAATTGTTCTGACAAGAGTCTATCTAATCTAACATCTGCATTTCCTTTCTTCAAGTTCCAACACATGGAAATTGTAAATGCCTCCTTCGGTTTCTTCCACCTATTTTAATTTCCCCTTCTTTGGACTTAAAGGTTGATCCCCAATTCAAAAGGCCCCAGTCACAGACCAAATTATCGTTAAAAGATTGAATTACGATTTGATCCTTTCTTAGCTGTGCTTGAAGTAGTCATAAAAGCTTGTGTCTATGATGATATTGACAAGGTTACTTAATGATGTTAGATACCAACCTGATTGTGTTTATAGTTTTATGATGAAGCAATAAGTTAGTTGAGCAGCCAGTAATCAATCACGGGACATTCGAACTGATTAAGGGTAAATTATCAAAAATAAATTTATGATAGTGGAAATTCTCTGTTCAGTGCATTACCTCTTTCTGTATTTGGCAAATAATAATAACATCCCTAACTCTATTTAAGTGCAGATAGATTGTAAGCATGTGCTTACTAAAAAAGTTATCTTCTTAATGTTTGAGCATGATTACTTTTTAGTGTAATTGAATGATCACTTTCGTACATTAACACAAATAGTTATAGTTTAGAGGACTTGCTACAGCTGCCTGCATGTTGTATAGTTCTATGACAACAAAAAGAAAGTGTTTCTTGGTCATATTTTCATCTTTTCATAGAAAGTATTACGTATTGACCTAGAAAGAAAGAGTCATCCTGTCCAGTGATAAAAGCCAAAAGGCAGTATACCATAGGTTAGGAATCATAGGATAAGGAGAAACTATCAAACCCTATCTATCTCGTGAGCATCACAGCCAAAAGGTCCACCAATTAAGCTTCCGACTCTACCTTGATCAAGCAAATTACACGTTTACACAGCACCAAGCCCTGTCATTCCCAACCCCATCAGGAAATCTAGATAACCACACAAAATCCTATATCCCCTCCAATCAGTTCCTTCCACGTGTAGATTATCCAATACATCAACATCATCGCCTTGAGTGCAAGGAAAAAAGGTAGAAAGGAAAAGCGCCCCATCTCCGTCATGGGTCAAGTGATCAACATTAATTGTCTTCCCCACAAAAGCCTGCTCTCTTCTTCTGAGCTCCAAAGAGACTGAAAATCTTAGTCCAGTAGAGAGAAATGTGCAACAAGAACAGCAGTCCTATGAGGCATAGGAAGACGGCCAAAACAAGAGTGCCTTCCAAACCTGCAAGAAGAACCAGAACCAAAACTAGAAAGCCAAGGTATCTTTCTCTCAAACTTGCACTATCTGCCAACAAGAAAACACAAACCCCACAAGAAAATGCTACTAATATGCTCCATAAACAGCAACTAAACCTATTCCCCCTCCACCCAGAACACCTTGTACATGACAGAGAGATGCAAGATGATCATGTAGCCGATCAAGTTGCTTTTCTGTTCGAAACATCCGCCGACGATACCTCCACAACCCTTCAAGGCCTTTTGGACACCACTACCACTACCACCACCACCACCACCACAACAACAACCTCGGATGTGGGCAGTCCACTGTCTCCTTCACTAACATACGTGTCTAAAGGACGCGATGACAGTGAAGACATGCGTGGTTTCAGATCGCTTTTGAGCGCTGCAATGAGGAGGAAGGAGAGAGATTCGAGTACTGAGAAGTGGGTGAGTTACTGCGAAGTGGTGAAGAAAGAGCAGGAAGAAGAGAGCAGTTGTTGTGGTGGCACTTGTGTTGCTGATGCATTGTCGATGGATATGCACTTTCATGGTGATCAAAAGGGTTTAGTAGGTTTGAAGCTTGATTATCAACAGATCTTGAATGCTTGGTCTGATAAAGGGTCACTTTACATTGAAGGAGATTCGCCACAAACTGTTCCAGACTTGCATGATACTTTCAATGTAAAGATCTATCCTTTTCTCACTCTCTGATCTTCTTCTACTTCAATTTTGATACTTTCAATGTAAAGATCTATCCTTTTCTCAGTCTCTGATCTTCTTCTACTTCAATTTTCTTTTTCTAGATCGAGAAGGGAGAGCGTAGATGATGAAAGACCTATAGGCTATAACACTAATATGGGTTTTAATTTGCTTTTAGGAGTGGCAATTGGAGAATTAAGAACTTGATCGTGTCATTATAATCTGCAGTCTGTACTGCACAGGCAATGATTAGAATCCGGTTAACATATGAAGCTATTCTAATATCCAGAAAAAGAATGTATTGGTATTTGGTATTTACCATTGGTGAAGCGCCTTTCCGATAACTTTTTTGGATTGTTGCGAAGATAGGGAGCAAGATTACCATGCAATAAAAACTCGTTTACTAGACTAAAATCCTCGATCTGGATCCGACAAACTACGTTTTTTATTCATTGTTTTGTTTTTATGTAAGGTTTTGAGGGGGTTATTGGGATTTTGCAAGTTTATGGTCCATGCACTTTTTGCCCTTTTGGGGACCTCTAGCAACTTTTAGCCTGCGACAGTTCTGACCCTACCAAGTTGGTATAGAAATTAATATTCTATTTTCCTCTTTCAATTTGTTTGGTGTTAATCAATTCCCTTTGCCAGAATGATCGTTTGAGATAAATGATATATAAATGGATCAAACTATACTTAGCAAATTGTGTTATGCTTAATATAAGATGAACTTTTTCTTGTGGGAATTGATCTGAGACTATAGTCCCATTCCAGTTGTTAACCTGCGTCTGTAGAGGTTTTAGGAGCATGAGTGTTGGGTACAGGTTTTAATGAAGATGCTAGCTACCACTGTCCTATATATTCAATGAAACATGATCATAGCTGTGATGTTTTGTTATGGGCAGGCTTTGAATACGGGCGAGGGATCTGTGGGGAATTTATGGAGAGTGCCAGAGATGGATAGCATGAGAACAATGGAGAAAGTTGGAACGAAAGAGGGCTGGAACTCGGGGCAAAGAGAGGCAAGTGTGTTGAGATACAAGGAGAAGAGGCAGAGTAGACTCTACTCCAAGAGAATTCGTTATGAAGTTCGAAAGCTCAATGCCGAGAAGCGCCCCCGAATGAAGGTACTTCTCAAACCTTGCCTCAATCTTATTTCCTTTCGTCCTGTTGCAAGTTATTAGTAGTAACCAATCTATTGAGTTCCAGCATTCCGTTCTATAGTGTATTATATCTAACCTCGTACCTTAACAGACTATTAAAAGTTTGAATTTTGCCTCCTCTACACTTGGTCTTTTAGTTGTATCCAACATCTTTCTTGCACTCAGTCTCCTATTGTAGGCTCAATTTTTTTTGAATCTTATCTTTTGGCTGATGCTAATGAACAATTTGGCAGGGCCGGTTTGTGAAGAGGAGTGAAGAAGAGTAGGATTTTGGGTATTGAGTTGTTGCAAAGAAGAGCATCGTTTCTAGAGCTTGGTCTTGGATTAGTAATATTTTGCCTTGTATAATTTTGTTCTATTTCACTAGAGATCACATGGTAGTGGCACTGATGAAATACTAAGGTTTAGACTCAGGACAAAGGACAAAATCTGTACAAATTAGCAGAAGCAAATCTGGTAAGAAATCCAAGGTTGGAATACTAAGTTTGACTCGACAATCATGTTCCAATTGATAAAATTGTTTTGGTAATTCATTTTAACTACAAAGTGAACAGAGAATAAAGCTAAGAAATTTAAGAGTAAAGTGGATTCTATTGATTTCTTGTATACATTGCTATACAACCTGTATGTATTTATACATGGTTTGAGATAATATGAATCAATTTGCATTTGATTCAGTCTAATCTAAATAATCAGATTATGCATGATTTAAACAAAATGAAGATGATCAGATGATGATGATGTTTTTCTAAACTAGGATGATGTGGATTGTTTCTAATAGAATTAGAACAAAAAAATCAAGAAGATGGTTTGGTGATGTAATAGTAAGAAAGCAGTAGAACCTAATGGTTTGGTGAGAATGTTAGCGAGTTGACGAGAAGTCGATATATGAGATATGCACAGAGATTTCTTGTGAGAAGTCAGTATATGAGATATGTACATAAATTTCTTTGAAACCGAATCACGAACAAAGTATATATCAATTTCAATATGTTTGGTATGAGCATGAGAGAAATGATCTGCAGCAAGAAAGGTAGTGCCAATATTGTCACAGTACAAAAGTGGTTGAATGTCGGAGAATCCAAGTTCAACAAGTAGAGAATTAAGCCAGCATAGTTCAGTGTTGAACCAAGAAGATCCTTGAGGATTCGTAAACCAAATCCGAGATTCTTAGAGTAGTGGCAGACATTTATAGCAACTGAATTTATTATTTAGTCATGTTTTCATTATTTAGTTATATTCCATTATGTGATCATGTTTGCTTAGGAATCAGTCCATATAGGTAGAGCATTTGTGGATCATTACTTATCATCTTTTATTGGCTGTATTTAAGACTCTTTCGTTTGTTGTTTTGGGCAATCAGTACAAAATTCAAAAAGTCATTGGTTGGTTTCTCACCAAGAGCATAAACATACTTGTTCATTTAATTATTTGTAGATATAGCTTGGATTGGGACTTTATCAATTGGTATCAAAGTCATGTCTATGAACAAGGAACAAATTGAAAACCTCGAAGTTAGCATGAGCAATTTGCAAGACGGGATGAGTCGGATGGAGCAAGGCATTGCTGACAAACTCCACCTCATGGAGGAAGCAATTGCTAAGTTGATTGATTTGATGATTTCACAAAAGGAGGGGTCCAACAACAATTCTCCCTCCAACAACATAATCATCAAGGAACTAAGGGAAATTTAGAGGAGGGGCGTCAACTAATCCCCTCTAAAATGACTAAACTAGAGTTTCGGCTGTTTTCCGGAGATGATCTCACAGAGTGGTTGAGTCAAGCCGATCACTGCTTTGAGTATCGAGAGACGCCAGAAGTGCAAAAGGTCTTGTTAGCCTCCTTTCATCTTGAGGGAGAAGCGAATCAATGGTGATAATGGATTAGCAAGACCTATCATGATGAAGGACGACAAGTGACCTAGGAAGATTTTCAAGCAGAGCTGTGGGCTCGTTTTGGACCGACAGAATGAGAAGATTTTGATGAGGCGTTGTCAAAAATTCGACAAATGGGATCGCTACGAGAGTACCAACGCGAGTTCAAAAAATTAGGCAATAAGGTGCAAGGGTGGGCACAGAAAGCCTTAATAGGGGTATTCGATGGTGGGCTTAAAATTGAAATTGTAGATGAGATTCGGTTGTTTAGGCCCAAATCTTTGAAAGAGGCAATTAGCTTGGCTAGGATAAAGGATGAGCAACTCGCCCGACAGAGGAAATTTGCAAGACACCCTGCCAAGCCAAAACTTGAATTCTCTACTCCTAAATTTAAGCCGCCGACGACCATAAAATGAATGTCGTGGGAAGAGATGTAGAAGAGAAGGGCACAAGAGCTATGTTTTAACTGCGATGAACAATTTACACCTAGCCATAAGTGCAAACAGGTGCAACTTTTGTTGCTTGAAAGTGAGCTATTCGACAATGGAGAGGATGACGCAGTTAAGCAAGAAGAAGAAGGTGATCTCGAAATCTCTCTCGGCCTACATCGCAAACTATGCAGGTTGTAACTCCAATTAGGGATCATGATTTTATAGCTCTTGTTGACAATGGCTCGACATACAATTTTGTCCGTAAAAAGGTGTAGTGTAGTGGGAGGTTTGACAACGTAACCATGGAAGTACAAGGTATCTTTTTCCTTGACTCTGTATCCCCTACCATTGGTTGGCTTGGATATCGTATTGAGAGTTCACTAGCTCCAACAGTTGGGTTATGTGTTGTGTGACTGGAAAAAAATGGAAATGACCTTTCTGTGGAAGAGACAAAAGTGTAAATTGCAGGGAATTCCTCAAAAGCCAAACGCCAAAAACAAACCTTGTACTCCATATGTTTGCAAAAAAGCCTAAATGAGGGTTATAAGGAGATGCTACCTTATATGAAGTTGTTGTTGGACAAGTTCTGGGATGTGTCCACTGAACCCAAACAACTGCCTCCCAAAAGAGATGTGGAGCATATAATTAACTTGAAGGGTTAGAACCAGTCAATGTTCGACCTTATCGATACACCTACTTTCAAAAAAATGAAATTTAGAAGCAAATATAGGAAATGCTACAATTCGGATTGATCAGAAGTAGTACTAGCCCTTTTTCTTCTCCAGAACTTCTAATAAAGAAGAAAGATGAGTCATGGAGGTTTTGCACAGACTATAAAGCCCTCAATACGATTACTATTAAGGATAGATTTCCAATTCCAAGAGTTGAGGATATGATTGACGAATTACGCAGAGCAGTTTACTTCACCAAACTTGACCTCTGAGCTGGCTATCACTAGGTACGAGTTCATCATGTTGACATTAACAAAACTGCTTTCTGCACACATATCGACCGTTACGAGTACCTGGTAATGTCATTTGGACTTTGCAATGCTCCTTCAACTTTTTAGTCTCTTATGAATTCTATATTCAGGCCTTACTTACAAAAATTCGTGCTTGTTTTTTTTTAATGATATGTTGATCTACAGTCGAGATTGACTGTCACATCTTGAACATGTCAGAAAAGTGTTACAGATATTGAAACAAAACCAGCTATACATCAAACTCAATAAATGTGAGTTTGGCCAGCAAGAGCTAGAATATCTTGGGCATATAATCTTAATCGATTATGTTAAGGTGGATCAAAGAAAGATTGAGGTCATGGTTCATTGGCCCAAACCAATGAATGTGACAGAACTACGTGGGTTCTTGGGGCTAACAGGCTATTATAGGAAGTTTGTTCGAAATTACGACATCATGGCTTGACCACTCACCAATTTGCTTAAAAAGGGACAATTTCACTGGTCAGTAGAGGCAGACAAAGCATTTGAAGCTTTAAAGACTGTCATGATTTCAATGCCCACCCTTGCCCTTCCAAATTTTGAAGAATTATTCACCATTGACTTGAATGCCTATGGGGATGGAATCAGAGCAGTTCTAACACAGCAAGGGAGGCCTATTGCATACATGAGTCGAGCTGGGCCAGCAAGAAGTCATGGTCAATTTATGCCAAAGAGATGTTAGTCGTCATTCAAGTGATCCAAACTTTGCAACCATACCTCTTAGGCCGAAGATTTTACATTCAAACTGACCAATGTAGCTTAAAATACTTATTGAAGCAACGCATAACTGCTCCAGAGCAATAAAAATGGGTGGCCAAACTACTCGATTATGACTACATGATCACTTATAAACCTAGCAAGGAAAATTCTGTCGTTGATGCATTATCCAGAGTGATGAGTAGTCCAAGGTCGAATTCTCTGTTCAGTCTTCAAACCTTATTATGGGAGGAAAGCAAAAGAGAAGCTATTATTGAAACCTATATGTAGAAGATTGGTAAACTTGCCACTGAAAATCCTGAAGGTGATTACGAGTGGCAACATGGAATAGTATGTTACAAGAGCTGAGTTGTTGTTCCTCGTAAAACATCTATTGTGAACCAATTGTTGCAGGAATTCTATAATTCACCTTATGGAGGTCACTCTGGGGTTCTTCGAACATACAAGAGATTGGCTCATCAATTATGCTAGCCATCAATGTACAAAGATGTGAAGAAGCATGCCAACTCTTACATTGATTGCCAACGAAATAAAGCCAATACCTTAGCACCAGCTGGCCTCCTCCAACCACTTGCAATTCCAAGTCAGATATAGGAAGAAATCTCAAAGGATTTCATGGAATGGTTGCCAACATCCAATGGTAAGAGCATCATCCTCGTAGTCGTGGACAACCTTACTAAAGCAACACATTTCTTGGCCTTATTGCACCCATTCACAACTAAAACAGTAGTTGAAAAGTTTGTTGATGGAGTAGTTAAGCTCCATGGTTTGCCCAAATCGATTGTAAGATCGGGATTCTATCTTTATAACTAATTTTTGGCATAAGTTGTTTAAAATATCTGGAACTAAACTGCAAATGAGCTCAGCATACTATTCACAATATGATGGTCAGAAAGAGGTAATAAACCGGTGTCTTGAGTAGTATTTACGATGCTTTGTATCGCATCAACCTTGCAGGTGGCACTCATTTTACCCTTGGGCAGAATTCTAGTACAACACTTAATTTCATAGTTCAATCAGCATGTCACCATTCCAGGCGCAGTATGGTAGACCTCCACCAAAGATTCCTCAGTACCAAATTTGTGATTCGGTGGTAAACAAAGTAGATCAAGCCTTGGTTAATTGAGATATAGTTTTACGGCAACGCAAATCTCATTTACAGGCTGCAACCAACAGGATGAAGCAATTAGCTTATGCAAAAAGGCGTGATGTCGAGTTTGAGGTAGGAGATTTAGTCTTCTTAAAACTCCAACCATATCGGCAACAAACAATTTTTAAGAGGACTTTTCAGAAGTTGGTCGACCGATTTTATGGGCCCTATAAAATTATTAAAAGAATAGGCAAGGTAGCTTATCGACTAAAGCTGTCGGAGAGTGCTCGCGCATCCATTTTGTGTTTCATGTTTCCTTATTTAAGAAATGCATTGGAAGTACAGGTTGCTCCGGCACAGAATTGCCTCCATTTATTGAAGAGTGGAAATTGGTGGTAGAACCCGAAGCCATTGTTGACACACGTTAGGTCAAGAAAGGAAGGAGCTTTATTGAGGAAAGCTTGGTGAAATGGAAGGATTTACCATAGGAAGAAGCAACTTAGGAAAAGACACAAGAGTTGCGTCAAAGGTCTGTTGATCTGAACCTTGAGGACAAAGTTCCTTCAAAAGGGGGAGGTAATGTTGAGCCAAGAAGATCATTGAGAATTCCTAAACCAAATTTGAGATTCGTAGAGTAGTGACAGACGTGTTTAAAGCAACTGAATTTATTATTTAGTCATCTTTTCATTATTTCGTTATATTTCATTATGCGATCATGCTTGCTTGGGAATCGGTCCATATAGGTAGAGCCGTTGTGGGCCATTACTTATCATCTTTTATTGGTTGTATTTAAGACTCTTTCATCTGTTGTTTTAGACAATCAGTACAAAGTTCAAAAAGCCATTGGTTGGTTTCTCATCAAGAGCAGAACCATACTTGTTCGTTTAATTGTTTAATTGTTTGCAGATATAGCTTGGATTGGGACTTTACCATTTAGTGACAACTAAGGCAATGCTTTTGTATTATGCTTCAATACTGGATTTGGCTATAGTAGGTTGTTTCTTAAAATTCTAGGAGATTAAAAAGGAGCCATTGAAAAACAATAACCAGATGTAAATTAGCGATTGTTGGGATACCCAACCTAATCAGCATTAGAGTAAGTAGTGATAGTTAAGGTAGAAGGTTTAGTTAAGTGTAGATCATGGGATGAGGTAGAGCAAAGATACTGAATGATACATTTAACTATTGTCTAGTGAACATCAGTGGGACAATGTAAGAATTGGGAAACTTTGTTAATAGCAGATTGGATATCTGGTCGAGTTAGACAAAGGTGTTGAAGTGCTTCAACAACTCTACAATATTCAATAGGATTAGATAGAGGAAGGCCATGATTTTTGGAAAGTGATAGAGAGGGGGGTAATGGGTGTGAAGACAAGTCTGAAAGAGTTAAGGTGTGTACGGTGAAGGAGATCACTAGTGTATTTGGATTGTGTGAGAAGAATGCCAATGAATGTAAAAGTGGCTTCGATGCTTAGAAAATAGTGAATAGGACCTATATCTTTTATGGTGAAGGTAGAGTGAAGAGCATCAATGATGATTTGAATGAATTGTTGTAAAGAACCAGTCACCAAGATATTATCCACATAAACAAGGAGAAAAGTAGTGTGAGTAGATGTGGAGTGAATAAAGAGAGAGTTATTAGCTTTAGAGGAAGTAAACCCAAGGTCAGCAAGTTTATGACTTAACTGGTGAAACTAAGCCTTAGGAGCTTGCTTAAGACCATTATGAAGATAATGAGGATTAACAAAACCAGGTGATTATTGCATAAAAATAGGTTCTTGTAAGTTGTTATAGAGAAAGACACTGTTAACATTAAGCTAATGGATGGACCAGTTTTTAGATAAGGCAAATGTAAAGATGAGGTGGATGGTAGTTAGTTTTTAGATAAGGCAAATGTAAAGATGAGGTGGATGGTAGTTTGTTTGACAAGTGGACTAAATGTGCCAGTTATAATCAAGTTAGAGAAGTGATAGGAGGGGAAGAGGAGTTAGGTTGAAGATTAGGAAATAGAGTTTATAAAAATTTAACATATTGATAGATATTAAATTTATTTATGGAGGGATCAAAACATTTATATCCTTTATAATTGGAGACGTAGCTTAGAAATACACATGGAATGAATTTGGGTGTGAGTTTATCAGTTCTAGTGTAAGCAAGAAAAGGAAAACATGTACAACAAAAAATACAAAGATAATTAAAGGGAGGAGAAGAATTGAACAACATTTCATGAGGAGATTTGAAATGTAATGTAGAAGATGGTAAAGGATTTATAAGGTAAACAACAATATAAAAGGCTTTATACCATAATTGCTTTGAAATAGAGAAGGAGACTGATTCTTGTTTCAGTTATGCAATAAATTTCTTTCAGTAACACCATTTTTTGTGGGATATGAGGATAGAAAATGCGAAAGATAATGTTGTGAGTGGTGAGGAAAGTAGCAAACGATCATTTGATAAGTTCAAAAGCTCCATCACATTGAAAGATTTTGATTGTTTTTTAGAATAAGTCCTTAGTAGTGGATTTGAAAATATGAAAATTTTGTAATGCTTAGGACTTATTCGAGAGGAAAAATCCATGTGTAACAACTAAAATCATCAATAAAAATAAAAAATATCGTGAACAAGAAATTGATAACACAGGCGATGGTCCTCAAATGTCACAATGAATAAGTTGAAAAGGTGCAGTATATAATCTAGAGCATGTAGAAAAAGGAAGACAACTTTTGTTTTGAAGACATGAATTACAATAGGTACGAGACAATGGAGTAGATGGAAATAATTTTGAAAAGGTTTAAGTGCATGGATGACCAAAACGTTGATGCCAGAGGTGTGAAGAAGCACGTTGAGCAGCAAAGGTCATGAGATTTGTGAAATTGACAAGAACCTTAAAAGGATAGAGGTTATTGTAGATGTTTTTTTGTGAGAAGTGGAATCTTGGTGGAAAGATCTTTCACAACATAACTAAAGAGATTAAACTCAATTAAACAAGAATTATTTTTAATAAATTTAGCAACAGAAAGTAAATTTGCAGTGAGCTTAGGCACAATAAAAATATTATTTAAGTGTAATAGTTGAAATTTTGTAGGGAAAGATTAGGAGCCTTTGGAAATTATAGGAAGAGTAGTACCATTACTGACAACAACTTGATCAGTACCATGACATGGTTAAGAGAAATCGATAATATTATTGTTGTGTGTCATATGAAAAGAAGCGCCAATGTCAAGAAGCAATTCAGTAATTTCACTTGGGGGAAAGAGGTATAGGGATATGGTGGAGGATTAATACGCAATGCAGAGAAAGCAAGTTCAATTTGTGATGGGTTAAAGGAAGAAGTAGAAAATTTGTTATGGGATTGCTCGTAATGAAAACGACAAATAGTGGCTATGTGACTAAATGTTTTAAAATTTTGACATTTTGGAGGTCGGGAATTAGACTTGGGTCGGAAAGTGGAATTGGCAAATTGAACTGAAGTGTTTATATGAGTTGGGCTGCAAGGATTGGTTTAGTGGAGCCATTGATTGGGTTGGGTATAGTGGGTCTAATGGGGCAGCTGGGATGGTGTATTTTGGTTTGGGCTAAGGCTTGGGAGATTAAGTAAAGGCTCGATCCAAGATGGATTAAAAAAAGACCAAAATAGGTCTTGGTGTCCGAGATGCTCACGTTGGTGTTGGGAGCTAGATTTGCTACCGCTGCCATGGAAGGGGCGATGTCCTCGTTGAATGGTAAAGGCCATGTCCGGTGGTCGATTCACGGTTTCTGAGTGAGAACTCGGATTAGCCCTGTTCTGATTCAATCCGCCTCGTCCTCTTCCTCGGCCTCTGTTCCCAACTGAAGCATGAGAAACCTCTCCACTAGTCTGTGCTATCCCAGA
>JAOQMR010000008.1:9290553-9300815 GCA_027563865.1 Erythroxylum pelleterianum | reverse complement strand
CTAAATCAAGGCGTGAGATTAGTACCCTTTTCCTTCTTTTTAGGGAGCTAAAGAAAAGCATCTTAATTGCTGACGTGATGTTTCATCAGACATATTTGTGTTACTCCAGTCAGGCGGGGCAGGGACTGGGCCGATTTGACAAGAGATGGTGTTGGTGAAAGGCTCTTAGGCCACAAACAAACAAATCATTGGGCTAGGCCTGAAGATATCCTCCATGAAAATTCTCTCGTCTCTCCTGGATCTCCGCAGAATTTGCTAGAAAGGGGAAATATACTATTATTGGAGTTTTTAAGTAAAGAATGTCGTAGAAGATGACATTTATTCTTATCTTAAATGAAAGAATAAACAAAGAGTTGTAAGAAGAAGATCCAAGAACGTTCAAGGCAATCCCTTTCTTGCTTTAAATACACATGCATCGCCAACGAGTCTGCATATCCATTGATCACTTGCTCGTTACTCTAGCTTGCCAAACTCTTAGCTCAATCCTTCAAAAAGCTTAAATCTTTCTTAGTTAGCTAAAAATGTCACTCATTTCCCAGGTGTTTGGTGACGAGATTTTTGACCCTTTCTTGTCAATGATGAACAAGTGTCCAGTTCTTAACACCCCAACTGACTGGAAGGAGACCCCAGAGGAACATGTGTTTATATCTGATCTGCCAGGCCTAAAGAAAGAGGAAGTGAAGGTTGAAGTTGATGATGGGAGAATTCTCCAAATAAGCGGAGAAAGGAAAGTTGATGAGAAGGATGATAAAAATGACAAGTGGCACCGTGTTGAACGTTGGCGTGGCAAGTTCCTTAGGAGGTTCAGGCTACCGGAAAATGCCAAGGCTGATGAAGTGAAGGCCTCCATGGAAAATGGGCTGCTTATTGTCACTGTTCCTAAACAGCAGGTCAAGAAACCAGAAAAGAAGGTTATAGTGATCGAGGCAAAATGAGAAATCAGGGTGTGAAAGCTGAGTTTCTAATAACATAGTTGGAGTGTCAAACGTTTGGTCTCTTAAATTTGGTGTCTTATCTGTGTGCCTTCTTTTGATAGTTTATACATTTCATGTCGTTTGCAACCAATAAATGAAGTTTCCTGATATTTGATATGATTGAAGTTGAAAACATTTCCGTTCCCAAAGATTCTTTGATCTGCAGTTGTGGTGTAACACACAAGCATAAACTTGACACTTTCGGCCTACGCTACTTTTCCAATCTGGATAGAACATGAGGCTCTGCGTCAAGAAAATTATGTTAAGAGCTCATTTTGAGAGTGTGACCATAAGCAGCCAAGTCTACGCGTCCACTGAGGGCTTCTAATATTTCAAGCAACTTGTTTCTTGCAGTTTTATGCAGATGAATCAACACCAAGTTCAAATGTCATAAAGCATTAAAAGACAACTCTTTCTTAGATCTTAAAATATCAGAAGAATTCTGGTGCATCACAATTAGATGCACTAATTAAAATAGAATAATGACTGATTGAAAAACAAACATGTCGATGACTTCAGAAAGCCAGAATTTATTAGCACAACTTTGCATGATATCATTTGAGCGATTCCTTAAAATTCAATACAAATGATACACAATCCCACTTGGGAACAAAAAGGATGTTCATGCCTGGAACTGGGACCATGTGTTGTTTCTTGGCAAGCAGCACGCGGCGTTGGAGAACATGATTATAGAGAGAGTTTAAGCTCTCATCAAGTTTAAAGTATTAACCACTTGCATGCTTGGTTTTATTAATTGAAATTTTGTCTAGTCCTCTGGCACATCTCCTACTTCAAGCTTAAGCATTCTAAAGCAGACATCAAACAGAAATGCCAGCTCCAATACCTGAACTCACATGTATACTTTAACTAAACACTGAACATTGAAAATAGTGTCGGTGTCGCATGGACTCAAAGAAAAGTGTAAGAGGAAAAAGAGAACCATTGATTCATAGAGCTTTACAGTACACACGTATATATTAAACTAGTAAGAAGAGATGACAGGGACTAGCATCAGCTTGCACACATTAAATTTGTGAAGCCATGGCATAAATAATTCACCTGAAGTCGCTAATCTAATCAAGTGAGAGGGACCTTTTACCATATTTTGGCGATTCTTCTGTTGGTTAGTAGAACTTGGTCCAAAATAGAAGCATTTAATTAATATAGAAACATGTTTGATTAATAAGTGTTATACACTAATGGTGCGAATAGGTTGGCCTCTTGCCAGAGTATGCAGTTTCCTCTCCTTGATAGCTGGATCTTCTAACAAGAATACCTTGTCCTTGTCTCTAACTCCAACCATGTGCAAGTATTCAGTGTCTTCTCTCTCTTTTCCTTTGAACAATAGCCTCTGCTCTCTTGGCTCCAAGCTGGTTACCAGTGCCAAGACCATCTTTAAGTCACCTGCAAACATCAAGAATTGAACTTTAATCACGAGAAGAAGCCATACATGGCTATCATGAACATATTCAAAACATAGTCTGGATCAATTAGAGGGGAAAAGGTAACGTTTTTTCGTAGTTCTTGGCCAAGAGATGTTCAGAGCTGCTTTTACTTCAGCGCTAGCGATGTTGAAGTCACTACTGAAACTTGAAGTTAAGGCTTAAGGCTTTTTCCTTTCTTGGTTTCTCTTGCCAGAAATTGCAACTATCAAAGAGGGGTTTAATTAGACAGGCAGGGGCTCAAGGAGGCTTACCAAACGTGGAAGTTGCTTCAATGGAGATATCATGCCACTGAGAGAGAGTTGAGACCTTGACAGTGATCAGCTGATCTCCACCACTACTATCTCCACTCTCTCGCTTCTGGACAAGCATGCCACCAGGCCGAAGCTCCCATTTGATCTCACTGCCAACATTATTGTTGCCTCCATTGCATGACCCTTTATCACTTCCTTTACTGCCTCCAAACTTGAAGCTGCCCCTACAAAACTTCTTTGACTTCAACTTGATCATCTTTTTTCCTCTCTTTGAGCCACTTTCTTGGCTCTCAAATTCTCTCAAAGAACTCAGAGTACTAGGAAAGCTAGACAAGGTCCTTGACGTTGGCTGGTTATATATAATATAAGAGAGCAAACAAACATGCATGAGTTGGTGAGTGAAGACAAAAGAAATGTGTAGGAATAGAAAATAATAGCTGCTTTTGGAGCAACAAGAAATGAAGGAATTTTGTATGCGGGAGAAAGCAAGAAGCAAATGAGATCATTACACATGGGGATAGGATATGGGCATAGTATCTTGTGCTAAATTCATGGGGGCTAGGGCACATGGGGTTGGGTGACTGCTAACACGCTTGCTTGATTAGCGGGCCAGATTCAGTCATATGATAATGTGGTCGGTTTTTTTTTCTTCATTCTTCTTCTTCTTTTCTTTCATTTTAGGATTCATAGTAATCGGTTTGTTGTTAGTTAAAGGTATTAAAGAGAAAGGACTTTAATAATGATGGCTTTTGTCTTCTTATAAACATGGTATGTTTTCATATATATAATTCTCCAATTAGGTGAAGGAATAAGTCAATCAAAGAGTTTAATACAACTTAAATGTTAATTAATTCACACAATTTTTATGATATAAGGATGTGTTTCTTAATTGTATGTAGTTAAGGCAGGAAGAATTCAATTTAATTAATAGTCCTTTGTCTATTTATAAAGATGATATGCTTGATGACTTTTATAAATCCCGCCTATAATTTGGCGAGGGGAATAGCATATGGTCTACTCAATCAGTCTATTTTTTATATAAGAATAAGGGCGCATATTATCGAATTTCTCAAACTTCGTATCTTACCGAAACTCTTTTATTGAAGATTATTGTTGTTGTTATTATTTAATTTGACAAGGGGAATAGTCAATTTACTAAAAAATGATCTTTTTCCCTCTAATTTTCCACAATTTATACAATGAATTTAGGTTTTATTATTATTAAAATCTGTCTTTCTCAAAACGAAAGCCAACCCCATCAAAATCGGCAATAGTTCTATTTTTTTAATTCTTCGACTTATCATATTTTTGTCATTCCCTTTTCACCGCGAAAAAGCCTTTTCTCCTCTTCTGTTTTCGTAGGAGCTACAACAAACTTATAATAATATTGACCTTCCCTTTTCCAGTTGTTATTTCTTATGAACTTTGTGGCTTATAGTGATAACGTGAAGTGCATATCCAAGCTCCTTTCTTAATACATTTGCCAACTTCAAGTTGGTTTGATATAGTTGATTCTTCCCTTTAATTAAGGTTCTTAGAGTATTGAGTTGTGGATTGCATCTTTTTAATATTAATTAATAAATAGGATACCATGTATAGATGAAATTGTATAATTATTGAAAGACAAAATTTTGTAGGTTCCCTCTTTTTTTTTAATTATGAAAATCTATGCAATTATATTCTTGAATTTTTTTATAAGATCAATTCTTTATTTATTATCGCTTTTATTCAATATTCTATTTTATCCTTCGACGACGGTGAATAAAAGGGTTCATTTGGCTACATTATTAAGTTGTCATGACAACCAATTTCTCTAATCTTATAAACAACGAGATAAAAGGCTTTAATTAGATAACAAAAGCAAGGGATACATTACATGTATGTTCTAATAAACAAAGGTAAGCAAATGTTTTTTGTTTTCACTTCCCACCTTAATCATTGTCTTTTATGTTTTAGAAGTTAATTAGTAGGTCTTAATTCTAAAGACGGCTCTTTTGGCTTTAATTTATAAAGGGTGGTTGGCTAAAGTCTAAGGGTATCAACCCATGTGTGAGAGACTTGAAACACAAAAGAAGAAAAAAAAAAGCCTCTCTTTGCTATCCACGTATGTCCCAAAAACATGCTATGGTTACCTCAAACAAAAGTAAACCCTTTACTCAAATGAATAATGCGATCACAAGCGCTTGTCCAATTTAATTACTTCTCGTTAGCCACCTATCTAGGATCAACCCTTTTTGACAATTGTGAAAGAAAAAAAAAAGTGCAACCTCAACAAGTGAGAAAGAGGAATCTTTTCTTTTGCCCCTAGCTTATGAAAAACTCTAAGATTTATAACATTTTTTTTTAAAATTATATTTTTGAAATACATAATTTTTCCATGCAACCTAAATTAGAAGTGTGTAGATACAATTAAATAAGATACACTAGCCCCTAATATAATATTAAGTTTTTCTTTCAAGTATATATATTACTTAGTAATATAAAATAATTTTGTTAACGAACATTAGCTATTTAATTTAAATTTAAAAATTAACAGGCCCATTTTATCTTAGTTGGGAAGGTATTGATAACTTGAATTAGCTGTTATCTGTCTACATAGATGCTTGCAAGCCTCTGATAGTCATCGGAAAATTATTATGAAGAAAGAAAATTGAGTCAAGGTTTTAAGGGCATCCTAATGTTTGTAGGAGTAACAAAGGAGTCCAGATCTTCTGTCCAATATTATAGTATTTTATTGTGTCCAATAAATTTCAGTTATTTATTTATGCGAGTCTCGCATGTATCCTGCGTGAGTCCCGCAAAATAAATAACTGAGATTTTATGAGATAGAATAAGACAGAATAATATTGGACAGAAAATCTGAATTTGTAATATAGACATGATAGAGCATTTGGTAGTGGGAAGACATGACTACATGAACATTTGCACACTTCCTATGAGATGCACAAAGCCTGTAAGTGTCTTTGGGATGGGTCACAATGTTTCATTGATAAATGTTCCTGATCGAGGTATGGGCAAAGACTTTTGTTTCAATTCTATTATTGTTGTCGTGAGTGATGTAGGACACCAACTATTGAGTTTGTGTATAAATTTATTTTAACCATCTTAAAGGTATTTTCAAACTTAAAAAGGATTGTTTCCAATTCTATTCATTTTGATAAGACATGGGAACTAAAACATAAATTTATTTTAACCATCTTAAAGGTATTTTCAAACTTAATCTTAAATACGTATTGCTTGTAAACACGAATACACCAAATATCATCTCTCATGCATAAATTAAGAAAATGATGACACTTTATGCCATAGCATAAGACGATTGAATACCAAATTACAGATGGAGCTGTTAATACCAAATTGGTTGTCGTACGTTATAGATGGATCTGCTAACACCAAATTAAGAGTAATGCTAATAACTACCTAATCCCACCATGTTCCACTTGCTTAGATTATGAGTATTTAGTGCATGATTCATACACACAAGCTTGCTATTAGATTTAGATATATTGTGATACTGCACATAAGAGGTCAGTCTGAGTTGAAACCAAAAGCTAAAATTGCTAGGCACACGAGAAACTAAATAATATACATTTCCAACGAAAGGCCTTAGAAAGGTGAATTATTGAAGCAACCAAAGCACGAGACGAGATCGATACTTTCACATATCCCACAAGATTTGCTGCTCAACGGAAGATACACCCACAGATTTTATGGGGTTTCCTCCACTGATTGGATTTTTTTAATAACAACTCCTTGGAAACAGCACCAAATTATCAATCACTTCCCTCTTCTTGTGCTTATGCTGGCTCTAAATGAGCGAATCATTTGGTCTCATCTAAGCCTGCCAACCTATAGGTATGCCATTGTAGTAGTTTAGCTGACTCCATCATAAACAATAAGAAATAAGATAATTTATAACTTCCAGTCAAAATATATATTTATATGTTAAATCTTTTCACCCAATAATTTCTACATAGATAGAAATCTAAAAATTGAGAAACTACTCTGGACCAAGATGAAGAGAGATATAAACAGATCTACTTCAAAACTCAAGCTTGAGTTGTACGTATTACCTTCGACATTTCATCAATGGAACAATTGTGGATTCATTCAAGTGATTGGGCCTTTTGACTAGAGCCCATGGCTTTATCTTTTCTTTTGTGAAAAAGAAATTTACAAGTTTGGACTTGATCAGCCACACAATCGGCTGTCCAACAACAAAAATCTAGCCCATGATTTGGCAGAAAGTTGTTTCTGCCTTTCAAATATAAAATACATTCCCCGTGTGTGTTTGTAATTTTGCCACTAGTTTCTGTCTGGCAGCTTACTCAAGCCGAGTGGATATGGTCAGAAGTTTAAAACACGGGGCCTAAAGGTACTTCCTTACTTCTTCCCTTCTACAAAGATTGTGTGAACTCCCAATACAATTTACAAATTTCGGTATTTGTGTGAACCTTATTGCACATGGTCGTTGCTATTAAGAAAAACTGACAGGAGTTCTCCAGAGCTTACTCTCTTATTCATCATCAACTAGTTTCTGCTTTTGGGGTTTTGTCTTCTTGAAGTCGTAAAAGAATGCAATCTTTAGGTGTCTCCCCATGTAAAAATTGCTTATTTGGGTTGCCCAAGTTGGACACTGAACTGGGTGGTGCTTGTTTTCCGACCATAAGGAGGAGGAAGAGTCGGGAAATTGTTAATGACACCAAAAGTTGTAGTCTTCTCATGCTTTATGGAAATTCTCGGGATGCAATGTTAGGGACTTGCCATAGGAGGTCTAAATTTACATATAAATTTGTTCTGTATTCTGAGCCAAAGAAAGGTTCTTTTTGTTCATCAGTGACTGCAACTTGGGCATTAGAGCCACAAGAAATTGGGAGTAACACCAATATTGTAGACTCAAATTTTGATGATGTGTTGTCAGGTAAGAGCGTGAATATTGATTCCAATTCTCATAGATTGTATTCTCTAGGAGATAGTGATAGTAATCGTAACACTGAAAGAAATGATGAAATAGGTTTTGAGAATGAAGAAGAAGTTGGGGAAGAGAAGGATAAAAAGTTTGATGTTCGTGAGCTGGCCGGTAGTTTGTCCTCTGTTAAAACTGCTGATGATGTAGAAGAGGTCCTCAAGGAGAAGGGCGAATTACCTCCTCAAGTTTACTGTACCATTATCAGGGCCTTTGGATGGGACAAGAAAATTCAGGCTGCATTTGCTCTTGTTGAGTGGCTTAAAAGAAAAAAGAAAGAAAGTCGCGGTGCTATTGGTCCTAATCTTTTTATATACAATGGTTTGTTGACTGCAGTGAAACAATCAGAACAGTATGATGAAACGGATAAAGTTCTAAATGATATGTATCAGGAGGGTCTTGCTCCCAATGTTGTGACTTACAACATTTTGATGGTTATTTATGTACAGCAAGGAAAACCTTCAAAGGCACTTGATATTCTTCTGGAGATGCGTGGGAAGGGGCTGACTCCATCCTCTGCATCATATTCCACTGCCTTGTTGGCCTATAGAAGAATGGAAGATGCGAATGGAGCTCTTAAGTTCTTTGTAGAAATAAAAGAAAAATATATGAACGGTGAGCTAAGAAAACACTCCACTGATGATTGGGACACAGAATTTCTTAAGCTTGAAGACTTCATAATTCGTATATGCTACCAAGTAATGAGGCGATGGCTTGTGAGGGATGGAAATATGAGCACTGAAGTTCTGAGACTTCTCGCTGATATGGATAAAGCTGGTCTTAAACCTGGTCAGGCAGATTATCAACGTCTTGTATGGGCTTGTACTTCTGAAAAGCATTACATTGTTGCAAAGGAACTGTACAACAGGATCAGAGAAGGGTCCTCTGATATAAGTCTATCGGTCTGCAACCATGTGATATGGGTGATGGGAAAGGCTAAAAAGTGGTGGGCTGCTTTGGAGATTTATGAGGATTTGTTGGATAAGGGACCAAATCCAAACACCATGTCCTATGAATTGATCGTCTCTCACTTTAACATCTTACTTACGGCAGCTAGAAGGAGAGGCATTTGGAGATGGGGCATCAGATTGCTAAACAAGATGGAAGATAAAGGCCTTAAGCCGGGAAGTAAGCAATGGAATGCTGTTCTTGTTGCCTGTTCCAAAGCTTCAGAAACTTCTGCTGCTGTGCAGATATTTAGGAGAATGGTTGAACAGGGTGAAAAGCCTACAATCATCTCTTACGGTGCACTGCTTAGTGCCCTTGAAAAGGGAAAGCTATATGATGAAGCTATCAGGGTGTGGGACCATATGCTGAAGATTGGAGTCAAGCCCAACGCATATGCCTACACAATTATGGCTTCAGTTTTCACAGGACATGGTAAATTCAGGTTGGTTGATGCCATAATTCAGGAGATGGTTTCATCTGGTGTCGGGCCAACAGTTGTCACATATAATGCAATAATAAGTGGATGCGCAAGGAATGGTACGAGCAGTGCTGCATACGAATGGTTTCATAGAATGAAAGTCCAGAATGTCATGCCTAATGAGATTACATATGAGATGCTGATTGAAGCTCTATCAAAGGATGGTAAACCAAGAATTGCATATGAACTGTATTTGAGAGCTCAAAACGAGGGCCTTAGCCTATCCGCAAAGGCTTATGATGCTGTCGTACACTCCTCTCAAGCATATGGAGCCACTATTGACACAAGTTTGTTGGGACCTCGTCCAGAAGACAAAAAGAAGAGGGTCCAAATCAGGAAAAATTTAGCAGAATTCTGTAACGTGGCTGATGTTCCAAGGAGAAGTAAACCGTTTGACAGAAAGGAAATTTATACTACGCCGTTAAAGAAACACCAATGACTTTCTTATTTTTTTGTTAATTTGAGCGAGCAAGTATTATACTGATGCAAAGTTTTTATGGCATTGTTTTCATCTGAAGTACTCAAAACTATACCGTGTTGAGGCCTTGATTTTGAAGGATCGCGATCGGCCTTGTTGATATACCTGTAAGGCTCGGTGGCAATTCCAAAGGCATACCCTTCTAATTTTGATTGGCATAGTTAAAGACCTTCAAGTTTAATATGGTTAAAGAACTTGGCTAATTGTGCCATACCAACTTCAGAAAATAATGTGCAGGCTGATAAATAAACTGATGGCATTAGTTGTTGGGAAATCAGGATGTGTCTAATCTTGACTGCAGCAGAATAATTTTGAATTTTTTTATTTTAATTTTTCAAAAATTAAGATTACTTTTGTTTTTTGATGCAAGTGAAAGTAAGAAAAAACAACAAGAAGAAAGCAAGAGCAAGGCAGCTAATGACGTTCAAAAAGAAAGCCAAACACATCAGCTAACAAAGCACACCCAACCTCAGGAGGAGGAGTTGCCAAGAAATGAAATGAGATAAAAGATTTGCTTCCTAATTTCGCAAGCCCATCAGCTACTTGAATTCTTTCACGCAAACAGTGGGTTATCTTAACATTCTAATTCCAGTGTAGCATTGCTGAAATATCACCCAATAAGTTAGCACGAGGATGAATTGAAAAATGCCCATCTCTAACTAAACGTATAGTTTCTTAAAGATTATTTTAATTCTATAAAATAATTAACACATAAAGCATAA
>JAOQMR010000008.1:9262449-9278840 GCA_027563865.1 Erythroxylum pelleterianum | reverse complement strand
TGAAAATTGGAGCAATAACAAAGTTGTCGACAGCTTGGCATTGGAACACTCAAAGTTGTCCATTTTTATAAGTAACACGACAGTGTTTCTTCCCTAGACAGATTGCGACAGTATAAGGTTAGTCAGACGATCCGGACTCCGGAATGTAAATGTAGGTGCGTGCACTTCTGCACTGCCATCCCCATCACGCCGCTGCCTGCCTACCGTAGCTTTAAAATTATCTCAAATTAGAGGTGTCTACTTTCCATCACGACAATTTCTTATCGCTTGGGTTGGGCCTGCAACCCTTCTTTACACAAATGAAGACGTAAACGTGATACATGTATACCATATGCACACCGTATACTATGTCATACTTTGTTGCAAAGATTAAGGATGGCGTAATAAAATGATCTATACCCACTTGAGGTTGCTTGGCACCGAGCATAATAATTAAGAAAACAATAGATAATAGCTAATAGGGGAGAAAATGTGGGGAAGAAAACTGTGGCTTCAATCTTCTGATGGGAGCTATCATCTGAATGAGGACCACAAACATTGGCCTTAAACGACGGTTACACAACTGCAGCATCTTAAGTTCTGTGTCTTCTGTGATATTTCTCTTTGCCCATTGTCTTTTGGTACCAGAGAAAGAGCAATGTCTCGTTTTTGGGTGAGTTTGTTGAGGAATACTTGCTATTTATTGATGTCAGAGTTCTGGTGTTTCTCGGTGTTGCTTATGTGAAAGTGTCTTATGTAATTTGAAGTTCGCAAAAGTCGCATGTTTTGGTTGCTTTACTCGAGCTTTTGGCTCAAAACCTGAGATGGGTTTGTAAAGATTCTAATTTTTGGAGATCTGGTTTATGCCTACAGAACGATATGGAGCCTCCAAAGGGGTTTTTCGCTTCTTTGTGGAACTTCATCTGCTTCTTGCCTTACTTCGCCACGCTCCTGCTTCTGGGTACCATTAAAGGTGAGGTTTCAATGCTTATCCCTCCTCCTCAAGTTGGTTTACTTCTCTTTTATTCTGGCATCAGTTAGCTTCACGTTGACTGCACTTTTTTAGTGGGGTCGGGCTACGTTTTGGGGATATTGAATAGTTGTAAGAAGTGATTCTTATGGACTACTGTTTTTTATTTTAACTGTTCCCTTGGCCAATTAGTGATAACAAATTAAAGAATCTCGATTCTCGTCATTCTTTCTTCTGTATCTGTTTCTTTTGGCGACATCTTCCCAACTAAGCATTATTGAGCCCTCTCTGTCTCAGCAAGTAATATGTTGATAACAAAAATGGGCTAACGGATTTTGTGGGAATGTCGTTATGATTTTGTCACAGAGAATAGAAAGAACATCAATAAGAAGAGAGAGACATAGATTCTATTGATTAGAAAGAGAAGAACAAATCACATACAACTTTTTCATATTCGTTCAGATGCGGTTTTTAATACAATTATTATTATACTCTAGTTCAACGTCCATAATAGTAATACTGGACTTTTTATTTAAACGCAGTACTCAGCCCTTCTCCCTAACGCTTTCCGTCAAGTTTTTATTATGTATTGTCTTCTTCATCGTCCTCCGTAATATAATAGCTGCTATGCTAGTTATCCCTCACATCTAGCTTATATTGCATTCCTATTGACATAACTGTAGCTGGAATGGAAGTGAAGTCCCAATAATTTAACAAGAGAAAAATGTAAGGTTAATCGGTTAATTTTCTCAGAAAACAGAAAAATCATTTCTGATAATGTTGAATGCAATGGTAAAGTATAACCTAATCAAATTGTGCGCTTATTTCATGCAAAATTTGATCCAGGTATCGTTTTCTGCCCATTGGCATGCCTTATCATGACGATCGGGAACTCTGCTGTCATTCTGGGTCTTTGGCCGTTACACGTTTGCTGGACCTATTATTCAATTTTGAGGTGCTTTCCTTGACCATATCTCGTGATCTTTAACTTTTTGTAATGATCCATCTCATTCTCTGGACTCTATAACAAGCAGAGCTAAACAATTAGGACCAGTTATGAAGCTTGTTCTCTGCCTATTGCTCCCAGCTGCCTTGGTTCTGTGGCCAGTTGTTGTTATTGTTGGAAGCATTGTAGGCGGAGCACTATATGGCTTTCTTTCACCAATATTTGCAACATTTGAAGCCGTGGGAGGAGGGAAGAGCAATAAGCTTTTCTGCTGTTTTTATGTAAGTCTTACGTGCCAACTCTTAATTATCTTGTTGCCCATTATTTTATCCACTTCTTTCTTGTATTTCATGGATGTTACCCTGGTCTACTTCTGCAGGATGGAACTTGGGACACAGTTAAACGAAGTTGCACTGTTGTCAGTGATTTTACAGATGTTATCTATCATTCCTATTTCTCCATTATGGATGACCTGCGACAACAAGGGCCTCCAGATGGGAAATATTATGAGATCAGGTTTGCTGTTAATATAACTTCTTTTCTTTAGCCATTGCAACCATTCCTTTAGAATATAAAGCTAGGGATTGCCTGGTATGCCTCGGCAACAGGTAAAGTCTCAAAACAGGAATAAACTCAATATGAATTTAGTAGTTTATAAGGAAGTTAAATATCACATTTCACAATGTTATGGTTTATGTTTTGCCTCAAATTTCTTAGCCACTGCTGACTTGCAACTTTGCTATTGATATCATCTCTTTCAATTCCTTCACATATGTATTGTATTGGATCAATATTTTGAGCTTCTGCAATCAATTAGACGATTAAGAAAACATGATCAGTTATGAATTTTGGTAAACGACCAAGAAACTTTGTGCTTGCATATGGAGGTCAATTGAATATACTAACGTGTATGGTTCAATTTAAGTGATTTAATTTCATAATCTGATAGAGCTTACTCTGAAGGCACATGTAACACAGTGTAGACAATTGGGAGAGCATGATGCTTAATCAGGTTGATACAGGAACTTTAAGAAGGAAAAGTTTTCTCTATTATTAAGTACATATTAAGAAGTTTAAACATACTATTTTCTATGATTTGTCCATCTGCACGGTATATTATCACAATCTGTCATTACTACTAGTAGTTTCATTCAACTCTGTCATCAATATCTTGCAGATTGCTCTATCTCCCTGGTGCAGTTATCGCTGGTTTACTTGGTTTACTGGTTGACTTTCCGATGGTCTCATTAATTGCTATTTGCAAAAGCCCTTATATGTTGTTTAAGGGGTGGCATCGTTTGTTTCGTGACCTTATTGGAAGGGAAGGGCCTTTCTTGGAGTGTATATGTGTCCCATTTGCAGGTCTTGCTATTATACTTTGGCCTTTGGCGGTTTCTGGGGCTGTTTTGGGCTCTATGGTATCTAGCATCTTCCTTGGTGCTTTCGCAGGCGTGGTTGTTTATCAGGTCTAAACTTTATGACTGATTTTGTTTAAGTGCCTTTATATCATCTGACATAGTTTATTCCTATTATAATTTTAAGTAAGCATATGGTATCCCCAAAATGTTGAATAGAAATGCAAAGTTGTACTATGGCTTCTAGGAAACCATAAAAAAAATACTGCATAGTTCTTATAGTTTAGATCATAGCATTTTTTTGACATTTGACCCTGAAATGCAGCTAATTTCTAGTCGTACCATGTTTTGTTTCTGTAGATACGTGCTAAACCTTCATCTGAATTCTTGTCAACTAGTTCACTGTAATGTAGCTTTTCTTGCATAATAAGACACCTTGAAATCTTAATCAGGAACAGAGAACCATGTAAACTTTTTTGTTAGATTTCCAACAACATGGAAGTTACATCCAAGGCTCTGAACTGCAGGAGTCCTCTTTTTGGTTTGGGCTTTGCTACATTATTGCATCTTTAGCCCTTTATGATGAATACAGCAACGATGTTCTTGACATGCCGGAAGGATCTTGCTTCCCTAGGTTCTATCCAGCTCAGAAATGCTTTGTAATTAAATGGAGCTTGGCTTATTAACTTCAACACAGTTCCATAAATTTTTTAAAATTTACAGGCCAAATTACCAAAAGAAGAGTGAGCTTAGGAAGACTGATTCTTTTACCCAGCCCAGTTCCTTCAGAAAACTTCCACTTCAGTTAACTTCATTCAGTACACCTTTGCTTGATCTGAAGCCGTTTGAGGTATGCCCTTTATTTCCATTTGCATTCGGAGCGAATGAGATTCCATGATAAATGTCTTCTTTGTTGTGATATATGGATTTAGCCCCATGTAGACATGCACGTCTTCGCTTACAGTCAATGTACTGAATGCAAATCTTTTAGCGATATTGTAGCTACTTCATGCATTCTTTAACAAGTGTCAACACCACGGGGAGATTTTTATTTCCGAAGGACTAATAACTCAACAAGACATTCGAGATGCCAAGACATGTAAGGGTAGCAGAGTAGTAAGCTTTGGTTTACCAGCGTACTGCATTCTTCAGGTACTTTTGCGTTCTGCAAAAGCTAACATCGAGGGTATTTTGATGAGTAAGTCTTTGTTGAAAGTTCTTAACAAGTTTCCTCCTCCTTGTTTGTGTTTAACTTTTGTTTATGAGTCATAAATTTCTCGTGCAAATAATATTTCTGTGTAGGCGATGGCACTACTGAGCTAACTAGCAGAAACAGACCCAAAGATGCCTTCTTTGACTGGTTTCTTGACCCCTTTATAATAATGAAAGACCAGATTAAAGCTTTAAATCTTTCAGAAACAGAAGAAGGTTATCTTAGCAAATTAGTGCTTCTAAATGGTGACCCTGCAAGGTTGAAAAGTTCAAATATTGGACCACCACCCGAGTCTCAGCGCAGGCGAGCAGAACTTGATGCAATAGCAAGAAGGTAACAATCCAAGACTTACCACAACTCGAAATTTCTTTAATATTTTCTTATGGTACTGACTTCATTTATGTTGCTTCTCTCTTTTGATAATTGAGGCTTCACGGACTTACCAAAACTATCTCAAGGTACCCGACTTCAAGACGTAATTATCAAATTCTGGCTAGAAACCTATTGGAATATCTGGGCAAGAAGAACGGTGATCGCATAAAAAGCAGTGGTTCTAGTACACTTCGAAGATCAAAAAGTGCGTTTGCCCGAGTTTTCAGCCAGAAGTCTTTTAGAAACAGGACGAGCTACAATGACCCTGATCAAGAGTCACAATCAGTTGTTACACGTAGCGTCGAAATTGTATAGTGATTTGAAGTACCATTTCACCTGCTAAAGCCCATTTTTGAATGTGAAGTAGTATCTAATTGTTGGAAGGTTCCTGTTTGTTGGCCATTTTTAACATCATAGGAGAATGATGCTACTCTTATGCATGAAAATTACGTATCCAAATGTAACTATTTAATGAATATCTCTCCATTTCACTTGAAGTTGTTTAATGTTCTTGATCCTGGTTTCTCTCTATATTGATTGTTTATAGATGGAAATCCAAACACAAACTTGAATCTACAAGTTCAAGATGCTAATATTCTTACTGAAGACACCAGTATCATCATGCTGGTGGGATTACTATGGATACTTGCCATTTCCATTTCCATTGTCTTCCCCGTCCCAAATGCTTGACTTAAGCTCTCAGATGATGTCCGAATAAATTTACAGTGGAGACCGCAATTTGGCATTCATTTGTTGAACTATGAAGAACATGCCACCATATCAAACGTAGCGTTGGAACAGGGTAGTTGAGCGGTTGAAAAGAAAAGAGAGTTGTGCAATGCAACTGTTGTTACCAGCCCACAACCTTTTTTGGTTATGATATTTCTATTATATATAGATGAGATTTAATAGAGTAAGGTTGAAATGTTGGAATGGAAGATTTGATGTGCAACCCGCACTTCTTCTTTCTCCCACATCTGTACTCCACAATAGCAACAGACTGTTATAGTCTACAGTTCCACCTGGACTCTGGTTATTATAAGAAATGTAACAGCTCAGCGTTAGTATTTGTCTCCCTGCCTGAAAAACCGCTTATATCAAAGATAGCAGCAACTTCCTACAACGCCATGACGAGTAACACTATGGTTACCTTCCTTCTGTTGACACTCATCATTTCTTTTCAAAACTTCTCAGGTCTTCCTTCGAATACCAAGTTGGTGGTACCAAAGGCTATGGTAAAGTAGCTTGTAGCTAACTCAAAGGATTATTGGAGACAAAAATAAAAGTCTCGACTGATAGGAAGGGTTTATCTTTTTTGGGGACCCAATGGAGCCTTATCTCCAATCATGTGCATCACTATAATGGCATAATCCTTTGCTGGTATAATTCTGATAAAATTGAAGTCCAAGTGATCAAGATGGGAGACCAGTATATGCACTTGCGCTGTAAGAAACTTGGAAAGGACCTTCTTACAGTTACTTTAATCTATGCTTCAAACTTTGCATTCTAACGAGCTGATTTGTGGAAGGAGTTGGTGGAGTTCCATGCTGGGATACGGGGACCGTGGGTGGTAGCTGAGGATTTTAACTGTTGTCTCACTTCTTCTGAAGTTGAGGGCAGGGTGAGATTCCATGGAGGTGTTGGAGGAGAATTACAACACCTATTTGGTAATTCTGACTTAACTGATCTTAGAGGGTGTGGCAGATGGTTCACATGGGAGAACAAACAACAAGGTAACATGTATATTAGGAAGAACCTTGAAAGAGCGTTGGTGAATCAGCAATGGCTCCTATCTTTCCCATTTGATTCAGCATAGTTCGGCGACCCAGTTTTTTCTGACTACACGCCCATTATCATTTATCATCAGTTTGATAATACTAGACCTGGTGCCCCCATTTGGTTCTTCAATGGCTTCCTCCAAGTTGAGGGTTTTATGGACATGATTGCATATATTTGGAGGCTAGAAATACAGGGCTATAAGGGGTTTCAGTTGATGTATAAGCTGAAGCTTGCAAAACGAGCGATCAAAATATTAGTAAGCAGCGAACCCGCAACCTCCAAGAGCTGAGCACACACTTGGCAGATTTATAGCAGCAGTGTTATAGGGAGCCACTAAATGAAAGACTGCGGTTACTTGAGTCCGATGCCATGCACAAGTATCAGGAGGCATTGATGCTTAACGACTCCATTCTTAGACAAAAAGCAAGACAAAACTGGTTGAAGGAGGGCGACCGAAACACCAAGTTCTTTCACGCAGCTATACTTGCACGATGTAACATTAACACCATTTCTGAACTGATGGATTCGGAGGGAATCAAAAGAAGAGGTCAAGCAGTGGTGTCGGATCATGTTAAGGATTTCTTTGTCCAACTTATGGGTCGCAATGCAGATTTGAGCCGGGATGGATTTGGGGTTAGAAATGTGTTGAACTTCACTCCAAGTCAAGAAAGATTGGACTTGCTAAACGCCCCTTTCACAGCTTTGCAAGTGAAGGATGCCTTGTTCCGCCTGAATAGCTCCAAAGCTCCCCGTCCTGATGGGTTTTCGGCTGGATTTTTCCAACAAACATGGGACATCACGGGTCAGTTGCTTACGGAGGTAGTACTAGAGTTCTTCTCCTCTGGGAAGCTCCTGCAGGAGATAAATCATACCTACATCTCCTTAATTCCCAAGAAAGAACGTCTTGATAAGGTTACAAATTTCAGACCGATTTTGTGTCGAAATACAATTTACAAAATCATTGCTTCCCTTTTAGCGGAGCATTTGAAAGGGGTATTGGTGGAGGTAGTCAGCAATACTCAGGGGGCCTTTCTCCCGTCAAGGAGTATAGGAGACAATATATTGTTGCTTCAAGAGCTGATGGGCAAATATCATACTGGGAAAAAGATTAATAGTTGTGCCTTACGAATTGATCTTTATAAAGCTTTCAAGACTGTTGACTGGGAATACTTGAAGGAATGCATGCTGGGAATTGGATTGCCCCCGAGGTTTTGTCATTGGATCTCTCAATGCATACAATCGACCTCTTTGAGCATTCTTATTAATGGTATTCCAATGATGCTATTTAAGACTCAGAGAGGGTTAAGGCAAGGGGACCCTCTCTCCCCTTACTTATTTGCGTTGGCAATGGAGGGATTATCAAGGTTATTAACTAGATTGGTACAATGCAATGGGCTTTTTCAGTACCATTACCAATGTAAAGAATTGAAACTGTCTCATCTTATGTATGCGGATGAAGTGATTCTTCTATGCAAGGCTGAGCTGCAGGTGTTAGTGATGTTGATGAACCTGATGAACACTTTTTCTCACTAGTCAGGATTACAAATGAACACCCAAAAGAGCCCCATTTATATATCCTAAAATGTAAGCAATCGAGAAGAGCTTAGCAGTCTGATCGTGTTATCTCTTCAAGGCACCCCATTCAGGTATTTGGGTGTTCTAATCACCTCATGTAAGCCTCGGTATTCTGACTTCTTGCCTTTGCTGGAAAATCTAAAGCGTAGAATCAATGTGTGGCAGAATCGATTTCTCTCCTTTGCAGCCATAGTTAGCCTTATTGTCTCTGTCTTGAATAGCATGATTGTGCACTGGACAGCTCATGTCGTAATTCCGAAGAAAGTGACTAAAGAAATGGAGCAGATTTTCAAAGCGTTCTTATGGACTGGTAAGCATGAAAAGTGTAAGGGTGCGAAAGTTAAGTGGAGTGAGAATGTCCTCTCTAAGAAGCATGGGGGATTGGGTATACTTTCGTTCAGCTTAATGCAAAGATGTTTGTTTATAAAGAGATTTTGGCGTTTATTCGTGGATAAAGAGGCGATGTGGGTTAAAAGGGTGCAAGTTTACCACCTTAAGGGGTAAAGTTTCTGGAATCTCCAAGTGAGGCATAATTACTCCTGGATTTTTAAAAGTCTCCTGCAATTGCTGGAATTGATTTTTTCTGCAATTTGGAATCGAATTGGGAATGGTGAGGGCACTTTTTTCTAGTTTGATAATTGGCATGAGCAAAGTCCTCTATGCATACAAACTAAACTAATGGGGGTCAGGAACCGAATTCCCACGGCAGCGTCACTTGCATGGGTTGTAGGAGAGGGAGATCGTCTGTTCAGGAACAGATTTAGTCATAATATTAGCTTTATGAGCGAAACTATCCTGAGCAACACTCCAGACAAGATGATTTGGACAGCTACTACACAATATGGTGTCTTCTTAACCTCTTCAAAACGTGGCATTAGGATGGAGCTGAGGGAGCAGGTACCTTGGGCTGCACTAGTTTGGAAACAGGTATTATGCCCTAAATCTGCTTTCTTCTTGTGGCTAACTATTAAAAATAGATTGAGAACTAAGGAGAGGTGGTTTGGTATTTTTGATCCTACTTGTGTGTTGTGTAGGCTAGTAAACGAAAGTAGGAACTACCTATTTTTTGAATGTGAGTATTCCAAAGCAATGTGGAGTCGAATATTGCACTTGATAGGCACTCTGAATTCGGTATACGATTGGAGTGATGTGCTGGAAGAGGTTATTCATAAAACCAAACCAGGGAGGCTAGACGACTTCATTATTAAGGTCTTGTTTCATATGGTACTTTACCATATATAGAGAGGGAGGAACAAACGGCTTTACAAGCAAGTTGAACGAAGTAAATATGAGCTTGCGGAATGCATAGTTAATTTGATAAGGGGGGCCATCATTGTGAATGGGAAGCAGGATTCTATGCGACTAGCTACGAGGAGGCATTGGTTTTTGTAGTTGTAGGCGATTTGTTTTTTTTGCACAAATGGAAAGTAGGGGCTATTTCTCCCCTTTACTTCCTTTGTAGGTTGTAATATATTGTACATTATAGTCTTTACCTTTTTTGGTAATATAATTTCTTAAAATTAAAAAAAGGCTGGGTTGACTCGCCTGCAAATTACTCCAGAATTTATAATGACTGGACCTTTGAGAACCGGTTCCAATTTGGTGATACCATTCATAAGTCCTCATGCAAAGTTTCAAACGCTCTTAAAAGCATCAATCCCTGCATGCATGAGCACTTACCCACGTGAAAACCACTGCATAAAATCACCTTTATACTAACACATATTAAAAAAACATGAAATGTTAAAGAATTTATAAATAGTAAATTCAACCATTACCAAATAACTAAAACTCTGAGAATCGGTTCCAAGTTGGCGATACCATTCATAAGTCCTCATGCAAAGTTTTAAACACACCTAAAAGCATCAATCACTGCATGCATTAGCACTTACCTACATGAAAACCACTGCATAGAATCACCTGTTACATTATCCCATATTGACTAAACATGAAAATGTTAAAGAATTTATAAGTGTTAAGGGTCAATTGTTGGTAAGGGTCAACTATCCAGATCTAGCTATTTGGCAATGGTTGACCTAAGCTTAATTCTTGTTAATAGGCTCTACACTCTACACTCTGCTCATATTAAAAATTCTAATATGGTATCAGAGCAGGTTTAGTTCAGATTATTAATTTCTTGGTCGTCGTCTGGATGTCATTTCTTAGTGGTCTGTCTGAATGTCCAGTTCCAGCGGGCCGGTCCGATTAGCATTGCTTTTATTTCAAGTGACAACTAGATGACTAAACATAAACATGTTAAAAGATTTATAAGTAATAAGGGTCAACTATCTAAATAACTAGTTTTAATTATTTGACAATAATTAATCCAAAGTCAATTCTTGTTAATAAGTTTTATACTTTGCACATATTAAAAATTCTAACATCACCAACGTCCCTTATACATAAGAAGTGTACAATGTTGTCTTAGACAATTTTCTTTAACAGGTTTCAGGTATAGGAGAGATTCTGTGATGCAAGTTGGTGAAGTAGAGTACAAAAAGTGCAATTCTACATACCCAAACTGCTTCTCCAACACTGGTAGCACGGTTTACAAGCTTGAGCATCCAGGGTCTTTCTATTTCATAAGCGGAGTTGCTGGTCACTGCGGGAAGGGGCAGAAGATGATCATAAAAGTTATGGAACCTGAAGACGAATCTCCTTCACTCCATAATGGCACACCGCCAATGAAATCCGACTTCTCGTACTGCTATGCTCTCTTCCCTTGGAGTTTGAGCTTCTAGCATAATCTTACTCCAACTTGTTTTGTCGTATTCAACCTCTTGCGTCCTCTGCTAATTTGTTTTGCTTATTTATTATGCTCTAATTTTTAATTTTTAAATAAAATTAATATTTTATTGTTGATAATAATTATATAGGAGATAAAATTTAAAAATAAATTATTTTAATTAATTAAATTTATTTTGATCAATTATATAATATTTATTAATAAATTATTGACAAAATTATTTTATTTTATTAAAATAAATAATTTAAAATTTTAATTTTATTTAAAAATTTAATTTAATTCTAATTATATAATCAAAATTTATTTAAAATTTATACATTTTGAAGATATTTAAAATTCAATTATGCTTATTAATATTTATTTAATTTAATTATAAAAATTAAATAAATTATTAAATTAAATTATTCATAATTCTTATTAACAATTAATATTAAATAATTAAATAATATATATTTCGTTGATATTTAGGCTCTATCATTAAGAGCAACGGAGAAACTGACGAAGATATAGTTCACCAGATCATATCAGAGTGGTTGAAATGGAGAGATGTTTAAGGAGTTTTGTGTTACAAGACGATATCACTCAAACTTAAAGGCAAATTATATCGCTTAGCGATTAGGTCTGTCATACTTTATAGGACGGAGTGTTCACTTATTAAACAAGTTCATAATCATAAGTTAATGATAACGGAGACGGAATCCTCCATTAGTTGTGCAACCTTACTAAAAGGGATAAGATAAGGAATGTCATGATATGAGACAAATTAAAGGTAGTTAATATTATGGACAAATTAAAAGAGACAAAGTTTAGGTGATTTGAACATATTAAGAGGAGACATCCAAACTCTCTAATAAGAAGAAGCAAGAAGATCGTACTTAGAGTTTGTAAGAGAAAAATAGGGAGGCCTAAGAAAAATTAGCAGGAGATGATTAAAAAAGATATAACAATGTTGGACCTTACCAAAGACATGACCCACAATAGAAAACTTTGACGTGCTAGGATTCAAGTAAAAGATCCTTCGTAAAGAGATCCTAGTACTTTTCTTATACCTTTTGAGTCTTACATTTTGTAGTTATTCTCAGTGGTAATTATATATTATTATTATTATTATTGTTGTTGTTGTTGTTGCTATTATTAATATCTTTATTATTATTATTAGTATTGGTATTGTTATTATGTTTATGATTATTAATGTTCGTATGATTATTAGTATTGGTATTTCTACTATTATTAGTATTATTATTATTTATGTATTATTATTATTTTTTAGTTCCCCTATTATTATTATTATTGTTACTATTATTATTATGTTTATTTTATTTTAATGTTTTTGTTTTTTAATGTTACTTTATTTATTATTCTTTTATTTATTTAGTTTACTTTTATATTTTAGTTTTTTATTTTTATTCATTCATGCGGGTCATTTGGAAAAAATCTCTTTACTATTTAGGGGTAAGGTTGCGTAGCGTATTACTGGACTTCCCTAGACTCTATATCTAAGCGAAATTTTCACTTGAGTGTTGTTGTTATTGTTATATATTTAGTTAATAATAAATCAGATTATGAAAAAAAACAAAAGTAGAAAATAACAACTATTTTTTAAGAAATCAAAATAAAAAATAGAAATTAAAAGCTCAAATAAACAAATTTTTTTTACTTAATTTAAAGAAACAAAAAACAAAAAATGAAAATGAAAACGAACGAATTTATATTTTGGGTGAAATGCTAATCAGTCTTTTATATTGTGGACTTGTTTAAGCTTATAAAGTATTTAATCTTTTATATCTTATTTTATTTTTATATAATATGCCATTCATCTGCTTCAGATTGTGCAGAATTAAAAAATATTAATTACTAATTTAGTTTATCAATTTATTTTTCCTCTATAGATAATAAAAATATTTTGTTCGCAGATCTTGTATCAATTATTTGTTTAATATACTCCTATGTATCTTTTTTTAACAGTCATTAAAAATGTGCAGTTCTTTGTTTATATTATATAGCTTTTGAGTGCAAGAAAATAGCAATTGGTTATCTCAGTTTGAGTGGGGGAGTTTGGACAACAGAAACATGACACCTGCTCACCTATCCTGCTCTTAAATTGCTTCAGATCAGAATGATCAGTGTCATTATAGAAGTTAACCACCTGATATATTCCATCTGCTCTCCACCCAAATGACTCAAAATTCTACCATGTTCACAATTCACAGACAGCTTAACTCAAGCAAATGTGTATGTTTTCTTGTTCATTTTTTTGTTTTTTGGAGGTACATCAACATAGGAAATCAGGGTCACACAGGTTTATTGCCATGTCTTCTCCTATATAACATAAATAAAAAGCTAATGTGGAAGATGGAAAAGCTTGAGTGTGAAACGATATAGGATCTAACAGATGGAGTAAATGTTTGTGTTCCCATCGGTCAATCTCGAACATGCTCGATATGTTCAAGCGATGAAATTGCATTGCTGTATCCATAGCCATGATGGTTTCAGAAACAGCAAAACCGCTTCTTCTGCAGCCACAATAAGTGAAATGTCAGATTATTGCAAGGGAAGGGATTGTATATATATGGATCGTTTTGCTTCCACTTTCCCTTCTTTGTTTTTTTATAGTTTTTATTTTTATTTTCCTTTTTAATTTCTAAAAAACATATAACATAATTACAATTTTTAATTAAAATTAATTACTTTTAAACTAATTAAGTAAAATTTTAGGCAAAAAATAATTAAATAGAAAATTTATTCATAAGCGATATAATTTGTTTTTAATTATTAAATCAATATTAATATTTAGAGTTAAACATTGGTATATTAAAAATTATTTCATAAAAATTATTTAAACATTTATATATTTTAAATATATTTTTAATTTTAATTAATTTATTAAATAATTTTCAAACTCCAAATATTTTTATTTTCAAAACAAGTAAAATTTAGAGTAATTACAAAAGTCAAAATAAATGAATAATTAAATTATATTATTCAAATTCCTTATTTATTAATTAATATTAAATAATATATTTAGTTAATAATGAATCAAATTATGAGAAATGAAAAAACCCAAGTTTTGTGATTTTTATAAATTAAAAATAGGAAGAAATTAAGATAAGAAGAAAGTTTAGTTTGATGAACTAAAAAAAAAAAACCAGAAATGCATTAAACTAAAACATGAATGCGTCAGTTTCAAAGAATGACTCACAGTTGGGGGATAGTCAGAGTCCTGTTGTTTAGAAGTATTATTTTGTGAGACTGACCCAACACCACCTGCTCCATTGGTCTTCTTATCATCTCTGGCTTTGCTAAATATTACAGTATAACCTTCTGCAGATGCTGGATTTGTAACATCCCACTCTCCGAATTTCGGCAAAGGCCTGCCTTTGTCCTGCTGCATACAAATGTCCACCGATCATAACCCACTTTCTGTAATTTTTCTATTCCATTTCTTTAAATGATTCCCAAGTTCAGCTGTTCGTATTTTGTGTTAACAGGTTTATCCACAAATTTTCAAACAAAACATACCTTGTGTAGGCATGCAATTACACATCAAAATCAGTTAATACTTGCTCCTTGTCAATTGCTAATACTACACGAAGAAATGAGACAATAACCTAAGAGCAAGAAAAAAAATGATACCCCTATGAAAAAAACTTCATATCTCATAAGCCTCATGAACCCTAAAAGGCTAAAACCAACCCTGAAAGACTTCACTTTTCCCTATATATATCCAGTATATTCTTTCCAACAGCAGACAGAAGAGAAAGAAAGACAAAAGAATACCATCCAGAACATGCATACACAGAAGAGATAAGGTACCAACCTATCAAACCGGCTAAAAAGTCAAAGACGAAATTATCGATATGCAAAAAGATAGAAAAATTGATTAAAACAGGGATGCTATGTCTTACTTGTGCCATGAACAATCTGACCTGAGAGCCCCCGGTACGCCAAGTATTGAGCGATGAGGATAAAGGGCAATCAAAAATGGAAGGAAAACGATATTGAAGACAAAGAAGGGAACAGATAAGAGAGGGTTCGAAAAGGAGAAGAAAGAGAGCGAGAAGTAAGGCAGTTTCATAGACATGAACGCACGTATATGATTAAAGGCAGTTTCATAGACATGAACGCACGTATATGATTAATCTGTTATATATTGTCTGTCTTACGAGGTTTTTATAAACTAATTTAACCATATAGCGTTTCATGACAACCCTTTTTTATTGTTTTCTCTTCTTTGCACTGCCTTGTTGTTAAGATGATGTCAAGTTGGTTGATTATTCTTCACCATGGACTCACATGTCCTCAATGTTCCCTCTTATGTTTGTTGCATTATGTCTTCTTTGATGTCATGACAACTTCCCCATTGATGTCCCAGAAGTTGTATGATCATCATTTCCTGTTTCGTAGGTCTCCAGGAGACCTGGTTTCAAGTTAATTTGATGTCAAGAAGTTACATTACACAAAATATAAACGACTTTTAGCAACTTAGATTTCATCTATATGCATGGTAGCAACTAATTTTGTCATAATTATACTTTTAAGAACAATTTAAGCGAACTAACTAAAAAAACCAGATTTAGTTTAGTGTGCTAGTCCTCGCCGATATTTATGAGATATTAGGAAAGCAAAATTATTGTCCATGTTATTTTAATTTATTTACTAGGGATCTAAGGGCCAAATTGTACCCCTCAACTCGATCCACCTATACCGTCTTGGAAATTGTGATCGAGGGTGTGCAAGCTAGACTTGTCATTCAGGACGGAGCGACGAGCGTATTTCGTAAATTGCAATGCTCCAAGATCCGATTTAGTGGTTGACCCATGAGTACAATAGAGGTTTAACTATTTTTTTAGAATAAATAAAGTGAAAAGGGATATTTATTATTTAAACAATAAATTTAAGAGTGAATTTAGTTGAACAAATTGTAATTTAATAGTTTTTTTATTCAATCAAAGTTTTTACAGTTAAATTTCAAACTAAGCCCATTTATATTATGAAAATTTTAAATCAAGGTTTTTTTTTTAATATGAACCATCTAATTTGACTAAATTTCTAAACAAAGAGTAAATTGTTATATTATTATAAAAATACTACTAAGAAAATGAACAAAGATTAAAACATGTTTGATAGGTTCCAGGTTCGATTCCACGCTAGCCTTTTTTTGTAAGAACTTGGGGCAGTCAGGGTTACCTGTAGGTGGAGAATTAGTTGAGTCCTCAATAATGAGGTGCGCTCGCTTGACCCGTCTGTGGGGTGGTGCGTCAGTTGAGCCCTTGGAGAGGTGTGCCCGCTTAGCCCACTTACGAAATTTCCTCGAATCAAAAGAAAAAAATACAAGTCTCATTCAATAATTTTAGAAATTTAAACTAAGAGAAACGAAGTAAAGAAAGAAAGAACTTTCTTTAAATTCTATAAATTTGACGTGAAAATATTATTTTCTTTTTTTAAGGTACGAATAA
>JAOQMR010000008.1:9240753-9255883 GCA_027563865.1 Erythroxylum pelleterianum | reverse complement strand
TGAATGCAATGAAATCTATCAGTCTGACCCAATATTACCATAATACCCTTTGCTACCAGTAACGGGATGTTACAATTTTTTATACCTCTTAATTGCTGCAACATAATTATTTTACAAAATTTTTGTAAATCACTTCAAAGTTTCAACATATATAGTTAAATGATTGAGATGTCTAATTTACTACCCAATTTTAGACATCTCTTTTCAACATGATGGGTGCGATCACAAGTTTTCCACTACAAATCACCATATATGGATGATGGAGATGATCAATAACTTATTAAATGAGTACTTACGACATTATATAAGTACAAGTCAATAAAATTGGTTTTATTTACTTGATACTACCCAATTATGTTATAACTTGCATAGGTTTTTTGCTACAAAGAAATTTCCTTTGAGATTATTCTAGGACAATATGCTCTCAACCCCTCGAGATTGCTTAATGAAGGTCAGGTGGAAAATGTTTGTCTTCTTATGGATTTACAAGGATAAAATTATAATTATTGGATAAGGTGAGAGATAGCCCCAAAAAGGCTTTTAAGCAGATGGAAAAGTATGTTAACTAGAGATAGAGGCCTCTTGACTTTGATATTGGGTTAGAGTCTTGTTGCAACTTACTTTATAAGTATGGAAGAAGATTAATGGTAAGCAAGTGCATCAGAGGTTTGTGAAAAAGTATCAAGGGTCATTTAAAGTACATGGTAAAGTTGAGAATACAGTATATGCACTCGAATTTCCTAAAATATTAAAAGTTCATCCCAACTTTTTCATGTTAGATTTCTCAAACCTTACCATAAGAAAACTACATCCAGTTTGAAATTGAAAGGAGATGCTAACTAAATGTGAGAGAGAGTAGCAACTCTTTTAAGGAATGTAACTTAAGAGATCTTAAGTATTTCTAAAGGGCTTAGGGGTGGTAAAATGGAGTCTTGGTGGTAATTGAAGATGTACAAGAAAAGGTTAAAATCAAGAAGGTTGCCTACAAAGCTCTATTAGATAGCATCGTAAGGTATAGGCAGTAGTTAATATAGAAGGTTACAAACTGGCAAAGAAAGAAGAGTAGAAGATAGTCTCAAAATCTAAAAATAGAACTTTTGAGAAATTATACCAACAATTGGAAACTAAGCACGGAAAAAATGATATATTTAAGTTAGCAAGAGCTACGGAATAGAAAGCGAAAGACTTAAATCAAGTTTGTTATATAAAAGATGATGTAGGGATGGTGCTCGTGGTTGAAAATGATATCAAAAGAAGATGATAGTGATATTTCTATAACCTTTTTAATGAAGGCTTAGAGGACAACATCTCTTTAGTTGATCTTAACACATACAAGAGGTATCATAACTTTACTAATTATCGATAGATCACAAGGGAAGAAATTAAAAGAACTTTGAGGGAGATGAAGAGTGGAAAGACAATATGGCTTAATGAGATACCCATAGAGGTGTGGAAAAACCTAGATGAAGAGGTTCTTACTTGACTAGCCAAGTTTTTAATGTGATGCTTAAGTCCACCAAAATACTAAATGAGTAGAGACTTAGTATGATAAATCCTTTATATAAGAACAAAGGGGGCATCTAAAGTTGTAACAAATATAAATGCATCAAACTATTTACTCACACCATGAAGTTACTGGAGAAGGTGATTAAGGGGAGAGTGAGTAATGATGTACTTATCTTTGAAAACCAGTTTGGTTTCATGCTAAGAAGGTCTATGACAAAAACTTTACATCTTCTTAAAAGATTAATGGAATACTACAAGAAAAGGCAGCATAACCTAACATGGTTTTTATTGACTTCGAGAAGGCTTATGATAGGGTATTTAAGGAAATCATGTAGAGGTATTTAGAAGTTAATATAGTTCCGATGAACTATATACGAGTTATTAGGGATGTGTGTGAAGGTTTTAAAACTAGAGCAAGGATGATAAGAAATTTTCTATCGATAATGGGCTACGCAAATGCTCCTTATTAAGCCCTTCTCTGTTTGTAGTAATGATGGATGAACTCACTAAAAATATCTAAAGTTATGTGTTTTGATGTATCTTATTTACAGATGACATTGTTTTAGTAGATGAGATAAAAAAGGGTGTCAAGATCAAACTAGAATTGTGGAGGGATACATTATAGTCGAAGGGTTTTAAATTGAGTAAAATTAAGACTAAGTACTTAGAGTATAATTTTTCGGGCCATAGGATGGTTTCTAATGTGAAGGAAAGAATGGTTCAGAAATTATACCATAGATGCAATGTTTTAAATATCTAGAATCTATCATTAAAGCAATGGAGAGTTCGATGAAGATATTGTTCACTGTATCAATTCAGAGTGACTTAAATGGAGAAGTACATAAGGAGTTTTTTTTGTAATAAGAGAATATCACTCAAGCTCGAAAGTAAATTCTATCGTTTAGCGATTAAGTCGGTCATACTCTATGGAGCAGAATATTGGCCTATCAAATGGGTACATAGCCATAAGTTAATGGTTGCAGAGATGATGATGCTTTATTGGATGTGCAACCTTACTAAAAGAGATAAGGATAGGAATGTAATGATAAGAGACAGAGTAAAGGTGGCTAATATTAATGAAAAATTAGAGAGGCACAACTTAGGTTGTTCGGATATGTTAAGAAGAGATATTTTGACACTTCAGTGAGAAGATGCTAAAAGATTGTACTTAAGGACCGCAAGAGAAAGAAAAGGAAGGCTTAATAAGAATTGGGTTGAGGTGTTCAAAAATGATTTAACTATACTGGAGCTTACTAAAGACATGACCTTTAATGTAAAACTTTGACGTACTAGGATATGGGTAAAAGATTTCACATAAAAAGGTCCTTCGCTTTCTCATATGTCGTTTAAACATTTTCTTTCGATTCTTTGTAAGTAGCCTAAACTTTTAATATTTGGTACTTTCCTCTTAATTATTTAACTTAAATGTTTCTTTACTTAGCCTAATCAGTATTTTGTAATTACTTGTCTTTTATTTATTTGTTTGTTTTTTTGTGTGGATTTTTTTTTATGTAAGTTAATTATAAATAACTTTTTTGTTAATTAAGGATAAGACATTATATTTTTAAATCTTCTCAAATCCTCTGGTGTTAGTGATTGTTATTGTAACAACATAACAGCAAGTCAAAGAATATAAACCCAAGATCACTATCCATGCCGTAACCACATCACTTCCTCAGCCAACGATCCACAGTTCACCACGTCACCCATAAAAAGCAAAGTCCAACTAATCCACGGCACGTAGAATAGCCCCGTCAACGTGGATTAATTTTAGCCGTTAAATCCCCAAACTACCCCCCTATACAAACTAAGTTTCACCGATATTCGTTAGCTTTCAGTTTGTTCTATTCTTGCCTTTCCCTCTCCAAAGAGCTCGTTCATTTTCCGCTTTCTTACTCTACAAATGGCAGCGAGTTTGCTCAGAAGAGGGCTAGCGGCGGCTAGGGTTGCTCCATCATCGACGGAGGTGGCGTCTCGGTTCGTGACTGCGAGGCTCCACGCGTCGGAGGCGGAGGCGCAGCAATCTAAAGCTGAGACAAGCATGAAAACGTTCCAAATCTACCGGTGGAATCCAGATAACCCGTCGAAACCCTACCTTGAAGACTATCAAATCAACCTTAAGGACTGCGGGCCCATGATTCTTGATGCTCTTATCAAAATCAAGAACGAGATTGACCCATCCCTCACCTTCCGACGGTCGTGCCGCGAAGGAATTTGCGGTTCTTGCGCGATGAACATTGATGGGTGCAATGGGCTTGCTTGTTTGACCAAGATCCAATCGGGGTCGAGTTCCACGATCACGCCTTTGCCTCACATGTTTGTGATTAAGGACTTGGTTGTGGACATGACTAATTTTTATAACCAGTATAAGAGTATCGAGCCGTGGCTGAAGAGGAAGACCCCGCCTCCTGTTCCTGGAAAGGAGATATTGCAGAGTAAGAAGGAAAGATCAAAGCTTGATGGAATGTACGAGTGTATATTGTGCGCTTGTTGTAGTACTTCTTGCCCTAGTTACTGGTGGAACCCGGAGTCTTACTTGGGACCTGCTGCTTTGCTTCATGCTAATAGGTAAATTTTATTATGCTGTTGTTATTTTTTGTTTACTGAGTTTTGTTCTTGTGGGGTTGGATATGGGTGATTGAGTCATTAGAAAAGTGGACGTTTGACTGTTGAAATGTGAACGGTACAGGATTGGATGAATGATTGAATTTTGAGACACTAATTCTATAGCTTTTTCTGTTTCTCTAATCTTTTTTTCTTTTCATTTGGTATTATATTAGTAGGAGTTGATTTAAATTTGTCTTGTTTGATTCATCCTTTACGGAATAGAAATTTTGTTCAATGGCCTTATCTTGTTATATGTCGAGGAAGTTGATACTTTGTTGGTGAATGTGGCTTCTCTATTTAGGTACAACCTTGGAATTCTCACTTTCTCTTTCCTGAATGTCTATATATGTTTGTTGAGTTTGTAGCCAAGACGATGTCCCTTGTCCCACGGCTACTCGGATTGATATCTGATAAAATTTACTTCTCTAAATTGTATTCAAAGCATTATAGTTTCAATATCAAATTGGATAATTGCTTTTCTTCATCATATTTCTTGTGCGAATTTCATCTACGACTTTGAGACTATTGTTGCTGAAAGTGTTATGAGGGGAAACTTTGTCCATGACGGACTATGAGGGAAAACTTAGCTCGTAGAACTGTTAATGTGGCTTATTTTCAGCAAAGAAAATGGGGAAAAGCTTGCAGTGTAATTCTACTATGAACATGCAGGTGGATTAGTGACAGCCGTGATGAATATACAAATGAGCGACTTGAAGCCATAAATGATGAATTCAAGCTCTACCGCTGCCATACCATATTGAACTGTGCACGTGCCTGTCCTAAGGGCCTGAATCCTGGAAAGCAGATAATGGATATCAAAGCACTCCAACTAAAAGGCGGTGCGTAAGTTTCAGAGGTGCTATTGAAGGAGGATGCGAATTTTATCAGTTCTACTGGGAATTCTTTTTCTTTTTTAATACACATCAACTTCATGTTCCCGTCCTTATATAATAACTCTTATAGTGATTATACCGGCCATTCCTATTGTATTCAAGATTAAGGTTGAGTTGTGCAACCCATCTTTGCCAATAAATGGTAATACAACTTCTTGAGTCGTTGATATTTATTTGGATATCTTTTATGCCAGACTTGATGTGGATAGCTTCTTTTTGTTGAAAAATGTCTGCCTTTAGTAACTTAGCATTACCGTGATTCTCATTGAATAGTCAGGCGACTTTAGATCGTTCAGTGTGTGATGCTGTCACTATAAGCTCACGGTTGCCTTACATCCACTTGATAACCACGACTATGCACAGTAGACGTCCATGATCACGTGAAAATGTACTGATATTGGATAGGATGTACTCTTACGACTCTTAAGAATATCATAACGTAAATGCAGTAACTGTTGTTTGTTTCATAGGATTGACATGAACCATTCTATACGATTGGAAAATAAATATCATCATTAACCCACATAGATTACATCATTAATACTAACACATATAAAGGATGATCGCTGATATATTTCTAAATGTTATATTTGTACTACCAAGTCATATTTTAAAGAGTTAGGTCCCTCTTCCCCATACCTGCAAATCCTGTTAAGCCTATAAAACTAGTGAGCATTAACTGTTTCTACATCATCATGTTGAATATTGCTCAAAGGAAATTCGAAGGAATAGTTTTACTTATTGCTTTCATGATCTTTCTTAGCATGTACACACTTAAAGCAGACGTTGATATTTCACTTCCCCTCGATCCTGGTTATGTGGAATCACCAACAAAGTTTATTACTGTAACAGGTAATTGAGCAACTCTTTTTCAGCATTTCCACGTTGACTTACAACAAACTTGGATTAAAATTGGTCTAACAAACAGTTACTATATGCATGAACAAAGAAAATTGGAATAAAGCAGAAGATAGGCTCTGAAGCTTGTGGAGCATAATACTAAATGGGATTTCTTTCTTGTAGGGTGCAATAATGATTGTGAAACAGCTTGTTGTAATTGCAACATTGACCAACAACCACCGATGTGTGTACAATGCTGCCAGGAAGACCCTTGAAGTGCATTCCAATTTCATTGCATCGCTTATTCTCTATACAAACAATTGTTGTCTGAAGCACTTGAAGCAATGGAAATCACCTTACAATTACAGATATGAAGATGATACTTCTCAGTTATGCTTCAATAGGGCTTACCAAACTACACTCTTTCATATGAACTTTGATTTACAAGTAAAATATGTACCATGCACGCCGACATTTTGAAGCTATCTACAACATATTATACTTGAATAAGATAAAGGCAAAAAATCAACTTGCAAAAAGCATAAACAACATTAAAGCAAAGAAGCGCTTCCTAGAAGAAGTCAATAGGCAGTGAAGTGACTGTATCACCAGTCCTCTTAGTTGTGTCGTGTCGACCAAAAAGTGCTATTCTTAGTTGAAATAGGAGTTTTCCTTCTAGCATTGTTCTTCCTTTGATGACCTACAAAACAAAACATCGTTAGTTTCCATTTAGAACTAAAATGGAGACAAACTTTTCACCTTTACCCTCAACCACCCCGTTTTCCTACTCTACTCCCTCGTCACCTTCTCAACTTGCTATGAAATTTGCATCCCACTCTTCTTCTTCTCCGTCTCACTATACAAATCAAACTATCCCACCCCTAGCCTCTGTTGTTCCCCCTAAAGCTTCTGCTCCATCTGACAATGTATTTCAACAAATTAAAGGGGCTAGAAAGACCTAGAAACAGGTTGTGGGTGATAATTATGACTCTTCCTTGATTTACTGTCCACCTGTTGAGATTGAAGAAAAGCTAATGGTGGCTACAACTCTAGACATTCTGCAGGAAGGAGCAAGGACATGGGATGCTATGCTTGATGGTTTTTTTATGGATAAATAACTTGTTTTTCCTTTGATACAAGCATGGACCTAGAGAAATTGGAAAGGTAGAAGACTAATGAAAGTTATGCTAACTGAGAAAGATAACTTAATCTTTACCTTCTCCTCCAAATCAAAAGCTCAAAAGGTAATTGAAGAAGGCCTTTAGCACATCCTCAACTTTCTTTATTTATTCAAAATTGGCAATCGGGCGTGGAATTAGAGAAAATTATATTGAAAAAATTCCTCTATGGGTGAATATCCATAACATTCCTTTGGAATATTGGACAACTAAGGGTTTGAGTATGCTAGCTAATTACTTGGGAAAACCAATCTGTATGGATGAAAACACTACTTTGAGAAAATGAGTTGGATTTGCAAGATTATGTGTGAGTATGGATATTTCTAGGAATATGAAAGACAACATTCTTATCCTAAGGATGGCCGATGGGCATTCTCTCAAAGAAGACAAGGTTTTGGTTACATACCAATGGAAACCTTCCTAAAAGCCACAAGGCAAATAATGGAAATCAACGGGGATAGTTTTCATTAAAGGAGACTATTAGGAGGTGACGGGATTGGAGAAGCGTAATTTTGAAGATGCTAAAGAGTTGGTGGTGGAAGCAGAACATGTATTAGATAACCATGAAAGCCTAGGTAGTTTGGTTTAGGTTGAAAGGGAACCACCTGCAAAAGGTGAGAGAGTCCAAGTGGATAATCTTCCAGATTTGGTTCAGCCAGTGGGAATTCAACAGCAAACATTGAGTGCCTTAAATAAATCATTAAGGAACTAAAAGGGAAATGAAATGGAAATTAGTGGGAATAATCCTTGCCATAGAGACCATGAACTCTAACTAAATTAGCAAACTCAACAGATGGAAGAACAACTGAGAGGAGTTAATCAAGAGGAATAGTTTGAACAAGTAATCTCTCAGAAGAGCAATAGGAGCAGTAAGAAAGGCTCCAAAGGGAAAAGTAATCTCATATGACGCCCCTGATATTCTAGAATGTAAAAGAAATAAACAACCCTTCTAAGCTTAATACGATAAGGGATTTTGTTCTAAAAGAAAAGCCTTCGTTATTTTGTTTATTGGAAACCAAAATTAGTGAAGCAAATCTAAATAAATTAAGTTATTTGGGTAGCAAATGGTAGTTTCTCACAAACCACCAATGTCATGCCTATGGAAGAATTATTATTGTTTACGATGGAGATCTTTTGGAAGTGGAAGTTCTATAAAACAAACAGCAATTCATTCACACAAAGCTTAACTTCAAAATGGAAAATTCTTATGCTTTAGCTACTTTTTTCTACGGTTTTAATTCAGTATTTCAAAGAACTGAATTATGGACTTCCCTTCGAAGACTCAAAGCTTCAATTAGAGGTTCATAGCTAGTTAGTAGGGACTTTAACGCCACCCTATACAGATTAGAGTCGGAAGGGAATTATAACCTACTCAACTACACCTTTGAGTTGTTTGATTGCATACAGGATGTGGAATTAACATATTTAAAATCTGAAGGTCATAGGTTCACTTGGTCTAACAAACAAAGCTCTAACTGGTTCATCTGAAAAAGCTAGATAGAGCTATAGTGAATGTGGACTGGTTAACTACTTTTTCAGAAAGCTTAGCCAATTTCTTAGACCTAGGAATTTCTGATCATACCCCTATCAAGATTGTTAATTTGTTTAAAATGACTAAAATTCATCACCCTTTCAGATTCAATAATTTTCTGGTTAATGTGGAATGCTTTCAAGAAGTAATTACTAAAGGATTGGAGGATGAGATCTATGGTACTAAGTAGTATATTTGTTTACAAAAGCTCAAGGCTATTAAACAGGAATTCAAGATGTTAAATTTAAGAAGAGGTCAGAATTTCACAAGGGAGATAGAAATAGCAAGAAACAAGCTATCAGTAATTCAGAAATCTTTGGCAGCTATCCCCACTGATTGTACATTAGTTATAGCTAAGAGGGACCCTTAAGACCTACTTGCAAATAGTGGATAATCATTGTTTTGTATTAAAGCAGAGAATAGTGGATAATCATTGTTTTGTATTGAAGCAGAGAGCTAAAATTAATTGGATTAAGGATGGAGACAGATGTACAAAATTTTTCTTCAATTCAGTGACAGCTAGAAGAAATTTCAATAGAATCACCTCCATAAAATTCGAATATAGGGAACTTGTATTTAGGCAAGATGGAATTGCAACGGAAGCTAGGAATCTTTATCAAAATCTCTTAGGCACAGAAGGACATTCTGCAGGTAATGGAGTGGACCTTAGATAATCCAATAAATTATCTCAATCATTCATATAATAATGTAAAATTGTATATGCAAATGCACATGTGACTCCATTCTTATTTTGCTTTGTTGTGACCGAGCGTCTATTAACTTAATTTACTGTCTCGTATCTATTGTGGATACCGGTCTCATTTCATATACTATCCCTTCTCCGTTGAGGATAGCAGGCTCATTGTTATCTGAGTCTGTGGCTCTTTGTGCACAATCTTAAGCTTTAAGCTCATTTTCACACATTGGCTACTCCAGTCACAACTCCTTTATCTGAAAATGAATTTCAATGTAATGAGATGCATCAATTCACATATCATGCTTTCAGTATTTTTCATTCAATGCTCTCATGTCATATATCAAATCCTTCGGATCTAAATCCGACATTCATCATTCAATTATTCACACACTCCACAATACACATACAATTTAAACGAAAGCACATATATTGAATTTACATATCTAGGTTAACTCATAGTACGCTCCAGAATAGCTATTGCCTTGATTATCCTGCAATGTCTAGATGATAGTGATCAACTTGTGCGTCTATAGTCAAGCAATACACACATAGTTCACATTCACTAATTTGTTCAATCATATGAATATACAATCATGCACATGTGTATGTGTCATGTTCAATGCATACTCAATTGATTTTTCCGGGTTTGTATTCTTAATCACAAATCTTGACCGTTCAATTATTATAGCTTGTATATTACCACTTTGCATTTACGTTTATACCTTGAGTAAGTTTGATTACTCTAAATTCATCAGTCATACATTCATCAACCTTTTCTAGCAATATACATTCACAAAATTTCCCAATCTCTTTCATTCATACCTAATACACCTTACTCATATCCTTTAGACCATATTTGCATTCATAAGAACACCTTTATTCTTTTAAGAACTCAAAATTTCTAGATTTAAATACATTGATATCAAGACAATCCATTCATTTAGTAATGACATCAATTAACAACCTAAACTTATCAAATCCTTAACCAATTAATCAAGCAACAATCTAGGTTCATTTCAAGTCTTAATCAAGTCCAAATATACCAATGTAGAGTGACTTATCCTCATTTGGTTCAACAAATTCACAAATCCGAAATTGTCATTTAAAAGCTTTGGCCACGATTGTGGGGCGCCTTCCCACGATCGTGGGATGAGTGCCCTGATTGTGCACTATCCATTTTCCCTCAATTCTCCACGAATTTCATCTACTTAGGATCATCATTAACACTTCAATTTTTCCAAAATTCATGCTCTCAAAAGCTACTTCAATTCATGTTAATATAGCTTCGATCTTGGTTACATTAAAGCTCTCTAAATTCTATTCATTTATGTCACTAACAATCATTCTTACGCATACACTAACATCCCTAATTTTTTTCCAGAATCAAAAGAAGTCTCTTTCATATCAAATTCAAAACACCTTCATAACAGTCCATTAATTATACCTCAATTATACCTCAATTCCTCATCAATTTCATCTCAATTTCTAGCTTAAAATGATTCATTTACCAGCTCATAAACTATTGTTTTTCATGCATGCTAAACATAATAGAAACTACCATTCATGCATTATTTTCCAACACTCATTTAACACCAATATCACAATCAATCCATCCTCAATTAAGTCATCATTGAATTCTATTAACATATATCACAAAAGATCATTCTTTCACTTACTTGATCAGCTCAATTGCTTTCTCAAGTATCAAGCTAACCTAGCCTCCCATGCATGCAAGCACAATTCCAAGAACAAGATGGAAGTAGAATGTTTTTTTTCAATAACAAGAAGAAATCAACAGAATATAGCTTTCTTGATGCAGAATTTTGTAAAGATTTTTAGTGGTGATGAACAGAATTGAAGCAAAAAATCAGAAGTTGTGAGGGTGTGTGTGTGTTTTAGTGGTGAGAGGGAAAGAGAAGAAAGAAGGTAGCAGAAACAATTTCCACATTAGCTTAATTCATTAAGTACTAGTTGTTACTATTTTACAATGACATTTGTCACATATGCATACAATCCACTTGTCCTCTATTTAAGCTGCCAAATGTCACCAAAATCCCAGGCTATTTGTTGCTTAATTCTCCAAGCCATTTGTCATTAAATTCTACTGCCATGTGTCACTTATTTATAGGCCTAGTCGTCCTAAATTTTTATGTGTTAACTTGTTTTGCCACCTGACATTTTTCCTAGACTAAATGTACATTTTAATTAATCAATTTTTCAATTGTAGCAATTAACTCTAAATTACTAATTATAATCCATCAAACAAAAATTCAAGACATAACCACTACACAATCAAACCATCATCATTTAAAACCTTTTATACCCTAGAACATGTTAATTGAGTGCATATACTAGCTTTGCAATGTTTTCTAAATCAACTTTCATGTGTGTATATGCTCATCTTATGCATGTGAATGAAATGCACCTCATAAATTCTAAAATGATATGACTCAAAAGTCTTAACATTCTAACCCTCATAAGTTTTGGAAACCGACTATTACAATCCTTGTGCCCCTCAAAAAAATTCAAACCTGGGTTTATTCCTCGTCACATTATCTTGATCATCAACTGTCTTGTTGATTTATTCATCTGAAGCAACTAACTTATCCTCGGTCTGAATAGTTTCTTCAAAAGCAGCAACTAATTGTGAATCTGGACAATTTCTTGTTTTTTCTTTACTACGTCTTTGTGCTTGTAATTAACCCTTTCTAACCCAATTATGTTTTGATAACATGGGTTGCTGCTGGAAATTCATCGTAGAATGTTTAGACTTTCAATTTTGAGTCTTCTAAAGCATCATCTGTAACAACTTGTAATAATTCAGCCTTATATGCCTGATTACCTCACAAAATTGACATGTAGGTACGAACATCTAATTTTTCTTTGAGATTTCTCCTTAGACAAATCTGGTTACATCACTTTTCTCATCATTAGACTTAGAACATTCACCTTTATAGCCAATGCCTTGAAGGTCTCCTTTAGTCTTACCAATTTTCAACAACTTTTCTAGCTTTTTGGTATCTCTATTTAACATTCTTATTCCTTTTTTTGTACTGACCAGCTTCAATTTCGTTTCATCAAGCTCATTTATAGTAAACAACATTTTCTTTTCTAAATCTTGAATGATGTTCTTCATGGAGAGGCCAAGTCCTTGAAGGTCTCCTTTAGCCTTACCAATTTTCAACAACTTTTCTAGCTTTTCGATACCTCCATTTAACATTCTTATTCCCTTTTCCGTACTGACCAGCTTTAATTTCATTTCATCAAGCTAGTTTATAGTAAACAACAATTTCTTCTGTAAATCTTGAATGATGTTCTTCATAGAGAGGTTTTCCTTCTTTAGCTTTTCATTTTTCTTGCATGTTTGCACCTATTTTGCATAAATTAATTCATATGCTTCATAAATATTATCCTTTTCGTTATATGAACCACTGTCATCACTATCAAAATCTAAGATTGAGTTTTGAGCTAATTCGTCTATATTTTTTCCTAAATTTTCTGATTCAATGTTTTCGTTATTGGTTACTTCCTTCTTAGTTGTTGTTAAGCAAGCAACTAGACTTTTATTATACAAAGCAACTAACACAACATTATTGACAACTTCTTCACTTTCATATACACTTTGGAATTCGTTCTCACTCTAAGTGTTCATATAGGATTTCCATTTTCTCTTCTTCAAGGTGTTAACACATTCTGCTTGCACATGTCTGAAGCCTTGACACTCATGAAATTGAACTCTCTTCACTTTTCTTTCACCTTTTTGAGTTTTAGCTTATTGTTTGAAGTTATTATTTGATGAGCTCCCACCATTTTTCCTAAAATTAGATCTATCCTTCTTCATTTTCTTTAACCACTTGTTGAAATTTCTCATCAATAACTTCATATCCTCATTCTCATCGGATTCATCCTTAAAGTCATTCACAGCTTTACTAATCTCGGCTTGCAATGTCAATCATATGTTCTTCTTTTGTTTGTCCTTTAACAAATTCATTTCAAAATTTGTAAGAATTTATGATAATTCATTGTTATCATGAACTTCCTTGATTGCTGCAATTTTCGGTATGAACCTCAGAGGTAACGATTTCAATGTCTTTTTAACCAGTTTCAGGTTAGAGTACTTCTTCCTAAGTTGATATTCTTAGTTTGCCATGTCACGCAGTCTCTCATGTAAGTCTCCAATGGTTTTATTCTCATCCATCTTCAACTCTTCAAATCTCACAGCCAACATCTGAAGTTTTGAGGCTAGCGCAGATTTCGATCCCTCATGTGTAGTCTGCAAAATGTCCCACACTTCTTTTGCCGATTTGCAAGTTGATATCATTAAAAAGTAACCTTTATTTATGATACTAAAGATGACGTGCAAGGCTTGAGAATTTTCAAGCGCTCTCTCATCTTCAACCCTTGTCCACTCAAATGCATCTTTAAACACTGCTTCCCCCTTTTTATTAGTTGTCACTGGATGTGTCCAACTATTTAAAACTGAGTTTCACACTTTTGTTCCTTGTGCCTGAATTAATACTCTCATCCATGATTTCCATATAGGATCATCTAATAACGGTGACTTGATGATTGATGCCCCTTCTATTATAGCCATATTTTTTAAACATAAATTTGCACCAACTTATCATATAAAGTTCTGATTCGGTAATCCTCTCTAATACCAATTGAAAAACTGTAGGTTGTAATGGTTTTGCAAACTTTCATATTTTTTCGTAGTCATTTCTAGCACAAACAAAAGCAAAAAACAATTAAACGCAAAATGACAAATCAACCCCAAAAATTTGTTAACGCAGTTCGAAACACCTTGCCTACGTCTGTAGGGCCCTTACCTAGCTTAATACTTTCATTAACGATAATAGTTTTATACAAAGCTTTACTGAACCGACACCACTCAACCCTTTGACATTACCCTTCGTCCTCACTACTTGTGAAAGTATTTCACACCTAATAACACGACCGACTCGTGTTAACCTCAACAGAGAATTTTTCTCAACGATCTTTTAACAAAAGAATAATAAACGAATAACTCAAGTGATTAAATAACTAAGAAAAAAACAAAATACACTTAAGATAGAAAAGAAGAACAACTTCACGATAGGTTCAGCTCCACTAAAATAGATCTGAAAGTTGTCACCACACACTATGGGTTGATTCACACAAATTCCAGTACTAACTCACAGCTGTAGTAGGAAGACATCAAGCATGACGGGCTAAGCAAATAAGCCTTCACATAAAATCTAGCAGAAACCACACCACGGTGCACTTTCGCAGAAGACACACGCAATATGCAAAATAAGCCAGCCGTGAGCCACACATCAAAAGATCAACACCCAGTCGTGAATAATCCAAGCCGTCGCACTCACAAAAATCAATGAACAAACGCCGCAATGCTAAGATGGAATTCTCATCAACATAAAATGAGCACATTAGTCCTTCCATCCACTTGACAATCACAAGGTTGAAAACTCACAACCGGAATTCACAAAAATCGTGCAGCCAACAAAGACAGAAAAACACAGGAGTCACGCACGTACAATGTCAGAATTACTCGCGATACCCTTTAGCCCACACCAACATGATTGTCACACATATGTACTCAAGATATAATTCTATCACACTTAAAACCATTATCTAAAAATCCAAGTCAAAACAAGAATTATTATTTAGTCACACCACAAGCCAGAGTCTAACTGTCATTGCCCAATTAATTCCATTATAAGTTCTACCTCATCTTAATTTGGATTTGAAGTTACATTATCTTATAGGTCGAATTATTATATCTCATTATTTAGTTTTGACATTTTTGACATCTCAAGAGTAGTCAATAAAAAACATTTGGCTACAAATGAAAGTATCCAAAACATAAATAAGTAGAAAT
>JAOQMR010000008.1:9220425-9233818 GCA_027563865.1 Erythroxylum pelleterianum | reverse complement strand
TTCTATAGCAATTGTTTGTGCTGTGGGGCTAGTAGCTGCAGTTTGCTTTTTCATAGCTTTGCCTTCCCACTCGTGGCTATGGGTTATCTCCATTTTCAAGTAAGTTGCTTATTTTGGCCTTTTTGTGTCCTAACAATCCTTTTCAGATCAGCTGTATCCTTGTCCAGATATCAGTACTAAAATTTTTTTGAAGTGGTTTCCTAATGATGATTATCTACTTCTCCAACAACTTCACTTATGCTGTGTTTTGCTTTGTCTTTGAAATGAATTTGTAGGTCTCCTTGAAATTCCCTTATTGATCTATTCTTTGTTCAATTTTCATGCAGTTCAATTCAAGTTTTTATGACTGCAATCAAGTATATTCCCCAGGTCAGTATTGATTCATCGTTGATGTCATGGGGCCTAAATGTTATTGAAGCTCCTTAATTTACAGCCTACCGAAATCATTTTATAAGACCTTAAGCTTGGAGAGGAAAGTCCATACTCGAGGATTTACCTCATAAAAGCTTTGGAGGTTGTATCTTGTTTTACTAGGTATATTGCCATCGGTTCCCTTGCTAAAGTGAAAATTTTCTTTTCAATCACCTCTGAACCTTTATTTCTGAATAGTGGATAGGACCAATTATCCTTCAAACCATTTTACTATCTGTTTCTGTACGTTATTTTGGAGCGTCCTTTATAGAACTTCTTTTAATTGTTTTCCAAATATTACTTAAAACTTTTCTTTGTGATGATCTGAGAAACAGGCAATAATGAACTTCTTGAGAAAGAGCACAGACGGCTTCAGCATTGGAAACATATTACTGGATTTCTTTGGAGGCATGACAAATTATGCCCAGATGGCTGTACAGTCTGTAGATCAAAGTGTGTTTTCTCTCCCAAATAAATGTCATTATAATTACTCCATGCATAATTTTTGACATAAGTCTGCCTTGCACAGATTCTTGGATCAACTTCTATGGCAACATAGGGAAGGCACTGATTTCGTTGGTATGAATTTCTGCCATATTTTGCTCTGCACTTTTATAGTTTGTTTTATTACTTTTTCCTAAGGACACATACTTCTGCTGAACTCTTATGCACTGGTTCCATTCACATTTCACATTTTGCAGCTATCAATTTTCTTTGACGTCCTTTTCATGGTTCAGCATTATATCTTATATCCTGCCAAGAGAACAGTTATCCATCCCAAAATCTATAAGGACGGCTCGGAACCACTTATTAAGTCTTCTGATGAGCCATGACTACAACCAGATAATGTGTAAGCTTTGCCTTGGTTCATGCTACACAAGGAAGAAGTAGACTCGTAAAAATTAATAAATTATCTATCTGTATGCTAGTTTCATTCTCTAGTGTTAGCTTTTTATCCAACAGAACATGATTCAGTTTGAATCATATTGTATAGAAGGGGTTATGATTGTATAATTGAAAGAGCTTTGATCCCAAAGCAGTTTCAACTTCACATGGTGATGATAAATGTCGAAGTGCTTGTTCTGGACGTCTGGTAACACTTGTTGAGAAAACTTGTTTTACCAGCCAAATGATTTCTCAAAAGAAATTAAGAATCTTTGAGGTCTTCCAGTGAAAAATGTAGATAGCAAAGATAGGTTATCATGGCCTGCTTTGTCAAATGGTTCGGTACTTAATAGCTCGCAAACATCTACATCTTTTCTTCTCTGTACTTTCAGAAGGTTTTGTATCTTCAATCTCCTTTTCTCTTAGCATAGAACGGGTCCGTAATTGCCATTTCTTCCGCAGAAAAAGTGTCAAGAGGTTATTCAAAGGATTAGAATTTTTCTGTTCATTTTATTCTGTCACTATCTCGTTTTATGAATCTCAACTATTTATTTATGTGGATGATCTCGCATGAATGATTGAGATTTATAAGATGGATAAGGATAAAATAAAATAGACAGAGAATCCGTGTCTTATTCAAGTTGGGCAAAAAGATGTTATGATCGATGAGTCCTTTACCGTCCTGGAAGAGTGTCCTGGTCAACAAGATCCTATAACTTGGACTATTGCAAGCATCCTTTTTGCCAAAAACATTTGGGCAAAAGGATGTTACGATCGATGAGTCCTTTACCGTCCTGAAAGAGTGCCCTGGTCAACAAGATCCTATAACTTGGACTATTGCAAGCGTCCTTTTTGCCAATAACATTTTCCCAAGCAATTTTTTAAAGTACATTTCCTCAGGTATAGGAAATTTACCGTCAAGATGAACATAAATTTTCAAAATTTTATCTTTATGCCATGAAAACATGACCCATCAAGATCATCAGGCTAAAATCTGCCCTCTCTGCTTTCTTGTAGAAGAGATTGCAGCTATGACTTCTTTTAATCAAAGATTGTAGCTATAATTTCAGTATACTTTTAAGGCTTTTGACTTGGTAATGCAGAAGTTTTTATCTGATGGAATAATATTCGATTAACGTCGAGGAACGTGGCCTTCAAGTATGATAAATAAAGTCCCATATGCAAAGCAACCGACCATGTTCATTAACTCGCCCGTGCCTTTTTCAATCCAATTTTTTAATGTCACACTCTTTCTTGTCAATGAGTTGTCGGATGCCTATTGTCTTTCTCTACACGTATTATGACTAGCAAAACATCTTCCTCCCCAAGTTTCTCCAACTGTGTTCACTCTATAAATTGACGATCACTCAACCCACAAACCAATCGAGCTCGCTTCTTTTGATTGATCTATCAAACCCACAACAAGCCTTTAGCGGAAAATGAAGAGAGAGGGACGCCAACATGGCATGGTCCGGACCTATACAAACCTACCCTCTCCATGGAACTCAAGACCCCACTCCAAATTCATAAACAGGCTTGATTCACCTCCCACCGCCGGAATGTTCACCAGAGTACAGCTAAAACCAACCGGCCACTCCAAGTTCACCGGAAAGTGTGGGAGGCCACGGTGCAATGGGTGTCACATGAACCCATGCTGCAAGTCCAAGGACAAGGTCAAAGGAAACCATAAGGGAAGGTCACTTGATGTTGTATCTAATTACAGGTTGCTATCTTGGAGGGTTGTAGATGGACGACCAGGCTTGAATTTTTCTGGGTTCTCTGCCACTGGGATTTTGGACCATTTGGCTAATGACTATGAGGATGATGATGTTGATGATAGCGTCTTTGAGGATGATGATGGTGGGGGTGACCATGAAGCGTTGATGGAGTCTTCACCCGGAATTGTGATTCAGGAAATCGATGATAATGATGAGGATGAGAAAGATAATGGTGGCAATCCCAATATTTCTAATGATCAAGATGATGAAGAAGAAGATGATCATATGAGCTTCTGTGATGTGGGATTGACGTGGGCCCAAGTTGAGGGAGATGATGGTTGGTGTTGGGTAGTAGATTATGATATGTGATTCTATGATGCGTCTAATATCCATGTTTGCTAGCTTTTTGCATTCACAATCAGAAGAAAGCTGTAATCTTTGGAAGCTGAAATTGTGAAAAATGCTTCTTTGCAACTAATTTCATTTGTAATATTACGTATTTACTTATGTTTTCGAAAGAAAAAGTTGCAAGTACTTATCCAAATATTTGAGTACAAGTCATCTCCTACTTGCTGTTACTAATTTAATCCGAGTCCTTGAAGTGCACGGCACAAATGTAGAGTTGTGATATGTTATTTCTATTCTAACCAAACCTTTGTCTTTTACAATCTTTTCGCCATCAGAGATAACATGCTTTTAATCGGAAATTGAAAAGAAGTTAAAAAGAGTAGTTACACTAACGAGAATGTTAAAAGACTAGTTAATGTATGTCTTATGACACATGGCACGTGCTACCTTTACATTGATCAATTTCTCATCTTTTGCTCGAGGATGTGGAGGATGGAAGCAACTGCTTGATGCATATGGTTTATGGGAAAATGAATGGTTGCTTGAGAAATTCACAGAGAGAAATGGACAACAGCATATGAAGTTCTCAACTACGCGAGTGTTTTACTGCTAACGTGAGAAAGTACTTAAAGCACTATTTGGACACCCTTTCATTTCTCAAGCATCTGGGGAAGCTACCAAGTGACTGGCAATACAAAGGGTTAGAAGCTAATTATGATAGAATCAAAAGTTGCGAGAATGATGGCAGTTGTGAATATGTTGAATGAAGCAAGAGACAAACACACACCACTGATATTTGGATTACTCGAGGAAGAATATGAGACCTGCGTGGACATCCTCAATAACCAGTGCCCTGAAAATGAAGCAGTGTTCGTGTTTTAAGTGAACATAAATGGGCAGCAAAACAGTACTAGTAAGTTTCAACTTCTCAAAGAAGACATGAAAATTGAGTTCTGTGCAGTCGTGCAGTGAAAGTTCTTGAAGAGGTGCTCCGAAGATGCAAAAATTTCAAGTATTAGACTACTCGGTTCAGCTACATCAAACTTGTAATTATTCCAGTAGAAAATAGCTCATCACCTTTTAAGGGTTAGATGAATTAGTTTAGGTATACATCCCCTTCATTAGCTTAAAAATTCTGTCAATAAGTCAGCATTGCGGTAACTTTGATAAGAAGGAAGGATAAATGGTCAATTTCGAATGAATTGTCCTTGGAATCTAGCTGAACTTGCATGATATAGTGAAACAGAAGTTTGACCTCTTCTTCCAACTGATTGACATCAAATGAGGAATCATAACTTCTATGATTTCTACGAGGGACACTGTTATCCAGTTACTTTACAGAATTGATGTTTTAACTACACAATTAACACATCTACCATTTAAATGGTAGGAGAATTATCAAGTTCTCCTGGCAAACCAATGCTTCGGCATATATGGCTTCACCTTACTGGCATCAAACAATTTGAAGTTTGTCATACTTACAAATTGAACTCATCTCCATCACTAGGCGTTTGCTCATTTGCACTGAATATTTGGGCAAGTATTCTCATTAACATTTCCTTTCAGGTGTGAACTTAAAGAACGTGGCCTGTGCACATCCATGGCCTGCTTGGAGCCGGTAGTCTTTGCTGAGGGTGGTCCCCCAAGTAATTGAGGATTCCTTCTTTGTGTCGAGTTGGGATAAGATTTTTCTTCTTGTACTGGTGACTGAAAACGTGTCAATGGTATCTGTAAGGAACAGAAAAGAGCTTCATGACCGATGACAAAGTGTGGTTAAGTATGAGTGCAGAAAATACAGAGCAACAACAGAGATACCGTTTCTTCTATATTTGTTACTGCTCTCTCTTTGTAAAATTTAGGTAGGGGCCTCGCCTTGAAACAAAGGCTTTGACGCAGTCTTTTCAGTTCTGTTTCTGCCTTCTCCTGATCAAAGAGATAGCTGTCACATGAGTAACCAATTTTCACCTTTTAATTGAAATACTAGCTACATTTTAGAGCTACCGTGCTTACAGGTTAGCACAACAAGAAGAAGGGCTTAACCCAAGCGTTAACATTTTCAAGTAGCTGAATTGATACTTTGGTAAGTGAATTTCATACGAATACTACCATCATCCAAAGCCACCATCGTTGTACCAGGTTAAATTTGGGACCTTGTTCTAAGGTTAAAATTTCAGCGTTCTTTTACCTAGTGGACAGGAATCTAACTCGCTTAGAAGTACACTTCAAGCAATTAAAGTGGATTGCACCAAGCAAGTTCGAAAAATAGACTTTGCAATGGCATACTTACCTTGAGAGTAGCTTGCAACTGCACTTTTTGCGCTTGCTCAGCATTAAACTTCTCTTCAAGCTTCTGAAATTAGATCGGAAGAAGTGAGAAGCTGTTTAAAATACATTTAACAGTAGAGTTGATTCTCATTCTTTTTTCAAATGAAAAAACTTGCAAAGTGCTTGCCTCCTTTCTTCTCGCAGCTCTCTCTTCAGTTCTAAAGCTGAAAGGTGTCGAGAACTTGGGGGATTGAGATTTGTTTCTGCAGCCACTCATAAACTTCGAACAACTGGCATGAACAAATAACAGTCAGAATACTAAAAAATCCATCATAAACGTTTGCATCATGCATCAAGGTATATATAGAACCAGGCAAACTGTTCGTCTCCTGGTCCTATATGATCAAATTGTGCGATATCAAGCTGTAATTCAGTTACATTTTTCTTAATATGCACGTAACACGAAAATGAAGTTCAGACCATTGAATCATCGCCTTTATAGTTGCATTCATTCCCTTGCACTTTGTGCATTCTCACACCACTAGAATACGGGCTCTCACGATGATATTCCAAACCAATGCAACAAACTATACACGTCAGAAACTACATACTCTGTTGGGAAGAAATGCCATTTGGGGCGAACTGTTTTGCTTCCTGATGCTGAGGGGTGAAGAGGTGTCTTTTCCCTGCAATTGCATACAGTAAATAACAAGAAATTTTTGAAGTAAAATCATCGAGTTTGTCTTTGTATAATTCATATACCTTCTGTTTTCTGATAGAGGAGTAGCTATGGGTTGCTTACGGTCCTTAAGAATTGAAACCTGCAATTCAAGAACAAAAGTCGTCGTAATATGCATGAAGATAATAGCAGAGTGACTATCTTTTTATGAATTGTTGTGCTTGCATGCATAGATTTGAAACAGAATTGCAGAAGGAAAAAAAAAAAAAAAACAAGAACCCGAGTTGGAGTCCTTACTGGAGTTGCGTAGTTTTTGGATGCTTTACAATTGGAACCAACACTCGAATTATCAATCTTCTGGATAAGTGTTGATGTTATCTTATTAAGCTGTCTAACAGGAGTGAAGTTCATTGATTTCTGAGTTGATTTTATTCTGTCGGACTCTACTGTCGACTTCTTGTTGATTGGAGTGGCAAGATTTTCTTTTCTGAAACGAAGTGGAGCTGCCTGTTTAGCGGGTGAAAACGGCAGCTTTCTTTCTTTAACATAAATCGATGACTTTGAGCCAGAAACAGGTAGTTTCTTCTTGCTTATTGGTGCCAAATCATCCTGCTAAAACAATGAGACATGTCAGCTTCTACCAAGATATGGAATCAAAACATGATCCACTGAAATAATGGTATTACCTTCAGTAGAGGCGTCTCCATTTGTCTGGACGCACTGAGATCCGTCTCTCTAACTTCTTTCTCATTATCAACAACTCCAAGCTCGTTTAAAGTTTGCCCCTTGTCACAACTTTGCACAAGAACCCGGCTTTTGGGCGTTGAATCAACTCCTCTAACCTCGGTTCTTTCACCTTCATTACCATAGCTGGTCTGAGTGGCCGCCATCACTTTGACATCCTGTGCCTCACCATTTGCCTCAGAGCTTGGGGTCATCATTTCTGAATCCTGAGGTGTAGTTTCACAAACTTCACTTTTAGTTTCTGGTTCAGCCACATCCTTTCCTGTGACATTTGCTTGCTCAAGTAAAGCTGCAGCCTTTCTTTCAGCTAGATTCTTGTAATGAGCTTCAAAGAAAGCTTTCATCTGTGCAACTGAGCCGGGTCGTGAAAATTCCTCGGCCTCTTCAACATATCTGTTGTGAGAGAAAGTTGACCATTTCTCCCAAGATAATGATTCTGACATGAACCTCCCAAAAGAGACAGACTGGCCGAGAGGATGAATTGGCTTACCCTGTGACGTAAGAGCTTGTATAGTAATCTTGGTCTGTAAGAGAACAAGCTAACGAATAGAAAAAGAAAAAGCATAAAAAGTAAATGCCTGCAGCGACACTACAGGAATCAAAAGGAAGAATTCAGGCAACCCACTACAAATTTGAAGGAGTTATTACAACCAATCATTAGTGCCCTTGGACGATAAAGATGGTATAAAGAATTCAGTTTCATGAACTCTACCTTGGACGCTTCACTGGAAGGAATTCCTGCGGCATAAGAGAATGGTTGCACGAGACAGGTTGTCTCCCCCATGAGTTTGGCTGTGTTGTAACAGACTTCAATACAGTGGTAAAACTAAAAACTCCCCGGTTTTGTTATTAATGTTTTCCAGTTGAACTTTGTAGCTGTGTCTCCTCAAAAACGCAGATACATTGTAATTTTGAATTTCAAAGAAGTGGAAATAGCAGAGCAGGCAGCTGATGCAGATGCAGTACGTTCAAACGATAAAGTGAGAGAGAGGAAGGCGGTGGATTCTTTTATTGTCTGAAGGAAGAGTGGGGTCCACCAACCATCCTTCAAAAAGCTCCAAGCTTTTTAAAGGGTTTTGGGGCCCACGCCTCCCAACGTCTACTTTGTTAGTTGATTTGAACTGAAGAAGACGACAGATCATATTTTGGAAAAAAGACTCCGCGTTTGCCTCTAAAATAATATGAAAATGCAGGCGAGGGGAACGGAATCGGGTTCTGAAGTTCTTATTACTTTCTAACAAGTGAGATGGCTTACTTTAATAGATAATTGGAGCTTGAGAAAAGGAATACACATACAGCACCTGGTCACCTGGAAAAGGCTTTATTCTCACTCACCTGTAAACGCACGCAACAGCTTGAGAAAACAATCTGCAGAAACAGTAAGTGGCATTTTAAGGGGAAAAAAACTAGTCTGAGCTCTTCATTGTTCCTTTGTATTACATTGTTAATGATGAAGACATGTTCAACAATAGAAGCTAATTAAGAATAACAGAATCAATGCACAAAACTTAAATAAAATGTAGTATTTTTTCTAACACAGTTTTCTGGTCTATAAATGTAACTCCCCAAAATTTGCGTCTAAGACTTTCTGAAGTTCTCTAGTATGTCCGGTCCTCTATAAATCTCCGTGATCTTTTGCTGTAAGTTTTAAGGTTATAAAGATGCATCAACACTGTTAGGAGGCCTATCACGTCCACCAGTGTTCAGTAAACCTGAATAAGAATACTTTCTCCTATTTTTGTAACTTTTAGTCTTAGTTGCCTTGCTTTTGCGCCCTGAAAACACTGTGCTGCACATGAATGCCAAGAAACCCAAACCAGAAAACACCCATAAAGCCACAACCCATAACCTCAATGAACCAAATAGCCCGTCTGAAGCATCAGGAGATGATTCCTGAGAATGTTTGATCCGCACAGGACTGCTTCTTACAGAATCGGTTCCTTCAAACTTGCCAAATTTCCTTGAACTCCCAATTTCTTTCCTAGCATCCCAATTTGAGGTGGATATGGAGCCGGGATTGGGACAGTTTCTCTTCTTATGATGAAGGTATAGTGCTTCATTAAGTGCCTTTGCACATTCTATGCTAAGCAGGTCTCTCTGCAGGATGTTGTTATCAGGCCGATCCACTGTTGAAGGATCAGGGGGTTCAGGAAACTTAGCCCAGCATTTGTTGACAACATCAGTATCTCTCCAGTTTGCTTTATCAAAGCTCCAGTTCCCAACTCTAAATTCTAATCCATAGTGAAAAACTCTATAATTTACCCCAGGCTCAGGGACATATCCCGGGTATATTAATATCTCCCTGTTGATGATGTGCCGTAGATTCATCTGTGCAAATAAAGAATTAATAAACAAGTAAATGAAAGGTAGTAAAACTCATAACTGTTGCAGAATTTAAGCAATTAACGGAATATCAAGTGATGGCATGGGCAAGTAAGAATCCACATGTCAGGAGATTAGAGAAATACAAAACCAAAGTTACTGGTGCAAGTCCCATTGTAAAATAAATTATTACTGTTTAAAAGAGAGGGGTCCTAAAGGATATGGAATACCTCTGCAGCACCAAATGAGTAACCATACATCTCACTAATCCAGCCGGATGAGTATATATCGCCCGTAAAGTTAGTAGCATAATGAGCTTTGTCAGCCCGGACCTCCTCAGTTTTATGCAACCATAGTAGAGCAAATTGTTGAAGATCATCTATGTGCATGATTATTACACCCCCAACTTTATCACAAGCATCAGGGTTGCGTGTGTGGGTTTTCGCAAGCTCGTTATCACAACCAATAAGGTACCTAACAAGCATAAAGTTATGAACCTTTGTTAGCTGCACATTACTCCCTTATGCTCGAGCACCACAAATATGAAAAAGAGAGATAACCCAGACCAAACGTAATTGCCATTTACTAAACAATGCAAGAGCATAAAACTCTTGGTCTTACTCATAGGGAGTTGAGACAGGCTGGCCACGTGCAGCTTTAAATTCCCATGGAGTGATTGGAGCTCTCAAGATCATGTCAGCATCAAGAATAACTATGAACTCAGCATCAACATCTGCATGGTTAAGCCAATGAACAACTGCAGCAGGTTTATTAATTGCTGGATACCTGAAAAATGGAAAAAGTGAAGGAAATTTAAAAAAAAAAGGATTCCTGTTGCTGTTTAGATCTTTCAGTTAACTAGTTAATGGTGCAAAAAATGCTAAGTCCAAGCCACATAACCACTTTGGCAATGGTTTATGATCCATGTAGGTGACAGAAGTTGTGCACAAAATGGTTAGAACCTAATTAGGTTACATACCCATCTATTTATAATATTGCACTACTTTTGGCCCCTCATCCCCTATAAAATAATATCATTAGCTTCCAATGAGAAACATAATAGACATAAAAACTAACAATCCAAAGGTACCAAATTGAGTCGAAAAGACAACACTGGTTCTATTTTTCCCTACCAAGAGTCACTTTAGCACAACTAGCCATTTCTACTAGGGAGATTATACAAGCTTCCAGGTGAAACACATAAATTTATAATAAATGGAATCAGAGGGATTTTCTGAGTGCCTTTCAGCTGCAAAAATATCTAGGATCCTTCTAACCACAAAATTTAAACGTGTCAGTTGATATTAGTCCAAATTCAATTACTGAAAAGAGTATATTGTGTTCGAGATGAAGCAAATGACAAAGTTAACCTCAGTTAAACCAAAATGACCAGAAATTCCACAAGCCAGAAACAATTCAGTGCTAAACCTGTATAAAGATGAAGATATTACCAATCTCCTGTTAGCGGGTGCCGGCTCATTGAAGGCACATAATGGGTGGGAGCCAGATCGTGTCCTCTGTATTGCTTTAAGTCCTCATCTGTACAGCTGAGAAGGCGTGTGAGATTGCCAGGCTGGCCACTCTGGTGGAAACTGTGTACAAGGCCTACAGTCTGCCAATCAAAGTAAGGTGTACATTCTGTGGAGAATATCGTGTGGATCTTTGGATGAGGCTTTTGAGGTTTATCAACAATCTCCTGCTCTTTTATGGCCTCCTTAGCTTCCATACCCTCATGAGTAAGATATCTTGGACGAGTCAATTCAGCAAAAGTTCTGCTCTTCAAAAAGCTCAAGTATTTTGACCATTTTGGCTTCGGGCATCCATCTGTAGCATGTTGTAAAAGAAGGCCCTCATTCAAAGTGTTTATACACTCTATACTTAACAATAGGCCTCTCCTTTTATTTGGATCAAATGTCATGGCTTGCACCTGCACGAATGAAAGATAGTACCTTTTTCCCTTAGGATTTAGAATTAGCTCATGAAATCTTCTCATTTGATCCCATTCTTATGTAACAAGCAAAGAATAAAATGCTTCGTAATAGCCAAATTCTTATGCTTTCTGCAATTGAAAGCATGGATAACAATAACTCCTAAAGCAAATTTCCAAATAGTTCGTCTCTTTGTTTTCATACCTCTCTAGGATAAGGAGGCTCATGAAATAGCTGACCACACTCATAGACGATACTATCTTCATGATGGTCTAATTTACTGAAGGACCAATTTCCAACACTAAATGGCAAGCCATAGTGAAGTAGAATAGGCTCCACACTCTCTCGTGGAATATAACCAGGGTAAATCATCAAACCATCATAAATTTTGTGCCGAAGTCCAACCTGAAAATACAAAATTAAGCAGAAGAGTTCATCAACCAATAATGTTGAACTCAGTAAGTGGGCAATAGAAGGTAACTTCGTTTTCGAAACAAAATAGTGCCAATACTTACTTCAGCCGCACCAAATGAGTAGCCATACATCTCACTTATCCATCCTTGGCCGTAGATGTCACCAGTTATGTTGGTTGACCAATGAGCTCTATCTTCCCGCACTTCTTCAGTCTTTGAAAGCCAAATGGGCGCTAATGCTCGAAGATCATCCATGTGCATGGCTAGAAGGCCCCCAACTTTATCACATAGCTCAGGATGCTTTGTGTGCAATTGTGCCAGGATGTTATCACATCCAATCAGATACCTGATTATGCATTGTATACATTTTTGCAGTCATATTAAGGAACAACTTAAATGGCGAACAAATGAAGTATATAAGCAAGACATATCATTAAATGACACGAGAAAAAAGTCCAGACAATTGCAAAAGCATGATTGACTTCACCATCCAAAGGTCAAAAAAAGATCTTGTACTTTTAAAAATGTTGATGTTCCACTAGACTTATTCATTACTGCATCTGGAGGATTGTGCACAATTATCAAAGTTAAAACATTATGCAATAGTGTTGAAACACCCATTGATGGGTTGGGCTGGTTGAACCCAATGGCAGTTGCATGATAACAAGCCGAACTCGTCCAATGATCATGCAAAAGATGCATCAAGGGAGAATTTCCTTCTTTTTTTTTCAGCCAATGCTGAATAATAAGTAAAACTCTTAAGTACCCATAATATGCTGCAACAGGTTTTCCTTTCTCAGCTCCAAGTTCCCAAGGTATAATTGGACCTCGAATGATCATATCTGCATCTAATATAACCACCCAATCAACATTATCAGCATCTGTACTATGTTTAAGCCAGTGGACAATTCCAGCAGGTTTGTTAATTGCCGGGTACCTGCAGGAGTAAAAATAAGATAGCATTTTACGTTAACTTTTCTATGCTTCAGCGTACAACAGCAGTTCACAGGAAAAGAAGAGATTAATTGCTTAAGCATTTATTCGAGGACATAACAATAGCATAAATGATGCACAATGCGACTGCCAAGTGCGAAGGAATCAACAAAGCAGAATGAAGGGTGAGGACTGAGAACTGAGGACTGAAATAGGAGAATCTACACTGACATTGAAGCTAAGGAAAAAATGCAATCTGGGGAAAAAGAAATAGAATTGACTGAATCCGCACCACTCACAAGTTTTATTTAGTAGATGAACTTGATATGCATTGAGAATGAAGATGGATCAAAGTAAATCACAAAAAAAATGGGCAACTTCAAACAAGGAATAAGCAGTATCTAAAGAACATAATTCTCATCCCACCTTTTGTTAAAATAGTCGAATTTGTTGCTTTAACTACTAAAAAGGAATAAAAGCTTGTACTATTTCAAGACAGGTGTCTCTTCTGCTTTTCTTTGCGTCATAGATCGATGAATTTGTACAATCTACGCACACATGCTTCATGAAAAACTTCTATTGAAAAATGTCTCATTTGAGAAGAAAGCAAGGAAATATACTGTTCTGATGAACAAACAACGCAGAGAAACTCACCAGTCGCCAGTTCTGGGGTGTCTGCTCATAGATGGCACCTCAAGAGTGGGAGCCAAATGCATTCCTCTATAATTCTTCTTTTCCTCATTCGTA
>JAOQMR010000008.1:9152535-9167651 GCA_027563865.1 Erythroxylum pelleterianum | reverse complement strand
AAAATTATATCCTTTAACAAATATCTTATCTTTAAATAAAATCTTCAATTTTAACTTTGAATCAATATTTCCAACATATATGTTGCAAATAAAATTATGATAAGATTATAAATATGAGATTCTTGTTGTATTTATTTATTATCTCTAAATTGTTTATAGTTATTATTTTATTGAGACTGACATTAATAGATCATTAAAAAAACTAACACACTTTATGTTTTTCCTTATAAAGGAAACAATTGATCTTACAAATTAAAGTATGAAGATACTTATACAAACATATGTGTGCTTCTTATAGAACAAGTTCACTGATCTAACCTCATATAAAAATTATATTTGGAACATTACTTGTACGTCTATGAAAATTCTCATTGTGATAACTATATTAGTAATTATTTGACTTGAGATCTCCAAAATTATCTTGTATAAGAATTGCTATATTTTTATACTACTTATGATCTATTCTAATCAATGATAGCTCAGTCAATAATTATTAGATATAGCACGACCTATATAGAGGTAGCTAAGTGATCAATATAAGATTCATCACCCTAGAGTAATTAGGGAGAATACTCTATTGTTCTCAATTAGTATTGATTTGAGAACTCTTTGATCAAGGTTGAATGGCATTACATTAATTCTCCACCGTTAGTAATTGGTTCAATTAATGATACTTAGGAAATACTTTTCAAATATCATTAATTGAGTTAATTACTAATGTTAGAAAACTAACATGATTGAATTCAAATAGGGGAGATAATATTTTCATACTCTATGTCAAGTACGAATATTGCATGATGAAAGGACTGAAGTATATAAAAAAAAATCATGCATGGAAAGGTTATTTAAAATCACTTTGACATTCTTAAATATTTGAGTAGTCATAATGTGTTGTTAGATGCTAATCTTGATTTATGAATATAAATTATTTAATTAGAGAATTAAAGATAAATTAAAAGATTTTAATTTATCTATTCCTAATATAATTTAGAGTCATAATTTATATCCATTGTCAATATATTTGGGATTCTAATAGGTTACACATAAAGAACGAGTTGAAGAAAAAAAATATTTTTAATCAAATTTGACTTGAATATAAAGTTTGATAAACTTTATAATTAAATATGAGATATTTAATAAATAAGAATCAATATGAGATATTAGATCTGATTTGGCCATAATTGTTATTTAGCTAGAAATATTTGTAATTCTAATTAAAGTTTAATTCAAACTAGAATTTAATTTCAATTAAATTACTATAATATCTAAAACCTATTATCAATAGGCTTGATGTCTAAAGGAGTACACTTCTTGCTTAACCCTCTTTGCAACAGTTACAGAATTCTCTCATACAACTGTGGTGGTTGATATGAGTCAATTCGAGAACAGTTCTAGAAAAACAACAAGAAAAAGTATCAAGCTTCAAAATAAGGTACATATTAATTTATGCTTTATTATGATTTATGTATTAATCATTTTATAAAATTTTAGTGATCTTAGCTTTCAGAATAATTACAAAAATTTTTGTAATTATTCTGTTGCTTGCATGATCGAATCACGTCCTGATTTTCTAACGGTGATATCAAAGTCGATTTTAATTTTATAACTTAATTAAAATGTTTTATGGCTATTGATTATAATTTTGGAATTGAAATTGCAAAAATTGTAAACTCTAGATTATTGAATCAAAAAAATTTAGATTAATACTCTAAACAAATATTAAATTCAATTTAAAATTGAAATTAACACATTAACCCTAAAATTGAATTAGATTTGATCACGAAATTTGAAAGTTCAAATGAATGTGCTTTAATCCTTAAGCTAAAATGCTTGGATTTATATATTTTTGGGTTAATTGCAAAAAAAAAATCAAACTTTCGTCAATTTTTCAATTATAGCCTGAACTTTAAAAATTAAAAATAAAATACCCAAATTTTTCATTTTTTTCAATTCTAGCCCGAACTTCAAAAAGTAGTAATAAAATGCTTAATTTTTTTAAAATTTTCAATTCTTGCCCGACGTTAGTGTTTTTGTTAAGTTTGCTTACGTAACTTGCTACGTGTTTCAGAAACCTTAACTATTAATATAAATCAGCCAAAATTAACACAACAAATGAAGATTAATGAAACGACATTGTTTAATCATGTAATTAAAACGACATCGTTGTTTAAGAATGACATAAATTATATTACGCAGCCCCAACGACCTTACGTTTTGATTTTAATTTTTTCTTCATTTTTAATTTGTTCTCTCGACGGCCTCACTCTTTGATTTTCATATTACGTTGCCCTGACGCCCTCACACTAAAGGCATCACGATAACGAGCTAAAAATGAAGAATTTACTGGTGTAATATGCTGTAATGTGAGAGTAGTTCGGGGCGTCAGAAAACAAAAGGCTAAGGGTATTGGGAGAACAACAAATAGTATCAAGCTAAAATTAAAAGTTTGAGCATTTTATCACCACTTTTTGAAGTTTGGGCTAGAATTACAAAATTGAAAATATGGACATTTTATTGATACTTTTAAAGTTCGGGCTATAATTGAAAATTTAACGAATGTTTAGGCTTTTTTTGATAATTAACCTTATATATTTTTTAGGTCACTAGTATGGAGAATAAGTAATTCACGATAGCTGATGAAAACTCATCAGTATTGTTTCCAAAACAAAAAAATATTTAGGTTTAAAAAACCCACATCCACTAATGCCAAGATAATAACACAATGGTAGCATATGGTTTGATTCTCAAAGGTGTGATTCTTGCATGTTGTGATTGTCCTGACGTCGGAAGCTTATGGAGACTATTGGTTTTGTGGATTGTCGTGGTCAGCTGTGTTATTTTATGTGAATGTTTAGAAGCAACCACAATGGCGTTGGATGTGGGCTTCTCCTTGATGTCAATGGCTGGTGGTATATAAGGCTTGAATTGAAGGTGACACCATAGCTGGTGACGACGGTCACGACAGTCATAGAGAGGTGGTGGGAACAAGCATTTATGGCTACAGCTATGTAGAGGTGGCAGCGCTAGAGATGCTCGTTGCTCCTTCCAACATCACTTGCAATGGTAGCAGGAAAGTGACTGCAACGATAGTCATGATGACGGTGGTTGAAGGTGTTAGAAAAGTGAGTTCAAGTTGGATGGCTTGAGGCGTGAAAAATTACTATCTTTAAGGAAATATTTGCCCCACTAGTTGTTGCAGGGTTTTGACAAATTTCCTTCTGGGATACAATAAGCCTAATGTTCTCTAAAATAGCAAAATCAATAGAGAACCAAAGATGAACTTCAATTAAGAATGAATATGATAAAGATGAAGAAGAAAAGATTTGATTATGTAGTAACCATGAAATGGATGTTAAACCAGCCTTATATAGACTTAAAGAAACCCATTCATAATGTACATGATTGTTTATGGCACCTCTTGGGAAAACATGTGACCATTCATGGCATTTGAATCGAAAAGACATGTCTTTTCATTTACACTTCTTCATTCAATTCCTTACATTTCAAACTATTTTCCAACAATCCCCCATTTAGTTTGTAATGCAAGATTAAAGACATTTCATGCATTTAAGAGGTATCTTTCGATTTGAACCTCTTATTAGTATAAGAACTTCAAAGTTCTAACGAAATTTAGGTGGCATGAAAGCTTTGAACCTAGATTTCTATGTGTTAGAACCAGAAATGCTATACACATGAAACCTTCATTCTTCTTAGAAGTTCATTGAATAACTGCACTTTATGGCCTTATGCTACCTCCTAGAATTCATGAACATTTACAAGATCTATTCCGTGTTGAAGCGACACCATTTCCATGTTCATATAGGTGAAGACTGTTGAGAATTTATGCCCTCTTAACCCTTCATTAAGAGTGCTTAACACTCACACTCCTCTGGTACTAATTGTTTGATTCTTTTAGGATCAAACTTAGTACTTAGTCCCTTGCTTATAACTTGTTGTTACCCATTGAACTTTTGACTAATGATGTGCTAGGAAAAGTTGGGTTTCCATTACAAGCAAATTTAATTCATATGTCTCAATCCTAAACTTGTTGATGTGCTCTTTATCATATCTCTCGAAAGGCCCTTTGTGAATGGATCCGCCAGGTTTTCATAGGATTTGACATATACGATGGCAATAATACCGTCTGAAATCAATTGTCTTACATATTCATGTATAAGGCTTATATGTCTAGATTTTCCATTATAAATTTTACTATATGCTCTAGACATAGTTGCTCGGCTGTCACAATGTAAGGATATGGTCGGCATCGGTTGTGGCCACAACTTGATAACCAATAATAAATTTCTCAGCCAGTCTGCTTCCTTATCCGCAGTCCCTAATGCTATAAATTTGGATTCCATTGTTGAATGCGTTATACAAATATGTTTCTTTGATGCCCAAGAAACTGTACCTCCTCCCAAGATGAACACCCAACCGATGTTGCCTTGTTATCACTCACACTAGTTATCCAACTAGCATCCGTGTAACCTTCCAACACGGCTAGAAACTTATTATAAAACAATCCGTAGTTTATAATTTTCTTCAAGCACCCAAGTACTCTCCCAATTTCCTTCCAATGTTTCACACTAGGATTACTAGTATACCTTGATAATTTACAAACTGCGAAGGCAACATCCGGTCTAGTGCAATGTGTAGCATATATTAAACTACCAATAGCATTAGCATATTCCAATTGAGCCACCGCTCTACTTGTATTTTCGGTTACTTTGCAAGAGGCATCATATGGAGTATTTGCTTCTTTGATGTTCAAGTGTTTGAATTTGTTCTGTTTGAATTTGTTCAACATGTTTCCAATATAATGAGATTAGAAAAGAACAAAACCCCCCACTATGTTTAGATACCTTAATTCCCAAGATAGTATCTACCTCATTTAAGTCTTTCATTTTGAATTGTGACGTTAGATACTTCTTTGTTTCATTCACACCCAACATATTAGTGCCAATAATCAACATATCATCCACATATAAACATATGATGCCACCATATTCTTGTGTAAACTTATAATATATACACTTATCGACATTATTATGCTTGAAACCATTTTTTAAGATAATGGAATCAAATTTCTCATGCCATTGCTTGGGTGCTTGTTTTAATCCATACAAAGACCTTATTAACTTACATACTTTGTTTTCATTACATGGTAGAACAAAACCCTCCGGTTGCTCCATATATACTTCTTCATCCAAGTCACCATTTAAAAATGTAGTTTTAACATCCATTTGATGTACATACAAATTATAAATAGAAGCTAAAGCTAATAGTACCCTTATAAATGTTATCAAAGCAACCGGTGCATAAGGATCAAAGTAATCTATTCCCTCTTTTTGCCTAAAACCTTTGGCAACCAATCTAGCTTTGAATGTTTGTATTGAACCATTCGTATTATATTTCCTTCTAAACACCCACTTACATCCGATAGCCTTTGAACTCAGAGGCAAATCAGTGATGACCCAAGTATTATTTGATAATAAAGAGTCCATTTCATCATTAATTGCTTCCTTCCAAAATGATGCATCTCTCGATTGCATTGCTTCCTTATAGGTATTTGGATCATCCTCAACATGTAAAACAATTGGTATCTTATTTAGTCCCATTGTCCTGTTCCCTTCAACTAAAAAGACAATAGATTGTGAGGATATAAAATTCGGGTGTAAGCCTTTTTCTTTTCTAGCACATGGACTCTTTCTAACTTCGATTGAAGGACTTAAATCATGTTCAATGCTAGAACTTGGTTTAGAATGTTTTTTAACTTGTGGTTCAACCAAATGCTCACTAGTAAAGTCTTGATTTGAGCTTGACTTATTATGAAACTTGTTTTCAACAAACTCAACATCCCTTAACTCTATAATTACATTGGATTCTACGTCCAATATCCTATATACCTTAGAATTTTCCGCCCCAATTTAGTCCTTTTCAGATCCAGAACTCTATAGTATGCTAAGCATCCCCAAACTCTAAGATAACTTAGATTTGGATTTCTTTTCTTCCATACTTCATATGGAGAAACTTTAAATTTCTTTGTGGGAATTCTATTATGAATGTAACAAGCTGTAAGCAAGGCTTCCCCCCACAAATTCGTTGGCAAACCTGAATTTACTAACATTGCATTAAGCATGTTAACCAAAATTCGATTCTTTCTTTCCGCCAAACCATTTTGTTGGGGTGTATATGGAGCACTTGTTTGGTGTATGATTCCATCTTCCTCACAAAAATCTAAGAACTCTTGAGGAAAATACTCACCACCTCTATCACTTCTTAGAATTTTTATTTTCATTCCCTTTTGGTTTTCAACTTCCATCTTGTAAAGTTTAAACATATGAAATGCTTCATCTTTATGCTTTAACAAATACACATAGGTATATCTTGATGCATCATCAATGAAAGTTATAAAGTATCTATTTCCACCTCTTGTTAGCATACCATTTAATTCACATATGTTGGAATAAACAAGTTCCAAAATTTCAGATTTTCTTTCAACTTTTGGAAATGGTTTTTAACCACTTCACAAGTTTTATCATTATCATGCTTGTAAGATATTAAATCATGTTTGGACGTAAATTTAAGTGTTGTATTGCTAATATGTGCAAGTCTATCATGCCATAATGATAATGATAAGTCAGCCATATAAACCAAAACATTTGTATTATTATTAATGCTTAACTTAAACATTCCATGACAAGCATATCCTTTGCCTTCAAACAATCCATTCTTAGACAAAATAACTTTGTCCCCCCTCTAATACAGCCTTGAACCCCTTTTTACAAACCAATTTGACCGAAGCGAGATTCTTAGTAATCTCGGGTACATGTAAAACATTAATCAACAACAACTGCTTTCCTGAAGTAAAATCCAATTTTACACTACCCTTTCCCAAGACCTTTGCGGCATTGTTGTTTCCCATAAGAACTTCTTGACCTTTGTCAACATGTTCATAAGTCTTAAATAAGTATTTATTGTTGCAAACATGTATTATGGCTCCCGAGTCAAACCACCAATCATTAGTAACTTTGTTAGAGGCCATGTGAAGTTTAGTGATCGTACCAATATGCAAATCCGAAACCATTGCAACCAAGTCATTAGTTTCAAGGTCCACGATATTTGCATTATTAGTATTTTTGGGCACTACCATCTTATTTTTGTTTCTTTTGAAACCAACAATCCTTTTTATAGTGTCTCTTCTTACCACAATTAAAGCATGTCTTTCCTTTATTGGAATTTTCAGCCTTCAGTTTTGGAGCACCTGCTATATCTGAGTATTTTCTCTTGTTTCCACCGCTTTTATTACCTTCCTTCCCTTCAACATAATTAAATTTTGTTGCAACTTCAGAAACATGCCTTTTAACAAGACTTCTCATCTCTTCTTCTATCTGCAAATGTTTCTAAATTTGCTTAAGAGAGAAGTCCTCAGTGGTATGCAAAACCTTCTTCGTATAATCATTCCAACTAGGAGGAAGTTTGGAAGTTATTCCTCCTACTTGCAATGAATCAGGAACTTCCACCTTTAAGTCTTTAAGCTTGGAAAAAAGAACTTGTAATTCATGTACTTGGTCCATTATAGACACATTATCAACCATATTAAACTCAAAATATTTCATAATCAAATAGTTGTCCACCTTGCTTTTCGGTATTGTGCTTGAACTCCAAAGCCCTCCATATTTCTTTTGGTGAAGTAATTGACGTGAAAGATCAGAAATATTGTTGAGAATGTGTCCCCGGCATAGCAACTCATCTTCTTCCTGCTTCTTGCGTGCAGTTTTTGTTGCTTCATTATTATCTGGTTATGGGGTTGGAAGATCTTGCAAATCTAGGTCCAAACAATATGTAATTTTCAATGCCGTCAAGAGAAACATCATTTTTCCCTTCCATCATATGAAATTCGTGCCATCAAAACAATCCAACTTCATGTAATCTTGATTCATGATACTCTTTGAATCCATTGCAAAATTATTTCCTTAAAATTGTGAGAAAAGTGGGTTCAAGTTGGATGGCTTGAGGCGTGAAAATTCATTATCTTTAAGGAAATATTTGTCCCCACTAGTTGCTGCAGGGTTTTGACAAATTTCCTTCTAGGATACAACAAGCCTAATGTTCTCTAAGAAAGCAAAATCAATAGAGAACCAAAGATGAACTTCAATTAAGAATGAATATGATAAAGATGAAGAAGAAAAGATTTGATTGTGTAGTAACCATGGATTGGATCTTAAACCAACCTTATATAGACTTAAAGACACCCATTCATAATGTACATGATTGTTCATGGCACCTCTTGGGAAAACATGTGACCATTCATGACATTTGAATCAAAAAGACATGTCTTTTCATTTACAATTCTTCATTCAATTCCTTGCATTTCAAACTATTTTCCAATAGAAGGAGGAACGTTGGCTAGAGTTTCATCGCTTACGAAATTATGGTTTCTTTAAGAAGAAGAAGGTTGTTTGGAAATAAGGTTAAGCTTATTCTAGTATTAGAATAAGCATTGTTTGACTATATAGACAATCTTAAGGTTAAAATAAGATTGTTTAGCAATTACGATAGTGTGTCCTAAGGTTAGAACAAACCTTCTTTGGGTATATTTACTTATTCTAATATTTAAATAAGGTTTGTTTAGTTGTTAGGTTAAAGTAACCAACCCTTTGTTTGAAGTAGAGTATTTCAAGACCTATTTCAAACAAAGTTTAAAATTATTTTAAAATCAAAATTTAATTTCAAAATTAAGATAATTATTTTTCGTAATTTGATTAAGACTAATAATTATATTAATTTCTAATTAAATTTTATAAAAGCATTTTAAAATTAGAATTGATTATTTTCAATTATATTAAAATTAATTAATTAAACTCCTCAAAATTAAGAAAAATACTTTCAGACGGGTATATCTCTCTTGTCACTAAATATACAACTTCATTAAAGAAATTTCTTTATGGGTTTTGGTGGTAACACTAGAGATATAAAATTTTTTACTTGACATGGCTCAACCCAGTTTAATCCGACTTGAATTCAATAAATTTGGTCCAAGTTGATTGAAATTTGTGTCAAGCTTAAATTTTTTATTAAAAAAATTAAAAATTTTTAAGGCTTTAGTCTGAGTTTAGGCTATCCCAGTGGGTTGGTATGGGTGGCGCATACCCTCGTTGCTTAACCAAGAGGTTCCAGGTTCGATCCCTGCCCTTGGGAATGCAGCAAACTCCTGGGCCAGCGACAGCCCCCGAAAGGGATGTATCAGCATCGCGAAGGGGGATTGGTCACCGGCTTCGACCCAGTGGACACCTCGTGGGACACAAAAAAAAACAAGTCTGAGTTTAGGCTAAGTTATTCAAGCTTGACTCGTCATAACGCTTGAATATGTCACGGAAAACGACAGAATTTTGAAAAAAATAACATTGTTTTCAAATTTTAGATTGAGAAGAAATTAATTAAGTTTAAAGCCAAATAGATTTTAGATTGTTAAAGCTTAATCTAGTTAAGACTCAAGTCGCGAACCTCAAGCTGGCCCAATAAATAAGTTAATAATGCATATTGACCTCTTATATTATGATCTTACAATGATCAGATCAATGAGACCTTTTCTTTTACGGTACGTATGGTTGTTGTCTCCTGTATGCAGAGACAGAACGAGACAAAAATTTGGAGACAGAACAAAATAAAAATTAGGGACAGTGAGGTGTTTGGTTGTGGTGGACAGAACAAAAAAAATTGTCTCCGTCTCAAAGATAAAAATGTGTTTGATTGCAGTGGACAAAACATAAAAATTATGTCAATGATGAAAACACCCTTGCTCCTTAACATGATTAGAAATATGTAATTCATTGATAATTTTATAACGAATGATTTGTATTAGTAAAAAAGTTAACAAATAATAATAATAATAATAATAATAATAATAATAATAATAATAATAACAGTAATAACAGAATTAATAATAATAATGATACTAATAAGATAATTAATTTCATATAATAAAAATAATAATAAAAAGAAAATAAAAATGAAATAAATAATAATAATAATAAGTACAAAATGTATAATAATAATAAATTTTAATAATAAGAAATACAAAATTTATAATAATAATAATAATAGTAATAATAATAATAATAATAATAGTAACAATAACAAAATTTATAATAATAATGATAATAATAAGATAATTAATTTCGTATAATAAAATAATAATAAAAAGAAAAATGAAATAAATAATAATAATAAGTACAAAATATATAATAATAATAATAAATACAAAATTTATAATAATAATAATAATAGAAATGTATAATAATAATAATAATACAAAATTTATAATAAGAATAATAATATTATTAATAATAACAATAATACATACAAAATTAATCATAATAATACTATTTAATAATAATAATAATTATTATTATTATTATTATCATCATCATCATCATAATAATAATAAATACAAAATTTGTAATAATAATAATAATAATAATCACCATCATCATCATAATAATAATAATAATAAATGCAAAATTTATAATAATAATAATAATAATTAATAAATAAAAATATTATAATAATATTGATAATAATAATAATAATAATCAATACAAAATTAATAATAATAATAATCATAATCATAATGGAAAATTTTCCGTAATAATAATTAATCAAAATATTATATACTATTTAATTTGTTATTTATTTTCAATTTTTTAAAATATTAGATACTATTGAATTTGTTATTCCAACTAAATAATAATAAAGAATAATAATAAATGTTAATTTTCAAAAACACGATATTAAAAAATATCAAAACCATAGAGATTTCATTAACTATTTTTTTCTCTTAGTTCTGTCGCTGGCATTAGTTGGGTGTTAGATAAAAATCTGGGGACGGGGACAAGTTTTTGTCCTTCCTTTTTTAGAGGAACAAAAACTTTTGTCCTTGTCATCCGGGAACGGAGGACAAAAATTTGGGGACAGCAATTAAATATAGGAGAGGGACAAGATTTTTTTGTTTTGTCTTCTATCCCAATTAACAGGACAGCATCCAAACACTGCATTACGGAACAATGACGGCACTGTTACCTGTCTAATATAAAACCATTTTGATGGTAACTACTCAGGCTTGAGCCTCTATTTAAGGTGACCATCTATGAAACCAACCAAGCCTCAAAGTCCTAGGAGGATACCCACAGCTTTACAACTCATTTGCTCTCACTTGCATGATTTTTGCAATGATGGCAAAGTTAAGCATGTCCCAAGATTTTCCACCACAACCAGCACTTGCTCCCCGCCGTTCACCAACACCTTCTCCTTCTGCTTCCCATTTATCTTCTTTTCCATCACCTTCTAATTCTGGCAATGGCAGTATCGGTGGGTCAACGAGTCCTTCAACTGCGGCAGTCACCAGTTACGTAAAAAATACTATTTATCTCAAAGAGGTTTACGAAAAATACTAGAAAAACATCAACAGCTTTTGTCTTATTTGGTAAATAAAAAAAAAACGTTATAAGGAATTAATTATTGAGCTGGGTATTCGGTGAAAATTTCGTTAATTTGAAGAGTCTTTTTAGAGATTGTTTTTTGGAAATGCTACTTTTCTGTCAACGTTGAAAATGTTAACCGGAGAAACGAAAATAAACTATAACGCAAGCTAGGATAAGTATAAGATAGGATGCCACTTCAGCACTTTTGTGCTTCAGGAAGCTCGCTTCTAAATGAAAGAACGTGATACTATTTCTGCTAAAAGGGAATACAACACTAATTTCTTCAATAGAATTCTTGTTAATCGTAAAAAGGTTTTAGAAAGCGGACTCAAAATCGTCTCTCAAGATTAAATAGTTTCCCGTCAACTCCACACCAACCTATAGTTCCACCGTATTCCCCCAAGGGCAATATTGCAACAAACGGTCTATCTTCCCCATTTTCGAACTAGCTCTCCCTCTCTTCAAGTCTAAGAATGCTCGTATACAAAATCGCATGGCCATACACAAACGGCAGCTAGTTAATTTTACAACAACAAATTTGCTTCTCACATGTATCCTTGTGGAGTTGTGGTTTTGAATCCGTTGCAACTCTTATGATCAGAATGTTCCGGTGTATGACGAAAGGCACGACGGCTCATTTAAACAGTCAATACTGTCAATGTCTATGGGAATGCTTTTTCCTTCTAAATCGTGGCTCTCCCTTTTCCCTGCTCCTTCTCTCTAAGACATTTGAAGCCAAGGATATAAACCCTATAGCAGCCATGCCATAAAGTACTTTGTACGGAGCCAATATCAACCCAGAAAAATATGAATAGCAACCAGCAATAAGGTAAATGAAATCTAATCTCAAAGTCATCCTCATGATTGCTGGCAAGGAAAACAGGCAATTGCACTCAGGCTTTGCGATTAATATACCATGAAGAACGACACCAGTGCTGAGGGCAGAATCAAGGAACCATGGCAAGCTATGACCCATTCCAATTCTCTGCAACCACGGACAAGGTATCATAAGCAAGCAAATGAAGAGTATGCATATACTGAAAAAACTAAAGACACAAAGTTTACATGACATTTTAAATTCATGTTGCAGAAACTAAGATACACAGTATACATCCAAGACTGGCAGCAACCTCTTACACATACATAAGCGTCAGCACTAACATGATCAATATTTCATTCTACGTTTTACTTATAATTAAAGAAGTTTATTGAAAAACTAAAAAGAAGAGGCTGAACAAATGCTATTGGCCAAGAGTGCAAATAGATCATAGCAATTAACTGTTGACTTCCATCCAGATATCATTAGAGACGGAAAACTACAGGAGGGAGGGTACTAGTTGCTTTTAAGGTGGATTAACCATCGTATCTGCCTACTGCCTAAGGAGTTGAAATTGAATGTCTCCTGTGGCAATGTCTTGACATTGTAGGTTCAGTATATAAATGTCATTTCACAATTTGAGAGAAGGAAAATTGATGATTGAAATCCTCAGTTGAGGCCTACTTGAGAACCTGCACAAGTTATAGAAAGCATTACAAACATCTTAGACAAGGAAATTTGTATATTAATCATACCTGCAGCCAAGCAACAAGTGAGGGGACAAACATTAATGCTGCAAGAAGATGCAGAATAAACAAACCATGTCGGTGATTGAAAAGCTCTAATTGTGTATCACCAAAACTTTTTGAATTGTCTGGACTGCTGGATCTGTTCTCTTCTGACGGGAATGCAAATTGTTGAGACCTATGATTTCTTTCATCTTTGAAATCGATCAAATCCCTTTTTCTAGCATGGCCACGAAAGGAAGCTGTCAAAAAACTGTTGCAAAAACAGAACAAGTCTTAGGGTATGTCTCGACAAATGCATGAAGAACTAAATGTAAAACACTTGTGAACATGAATAGAAAAGGTACCTGGACAGTGCATTATGCGAGCACAAAGCATGATATGACAGGAGAATGAACAAACTCAAAGCTGGGTGGACAAAGTATCCCAAGCTAATTGCAGTCAGCAACGTAACAAGTAATGGATTGACTCTTAGAAACCTCATAACCTGAGCAATTGAACAGATCAATAAACAAATCGAATCATTAACCTCTATCAATAGAATGGTAGCGAAGGTGTCAGATTGTGGAGGAATCCAGATGACAATATAGAAGAAATGAATAATTCAACTAGATTGACAAGCCTTTGCATTAAGCTGGCTTCTCTCATGTTTAAAGGGAAATTTGGGGATAAGGGCGGACTTAACCTATTTAACTCTTTATGAATGTCACCATTCATTCAGTAGTATAAACTAGAAATGAGAGGCATTAGAAGACACATGAAAGAAACTTACTTCAGAATGCATCTTACCTTTAAAGAAAGGAAACTGGAGGAAAGATTAACTAACCACTGCAGAAATGCTGCAAAAGAACTTCCTTCAGATACCTGCCATCTGCAATGTTTTGCAGCACTCAGCAAACTAACGGGTACTTTGATATACATTTTGCAAGATAAATGCAAATATGTGTTACACTGGAAAGAAAAGACAAGGCACTCCCATTCTCCAGTCAAATTACCAAAAACAGTCATATTTACAAGTTTTTAGTATATCTTTCAGTGGAAAATATTCCCTTAAAAGGATTTTTAACAACTCCCCTAGAAATAGTGTAAAATCTTATCCATCATCTGACAATAATTTTCAAATTTCAAAAGGTACTAAGCCACTAAATTATGAAGCTACCCCTTTTCATTACTTAGGAGAAGAAACAATAAGCACATAACGGTTATGTCCACCTAGAGGGAGATTTTCCAATCTAGTTCAGGGCTTTATTTTCTCGCTCAATATTCCCCAATTTAATCATGTTTGTTTCTTCCTATCCTGGAAAATTAAAACTAAGCTAAAAGTAATTAGTTATCAAGCACAGATAAGGCTAGCATGTTAACCTTGTCTTGATGAAAGCATGTACGATAGCCAACCCATAGAACAACAATTGGGAAACCAATAGCAGCAGAACTATGAACCCATTTGCAAGTAAATAACAAATGATTGAGACAATTGTGAAGCTTGTAAACGGAGGAATGGGTTCAGACTTTAGCAGGGAAGTGAACAATGCAAGAAATATGGGTATGAAGCTTAGAAGCAAAAACGGAAATGGTGTTCTCAGGTTGGACTCCACTGCTGTCAGCATCGAGGGTACATGCAAATCAAGTTCCCATGCATGTGCCTGCTGCATCAAAGCGAAAAAGACAACTGCAACAGAGAAACTAACTATCTGCATAAGACAAATTGTGGCATTTATTAGTTTATGTTTCCACCAAGCTGCTTTGGCACAACTGGAAACAAATTAAGAAATCCTAATAACAATCATCAAAGGCCTTATATGATATATAGTACGAGAGCATTGAGGACCATCATAACTTTCTTTCTTATCATCACAGGTATAGTGGATACACTAAACATATGCTACCTCCTTTCTTCAAAATTTAATTTTATTAGAAAACGATAAAAATCCCATAAAACATCGCCAAGCAACATAACAAATTTATCTTTGGATGTGAACCTGTAGAAATCTTTTATAGTAAATTCTTATCCACATAAACCTGGCATAGGAGAAAAAAAATACTTGCATTGAGCATGATGATAAAGAAAAA
>JAOQMR010000008.1:9135682-9151016 GCA_027563865.1 Erythroxylum pelleterianum | reverse complement strand
CAGCTGAGTTGATAGGATTTTAATAATGTCCGGACCACTTTTGTTGATTCTCACACACACACACACACACACACACAGATATATAGTGCCATACAAGTACTGTTTGAAGCTAAGACAAATTTTACATAAATGCACCCATGACAATCAGAAGGATTAAAAACGAACTTTAGAAAAAACCAAACATGACTTCAACTCTAGAAGGGATTAAAATACTTACTACTGATCTCCTCATCCCCAACCTCTTCAGCTGAAATCCCAGACCTTGTTATTCCACAGCCTGTAGATTTTAAAGATAGGGAAACAGGCAAAAGGCCTAAGCTAATGCCAAATGATAAACTGAAAGCAAGAGGGTGATTTTCCTCCAGCAATATTTCCTGCAGTACATTGATGTGACAAGTCAATTAAATTAGCTTCTCACAGAAAAAATATATTAACTTAATGTATACATTGTCTAGAGCCACTGGATGTGCTTGATCTGTTAAAAAAAGAGAACCTTTGGATAATAGGCTGATAGTAACATGGATTTAGCAGATATCTCGCCTTTCCCATCATTAGGATTAAAGAACTGCCCAACTGCCATTGAAACAGCAGGTGGAGGTCTACCAGAAATGGCCTGCATTGCAGAGGTTTGTTACACATCAATGACTGAAATTGTTGCAAAGCAAAACTAATTCTGCAGCATCACCATTCAACAGAAACGAGAACTGAAGAAATCTAGATCTCAGCAAAAGTAGTATAATGACACAAAATTGATACACCAAAACATCAGAGGCATTATTATAGGACATTATTAGGGGCTTCAACAATGCCTTGGATTAGTGAATTTGACTTGGTAGAGCATATCCATGGAGAAATTGCATGCATCAGAAAGCACTAGTATACAAGATTTACAAACAAAGAAATATATATACATATATAAATATCACACAACACACGTATAAGCTTGATAGAGAGCAGATGTTGCAGTCATTCCGAATTTCACAAATTGTGGTATCATATACTATCGAGTATGGTCAGGAAATGTAAGTCTGAAACAAACAAAGGAGAAAAAGATTGAAAAGGAACACATGTGATGCAGAATCCATCCAACACTTCTCAAAGCAAAATCTGTAAGGAAGAATTAAGGGAAAATTACTGGATGAGGGGCAACTGAAATAGTGAGGAATCTATAGCCCTGCATTTCCTCAGGACTCAATCTAAGTACAGCAGATGGAGAAGCTTGCTCAGTCTGACTGCCTGGTTCAACCTGTAAAAGAGATAGCACAACCACTATAAAGGAGCTCAAATTGATCAATCACAAACTTCACAAATACAGGACACAAGAAATAATGAAGGTCAACATCAGAATACTCATATTAATCTACCTATCAGGATGTTAAGTAGTAATACCTGCCTTGGTGCTGGCTTCGATGGAATCTGGACCAACTTTGATGTCACATCTAAAATCCTTTTGCTGGCAGCCATTTCTGAGGTTATATTCCCCTTATCAGGCCATAAATGAAGTCTCACTCCAAAACATGGAGCAAGATTCGTCACAAACATGAAATGGCTTCTTCCATTTGACCCCTGTACATTGAACCTAACATATAAGAAACTTCATGTCTACAGTGATTCAACTCTAAATGTTTCTTTCTTTATCTCAATAACTTGTTAAAAATGATTTATCAATTTGTTCAATAAGAACAATAGGTTGAATTAAATCCAAAAACCAGTAATCTGAATGTTATTGGTATACTTGTCACATGTAATCAACAAGTTTACAGAGCTAACCAATTTCTGTATGTCCAACCACCGCCTCCTACCATCCATGGCCAAGACAGTCATAGTAGTTGTCTGGATAAAAAGATCCTTGTCCAAGCTATCCTCATTCCAGTGAACGTTGCTGGGACATGTGGATAGAGCATGGAATTGGGACCCTGCCAGGAGATCAAACACAAACTTGTGTTGTTCTTTTGAATTGCAATTCCAAAGTAGTTAGCAAACAAATATTAAAACAGTACATAATTATGTTCCAAAAGGATTTCAACTATAAGACGAAAAAGAAGTCTCTTAACTATAATTAGGAAACAAAATCTTCAAGTTAGCATAACAATCTTGAAAGCTCACATCATTTTTGTTAGCATGGCAATCTTGAAAGCTCACATCATTTTGCTTCTGATTCCCCACGAAAACTGTATGATCACTTGATTAGCTTTCCTGCTCCTTAGTGGCCAAATAATTTTTAAAGCAAAAGAAAATATATTTGTGATTATGGGATTTTCCACACCCAACAGTGCACAACCTGTTAGTTGCTATCTCAGTTGGCCCACGTGCACTGCTTTCAATGTTCATAAGAATCTCCACCAAATAATGATCACAAGAAGAAATTAAATTATCTCTAGCTGTTTTTTCGTTATTCTCTTTTGTAGCTTTAGATTACTTTATTTCTCAAGAAACGGAAGTAGCATTAACTTAAATCCATTTAAAAATCCTAGTTGCGATTATTTCTCCTTGTTTTAACCACTTTTAAACACTTCCACGAAATATGTCCCAATCTATTTGCACCATTACATTGTTAACAAGCCCTGGCTGGGTTAGACAGCAGTTTATAAAAGTAATACCATGGATTATTGTAGCAAGTTTCCTTCAGTGAAATTGCACGGAAGCCTAACGGAATCAAGCTTGTGCTGAAATATTAAGAGATACACTACCAGTTAAATCTTTCACATCCTTCAAGGGAACAGGAGTAGACCAACGAGATGAGTATGATTGCCTTGTCCAATTAAAACTCTGAGGTATCCCACTACGAAGCATCCTTGCAAATACTGCAAGCCTCTTTTGAGTGTCAGCAATAGGCTCACCTGTTCTGGAGTCTATCAAACTAAGGAGAGTATGTGATACCTGCATAGAGCACAAGCAATTAAAAAACCTTTGAAATCAAGATACTTGTATTGTGGTAAGGATACTCTACTCACTTGCACTACTAGTTGATTACACCATAAAATAGCTTGATGTTCCATTGACAGCCACACATTTCTCATGCCTGTGCTGCTTATCATGAAGCCATGGGTGGGGGGCACGATATCATCCAGGGATTCTAACTTTGATCGCACCTAAAATACACGCATATACAGATAATATCATCTTATGAAGATGATGGAAGCATTTGCATAAAAGTTAAGAGATGACAATATGAACAGAATAAAATGTTAATTCAAGCAATCAATATAACTGTGGTCAAAGATATGTATATCTCATAATATTATGATCTGATCATAATCAAATCATTAAGATTAGATAGCAGTATCTTATAGAGATATAGCTGTGGTCAAAGATATGTATATCTCATAATATTATGATCTGATCATAATCAAATCATTAAGATTAGATATCAGTATCTTATAGAGATATAGTATCCTATAAGATACTATATCTCTATCAATGACCTCCGGTATTGAGGGAGTTTCAGTTATCATTGTTTCCGATAAACTGAATGGAACAAACTATCGATAGTGGGCTCAAGCTATGAAACTCGCCATTGGAGGAAGAGGGAAGCTGAGCTTTATCATCGGAGATGGGAATGTTCTAGACTCAACAAACATACAAGCTACACGACAATGGGAGATAGATAATTCCATGGTCTCGTCATGGCTTATCAATGCCATGATACCACCAATCAAACGGACCTTTATGTTTCTGCCAACAACTCGAGAAATCTGGGATGGAGTGCAACAGTCCTACTCTGATGAAGAGGATGCACCACGGATTTATGAGATAAAAACAAGGTTGTGGAAAATGAAGCAAGATGACAGAGAAGTTACAGAATATTGGGTTGAAATGATAGCATTGTGGCAGGAACTTGACCTGCTGTCAGATGAAGAGTGGAGGTGCAAGGAAGATGCAGTGATGTACAACCAAAAAATTGAAAAGGAGATAGTCTTTGAATTTTTGGCTAGTCTCAATAAAAACTTGGATGATGTTCGTGGAGGAATCTTAAGTAGAATGCCTTTGCCTACAGCTAAGGAAGTATTTTCTGAAGTTAGGAGGGAAGCAGTAAGGAGGGAAATCATGCTCAAAGAAGAACCGAAAGATGAACTAAATGTAACTCCAATACCTACGAATGAAGCTTCTGCCCTATTATCACGTGGTAAATCCAGTAAGAAAAATCATAAGAATTGGTGTGAGCATTGTAAACAAAGTGGCCACACCCACATGCTAGGACATTCATGGAAAGCCTCTAGATTGGAAACCAAAAAAAGGAACAAAATCGAGGCTATCAAGTATCTAGTGAGGGAGGAACAGAAAAATCTGAAGGTAGTCAGAAACAACAAGGAGGTGAGCTGAATATTTCACTAGGGAAACTATTGGAAGTACTACAGAACCTTCAAAGTGACAGCAACCAACAGAAGGCAAGCACAGTTGCTAATGCTACTATAAGAGGTAATATCATAAAAGATTTGTTATCCTCATGCGGTAGGAAGAAGTGGATAGTTGATTCTGGAGCTTCGGATCATATGACAGATGATTTTAATATGTTTCATTCGTATGTTCCGTGTGTTGGACATGAAAAAGTTAAGGTAGTAAATGGTGATTCCTCCTCAGTTGCAGGAAAAGGAGATATCAAAGTAACAGATTCTATGAAACTAAATTCTGTTCTACATGTCCCTAATTTAGAATGCAATCCTCTGTCAATCAGCAAATTAACACAAGAAGCTAATTGTAGTGCTCATTTTTTCCCTACTCATTGTGTTATACAGGACCTGTCATCGGGGAAGACGATTGGCAGTGCTAAAGAGGTAGATGGAGTGTACTACTTTGAAGATGAAGAAAGACAGTCTATTGTTATAGCTTGGGTAATAGTGTGATTGTTCCTAAGACTGATGAACTATTGTTATGGCATACGATGTTAGGGCACCCAAACTTTCAATATATGTCACGGTTATTTCCAAATATCTCAATAAATAAAGATCTTTGTGTTCATTGTGACGCTTGTGAATTTGCTAAAAATCAAAGAAGTTCTTTTACAAGGTCCAAATACAAACCCACAAAACCGTTCTCAGTTATCCATAGTGATCTTTGGGGTCCATCTCGTGTTCCTAATAGAACCAATTCCAAATGGTTCATTACATTCATTGATGACCATACTCGTTTGTGTTGGGTGTTTCTTTTGAAAGGTAAAGCTGAAACCTCTACTGTATTCATCAATTTTTATCAAATGATAAAGAATCAATTCCAAACTAGTATTCAAATCCTTCATATTGACAATGGTACTGAATACTTTAATCAACATCTCCATACATTCTTTTAAAAACATGGAATTGTCCACAAAAGTAATTATGTCAATAGTCCTCAACAAAATGGGATTGCGGAAAGGAAAAATAGACACCTTCTTGAGGTAGCTAGGGCCTTGATGTTCACTAGTAATGTTCCAAAATATTTTTGGGAGGATGCTCTTCTTACGGCTACCTATCTTATTAATAGAATGCCTAGTCGTGTTCTTGCCTTCAAAACACCACTTCAGAAATTTCAAGAAACCTACACTACCACTCATCTTGAAACTAACCTTCCTTTAAGAGTTTTCGGGTGCACAACCTTCCTTCACAGTTTTTCACACAATAAACTTGATCCAAGGGCCAAAAAATGTTTGTTTCTAGGATATTCTGCTACACAAAAGGGGTATAAATGCTATGATCCTATCTCAAAAAGGTTGTTTGTTAGCTGTGATGTCTCTTTTTTCGAGACAGATTTCTTCTATCCTAAGCCTTCAATTTAGGGGGAGTATTGGAGTGAGTTTGGGGGTGATGAATCTCAGCTTCAACCTAAACCTATATATGTTCCTGAACCCATCCCAGTGCCTACGTCATCTCCTATAGAGACAAATCCTAATACAGAAACAGCTATACCTGATCATACACTCAAGGTGTATTCTCGAAGGAAGAAAGCAAGTAGTACACTTCCTATCCCTGAAGCTATGCCAATTTCTGAACCAATGCAGGTCCCTACCGAAGAAATTCAGAGCAGTGAGAATCAAGGAGACAACACAAATTTAGAATGGCCAATTGCCTTAAGAAAGAAATCTAGATCATGTACTATGCATCCGATTGAGAGGTTTGTCTCTTATGAAGCTCTATCTTCTCAATATAAAGCTTTTATTGCTAATCTGGACAGGATTGATATTCCAAAAAATGTTCAAGAATCTCTTAAAGTTCCAGAATGGAGAGAAGCTATTTTGGAAGAAATAAGGGCACTTGGAAAGAATGAAACATGGGAAGAAGTTGATCTGCCAAAAGGAAAGAAACCCGTGGGGTGTAGGTGGATATTTACAGTCAAATATAGGGCTGATGGCACCATTGAGAGGTATGAGGCGAGATTGGTAGCTAAAGGCTATACTCAGACCTATGGGATGGACTACAAGGAAACATTTACACCTGTGGCCAAGCTAAATACATAAGATTATTGTTATCAGTAGCTGTTAACCTTGACTGGCCACTTCAGCAACTTGATATCAAAAACGCCTTCTTGAATGGACAACTAAAGAAAGAAGTGTATATGAAACTTCCTCCAGGGTTTGATGAGGAAGGAGGAAACAAAGTATGTAGACTAAGAAAATCTCTATATGGACTGAAACAATCACCAAGAGCTTGGTTCGAGAGATTTGCCAAAGTCCTTAAAACAGAAGGATACACACAAGCACAATCAGATCATACAATGCTTTTCAGAAGTAGAGAAGGTAAGAAGACAATTTTGATTGTGTATGTTGATGATATTATCTTAACTGGTGATGATGCAGAGGAAATCAGAAGACTTAAGACAACATTTAAGAAAGAATTTGAAGTTAAAGACTTAGGAGAAATGAAGTATTTTCTGAGCATGGAAGTAGCAAGATCAAAGAAGGGAGTTTACATCTCACAAAGAAAGTACATTCTTGATCTGTTAAGAGAGACAAGAATGTTAGGATGCAAACCAAGCACTACTCCTATTGACAGTACAAAATTTGGGGGTGAAGATGATAAACTTGTCAATCATGACGAGTATCAAACACTACTGGGAAGACTAATTTATTTGTCTCATACTAGACCAAATATTGCTTTTGCTGTGAGTGTTGTTAGTCGCTATATGCATGCACCAAGGAGAAAGCATTTGGAAGCATTTGGAGGCAGTATATAAGGTCCTACGGTATCTAAAAGGTACTCTAGGAAAAGGTCTGCTATTCAAGAAAGGAGATCAAAGAACAATTAAAATATATACTGATTTAGATTGGGCAAATTCAGAAGAGGATAGACGATCAACCACTGGTTATTGTAGTTTTGTGTAGGGAAATTTGGTTACTTGGCAAAGTAAGAAACAAAAGGTGGTAGCTACTTTTGCTAAAGCTGAACTAAGAGCTGTTGCAAAAGGGATGTGTGAAAGCCTTTGGTTAAAGAGAGTGTTGAAAGAATTGGGAATCGGGTTTGAGATACCTATAAAACACTACTGTGATAACAAGGCAGCCTTAAGCATGGCACACAATCTAGTCCATCATGAGAGAACAAAACATGTTGAGGTTGATCGACATTTCATCAAAGAGAAGATAGAAGATGGGACAATATGCCTAACTTATGTTCCAACAAAGAAGCAGACAGCTGATGTGTTTACCAATGGACTTCAACGACAAGCATTTGAAGAGTGTATTAGCAAGTTGGACATGATAGATATCTATGATCCAACTTGAGGGAGAGTGTGGTCAAAGATATGTGTATCTCATAATATTATGATCTGATCATAATCAGATCATTTAGATTAGAAAGCAGTATCTTATAGAGATATAGTATCCTAGGATTATATTTCCATATCTGTACAGATTTTCTACCTTATTCTGTAAACCCTATTCGTATATATATATATACTGCAATCTCTAATAAAGAGATATAGAGCAAATAAGCTCTGATTAACATGGTATCAGAGCCAAAGAAGATCTTGGCCTACTATTTGCTACAAAAGGGGGTCTGTTATTTAAGCAACTGGAGAAGGAGTTGAAGTCTGCATGGAGCAAGTGATCCAGCAGTATTGTTTGCCCCAAGAAGGGGCCTATTTGACCTTAATCAGAAGTTCAACCCTGATGAGGATTGTCTACGTACCTCTCCAGATTGCCCAAGTAAAAAAGAGACTCACATGTGAGGGGAAGTGTTGAGAATACCCACATGTGAGTGTCCCACATTGGAGAAAGGGGGGAAAGAAGACTAACATATAAGCCTAGTGGGCTACTCCACCTATCGCCAATTAGTTTTAGGTTGGAACCTCACCTCACTTGGGCTTGTGCATGATCTAACTTTCCTTCTCGTATAGGCCCGTAGGCCCATTGAAATTTAACAATAACCATGAGGAAATCTCAAATTTTCAGCCTAAAAACATCAAAAGAATGATTTCAGATATTCATAACTATGATGCAAGAGTTGAAGCTAGAAACATTCATGAAGTCAACAGTGTTATAAGGCACATTAATGAATCAAGCCGAGGAATTAATGACGCAAAAACTAGTAATCACTGCATAAGAATAGATAAATGAATGCACCTGGTAATCATTATAACCACCAGAGATGGATACAACAACAACATGAGAGAGCAATGGATTGGAGACATATCGTCCTGTAGGAGTGATTTGGGCTTCATATCCTTTCTTCCATGCCTGATTAACATGCTCAAAATAGTGACCCAATGATGGCTGCAATGCCACAGGAGGTGATCTGGATAAAATTGGTGAGGTTCACAAAATGAAAGTTTAAGTATCAAATGACCAAGTAGATGTACTAAAGAAGTACTATAACTTACTGATGTGGCGTTGAAAGTGTTAGTATAGTTTCAACAGCTAATTTCTTCAAGTGAGGGTGGATGATAGCGGCTCTGGCAACAAAACCACCCATGGAATGACCAACCAATATCACACTCTTTGGCAACTTACTAGATGCTGCAGCACCTTCCCTTTCTCGGGCATTGCGAGATTCTTTGTATTGATCTAAAATCTGCAAGTACAACCAAACATTTACCAATCACAAATATCAAAAAGCAAAAAGAAATTCCATACAGTAGCATATCAAAAAAAATTCAAGGTTGAACAAGTTAAAGAGAAATAAATGGACATCTGATAAAGGATTATACGAAGTTACATAGAACATGAACAAAAGGAAGATTATGAACAGATGGAACTTAACAATTTTGTGTGATAAAGGAGTCCTAATGTCATGTTTACAATCTTCACAAGAAAAAGGCTTAATAAATATCCAGAATACTAGTTAAGCCTTATTCTAAGCAACTCTAGAAACAAGAAATGCACACTTCATGAGTACACACAATGGCACCTTCATGATTGAAATCTCATGCCAAAATAAAAGGTAGGTTCAATCATAAAGCTATCTTCCATGTCATATGCATCAAATTTCTAGGTTCAAGCTATTCTGTATCGGTCAACATGGCAGAAACTATTTAGAGCTAATGATTCAGAACACAATAAAGAATTACCCTGTGGATAGCATATACAACATATTCTGTGTGCTCTTCAAGTATTCGGCCATCCATTGCAGAATGTTCACCTTCAAGGTCGACAGCAAACCAGTCCAGCCTACTAGCATATTGATTGGGTAATTGAAAATCAGCAATATCCGTATTTGCTCCTCCCTCCTCAGCAGTTAGAAAAGCCTCTAGGTAATATGATTGCTCAAGGGGGCCTCCTTGATATGCCCTATCAGACTCTGCTGCCAATGATCTTACCTATAGAAGAATCCAAGACAAGTTATTAACAAGTATATGTATGTGTTATGAACAATTAGATTACTCCACAAATTCAAAAGCTCAATTGAAAAAGATGCTTGTTTCAACTAAACAGTTATGGAGTTAGCAATATATTCCAAATCACCCCAACAATTCTTCTCATGCATAGGAGTGGAACTGTGTCTGATTTACAAATACGACATTTTCTGGCAATTCCAATAAATATTAAGTACTAATCCCATGTCTCCCAAATTTTATCCCCAAATAGCAAAGGACCCGATAAAAAAATGAGATCAGATATTTTCTAAGTTGTTCTTTCAACCATAAACCACAACAAGATCAGAAAGTTGTATTCAGAAGGGGATCACGGTAAGGTCACGTACATACGAGATTCAACTTAACAAATGCAAAAGGTCAACTCAAATTCCTTCATGCGTCACTTTTTTTGTAATACAAGGAAAGTAAAGTTACTTTCTTTATCTTTCTTGCCATACAACTTGCATTGAACTAGTTCACTAGCTAAAGCTTGCACTGAATTCCCAATGACTAGCAATTAATTTCCAGCTACAAACAAATAAATTCAACAAAACACAGTAAAAAGAGGTCAAGGAAGACCTTGCCTGCTTGTAGCTACCGCCGTTTCCGGGAATAAAAAGCACCGGAACGCCGTTAAGTCCCTTCACATGCTCGTTAAAATTGATCTTCTTCCATCCTTCGTGGTACAAATACAGCCCGTACTTCCCCGGTGGCGACGTCGAGCCCCCATCGCCGGTCGTAGAAATGGGAATGTACGTAGGGTACATGTAGGTCATAACGCAACCGTTGGAGATCGGTTTCAACAGTCCATACAAAGCAAGAAGGCCAATCCATAGAGTTAGTAGGATAAGAATCGCTACTCGAAATTTCGCTCTCAACCCTTGCATTGTCAGAATTAGGGCTTAGGAGCGAGGGATCTTAGCTTTAAGTAACTTCTTTCAAGCGAATGATATGAGAATAAAAAGTAACGCCGAAGTGAAGCAATCAGGAATTCAATCCGATGCGAGTAGGAGTGAGAGTGAACCTGACCGCATCTGCATCGGCGAGTCGCCGGCAAGGGTGACTGGATCGAAGTAGAGTGGAGCAGATATGAATCAGAGGAATCAGCTGCGGTCAGGTATATCGAAAAGTTTCTGATCCTGGTCAAGAAACGGGAATCGAGCTAAAAAAAATGTCCGGGTCAGGTTAACAGCACATTTCCTTTGGCAATAGTCGTTAACGAAGAATTAGATCCTGCGATTGTTAGGAACTACCGAGTTGTTAATTATGATGTGGGGCCTCTTCCTATATAAAGTAACCTGTTGGTGTTATATTTTCCATACCAACTTCGAAGTTGGAATTGGTGCACTAATGCCCTTGATCGAGGAAACAAAGGAAATGGCAAATACGAGCATTCCAAATTCTTCCATTATTCTCTTCCAGAAATGGAAAATATGAGCAAACTGTTCCAATTTGCATATGTCAAGTTGTACATTATTTGTCGTTGGTGATGATGGATATCATTTTTGTTGTTCCTCCAGTTGGTATAGAAAGCTGCTATAACTATGAATACGTTCCAAAGATTTCTGCCAAGTATGATTTCCATGGTAGCAAAAGAAAAGATCTCGGCCAAGGCAAGTGCATTTCCCAACATTTGCTAAATTCTGAAATACTGAAATTTCAGCCTTCATGAATGGTGGAAGTCTCCAAACAGTATCAAAATAGCCTTTTATCTGAATCTTTCCGGGTCAACCAACTGATAGTTATAGAGTAATAACTATGCTTTCTGTGCATCCCCTGGTGGACAAATTGCGGTATCTGGGAAACTGAGGAATTTCCTCATTAGTGATAAAAAATGAATGCTTTCGTTTAGTTTCCTGCAGCAAGGCAGTATAAATGGTGATACTGGTAATGCCGAGAGATGACGACATAACTACATCCGCAGCTAAAGCTTCTATCCCTTGCATGAACTCAATTCCCTCATAATGGTTTTCAGTATGGAGACATGGTCACTGAAGATTGATGGCTGCATGCATATGTAGTGTGTAACCAAGACACAAGCCTCGATCTAGCTATCTATCTACTAATGACCAAGTTCTATACTAAGCCCCATCTCAACCAAAAAGTTTTCCTTCAGCTTCTTCGCTGTCTATTGAGGGATGAGGCATGTTTTTTTTTTTGGTTGCCCACGGAGTATTCTAGGCGGGTCTCAACTATGGGAAGGCACCTTTAAGCCATTCACACCCAGACTAATCTCCGCTCGAACCGGGTAAGTCCTTTGCGGGAGGCAAAGCTCTGGCCCCAAGTTTTAAACGGCTGCATACATTAGGGGAGTTCGAACCCACGACCTCACTTAAGTCAGGAGAGCCCCGTACTAACTCATCTGCACCTTGGGGTTGGATGAGGCATGCTTTAGTAGACGAGTTGAAGCCCCAACATATTTCATGGGCCATATGTGTTAGAATTATATAAGTTAGTAGTTAAGTTAGTTAGTCATATCAGTTAAGTTTGTTTTTTTTAAGATATTTTGTATAAATGGCTTTAACTCGATGAGTTGAAATAAGAATTCTCCTTTCTCAATTCGGTTTTTCTATCATGGTATTAGAGCAATATTCTTCCGCTTCCTCAGTGTTTCTGGAAACTTTCTAAGTTTTCCAGTTTTTCCCTTGTTTTGTCTTTGCTGAAACTTTATAGTTTCTTTACAAACTTTATTTCTTGAGTTCATTGAACCTTGCTGCTATGGCTAATTTCAATGCTTGGACAGCTAATACTTATACTTCTGGTTCAACGTCAAAACCAGAAGATAATCCCTCCAGTCTTTAGTATCTTCATGTGAATGAAAATCTAACTCTAGTTCTGGTTTCTTCGATTCTCACAGGACCAAATTATCATCAATGGCAGACAGCCATGAAAATGTCGCTGTTATTCAAGAATAAACTTAGCTTTGTCGATGGATCGATTCTGCAACCACTTCATTCCAATCATTTGTTTGTTCCTTGGGAAAGATGCAACAATTTGGTTATCTCTTGGCTCATTCATTTTGTTTCGCCATTATTGCACAGTCCATCATATGGTTGGATTCTGCCTATGAGATCTGGAATGATCTCAAAGCTAGTTTTGCTCAAAGCAACTCTTTTCATATATGTGATCTTCAGCTTGAAATTTATACTTGTCGATAAGGTATTCTCTCAGTGCATGAATACTTCACTAAGCCCAAAATCTTATGGGATGAGTTACAAATCTTACGTCCTTTTCCATCTTGTTCTTATACTCCTCAATGTTCATATGGTATGTCCAAGAACATTCGGGACTTTCATGAGAATGATCAAGTCATAGTTTTCATTAAAGGACTGAATGAAAGTTATTCGACTATGAAATCACAAATATTGTTAATGGATCCTTTGCCTTCCTTGAATAAGGCATTCTCTTTGATCATTCAACAAGAACGACCTTTGGCTTCTAATGTCAGTGCTTTAGCTGTAAAAGGTGCTAATGCTTCTGCACCAAGAAAATTTTTTAACAGTTCCACACCACCGATTTGCATTCATTGTGGAAAGGAAGGTCATACTATTGACAGATGCTATAAGAAGCATGGATATCTTACCAATATGAAGAATTCCAAGAAATCTTCTAATCGAGTTTATGCTAATGCAGTTGACACTGATGATCATACTAATCAATATGTGGATTCTCATTTTTCTGACAGTACAAAGGATAAGGATCAGTATGATCAATTGTTACAGCTGCTTTAAGGTCTTTCCTCTACCTCTCATCATGTAAATTTCGTGACTTTGCCGAATACTATACAGACAAAATCCACTTCAGGTTTGCTTTCTTCCAATGGTGAGAAAGTTTCCACATTTCTTTGAATATTTCTACTATTAATAATTCTCATTGTTGTGAATGGATTGTTGATAATGGTGCTACAGATCATATAGCAGTACTTTAGCATCATTTCACTCTTATAAACTAGTTCACAATGTTTATGTAACCCTTCCTGATAAGTGCAAGGTTCGTGTCACTCATATTGGCACTGTTCATTTGAATGACTCTCTGAAACTTTTGAATGTTTTATGCGTGCCTGATTTCACTTTCAATCTTATATCCATTAGTAAATTAGCTCATGATCTCTCTTGTTGCATAATTGTCTCATCTTCTCATTGCATAATTTAGAGTATCCAACCATGGAAGATGATTGGGGTTGCTGAGCATTCTCATAACTTATACAGGCTGAATTCAAGTGTTGTTTTACCTGATTCCAATGTTGTAGTTGCTAATTTTGTTCTCTGTAATAAAGACACTTCCCTACTATGGCATGCTAGACTAGGCCATCTCTCTTTCCCTCGATTAAAGTTGATAGTTCCCTTTATTTCTAATATTGACCCTTGTGATATTTATCATATGTCAAGGCAAAAACGATTGCCATTTCCTATCAGTACTTTTGTTAGTAATGTTGTTTTTTATCTGATTCACATTCACATTTGGGGAGACAATTATGCTCCAACTTTTAAAGGACATAGGTATTTTCTTACTATTGTAGATGATTTTAGTAGATTTACTTGGATTTTTTTAATGAAACACAAATCTGAAGCAAGAACAATCATGAAAATTTTCATTTCTTATGTTTCCACTCAATTTCATAGAACTGTTAAGTGTATCCGAAGTGATAATGGGCAAGAGTTTAATGTTCCAGCTTTCTATGACTCTAAAGGCATTATTCATCAGACATCTTGCATCAAAACTCCTCAACAAAACAGTATTGTCGAGAGAAAGCATTAGCACATTTTGAATGTAGCAAGAGCTTTACGATTTTAAGCAAAATTACCTATTCATTTTTGGGGTGAATGTGTATTGCATGTTGTTTATTTGATCAACAGAATACACGCCTCTGTTCTTCACAACATATCACCTTTTGAAGCTTTATATTCTAAACCACCAAGTTTCAAACATTTGTATGTTTTTGTCTGTATTGCTTTTACTTCAAATCATTCTAACATTAAAAACAAATTTAATTCCCAAAGTATCAAATTTGTTTTCTTTGGTTTCTCTCCAGGTATTAAAGGTTTTAAACTTTTTGATCTTAAAGCTCAAAAGCTCTTTACTTCTCGCGATGTTTCTTTTTATGAAGATATATTTCCTTTTTCCACACTAACATCTAATATGAAGATTTTTTATTAGACAAGCATTGATCAATTAATTATGCCTTCTTCATTGGTTTAGTCATCATATGATAGCATTCCATATGTTCCTGATATTTCAGCTTTACCTGTAGGAAAATCCCGGGGTGTCCATCACATGAACACAGTGCGGAATTTAAAATTTTGAGTCCCGGGACATTCCCGAAAGCCAGGATCCAAGTGTATGTACAAACAATTAAACCATAACGACCAATGTAGACCGTCTCTAACGGTATCTATGCAGAGGTCGGAAAACCTAACCGGGACAAACCCCTTTGGCTATGATGAGATTATCACTGACATTTGTATAGGACATCCATGTGATGATCTCATGGCAGGTCTTCCAATGTACCTACTACCACTAGTAAGCATCCACATGTCAAATCTAAATATCTCAATATTTACAGTTTTCTGAGATC
>JAOQMR010000008.1:9110164-9121311 GCA_027563865.1 Erythroxylum pelleterianum | reverse complement strand
TCATGCAAGTAATTGCACGAGATTTATTAGCAATTTCATAATCCATCGTTGCTTTGGAGTCTGCTTTAAGCACTAGTGCTCAGGTTATTAGTCTTCATCGTGCTCGACTTTATCCTCGTCGTATAGAAATCTTTATGTGTACCCGAAATTGGTTAGATGATGAAAATATTGAAAGTAAATTCTTTTTTTATATATATCAATTTCATATATTTTTATATTATCTTACCTAATATTTTTTAAAAAATTTATATTAATACAGCCACAGGAATTAATGCAGAGGTGATTACTCATACTCATCGATTAAGTGGACATTATTTTGATAAAATATTTGAAGATAAATGTATATTTAATTATTTATTAATTATTACCATGTCTTTACTATTCCTTTAATTTTAATGTTACATTACCAAATATAATTATTGTACATAAAGATGAAGTTATGCAAACTATTGACGATCCTAACTACAATAATTAACTGTTCTATCAGTCTATCTAGTCTCTACCCTCTCCAATTTCCATTATGATTTTATCTTGATTTTTTTGTAAATTGCATCATTTTTTTAAAAAAATGATTTGGATAATCATTTTTGTACAATTAAGATTATTATAATTAATGAATTTAGTTTCGTCTTATTCATTTTATCGCCATATGGAAGTTTTTATATATTCATCATTATAAAATCTCAAATTTTCTTATTTTATTAATCAATTAAAATTTGTAACTATAATTAATTGAATTGATCACTTCAATTATAATCTTTTTCTTTCATTACCTATAATTAGATTCTCCTACATTAATAAATTTGGTTTGATCTTATTCATTTTATCGTTATATGTAAGTTTGTATATATTCATTCAGTATAAAATATCAAATTTTCTTAATCTATTGAAATTTATAACTATAATTAATTGAATTGGTCACTTCAATTATAAACTTTTTCTTTCATTTCCTATAATCATATCATCCTTCATTAACGAATTTGGTTTCATCTTATTCATTTTATCACTATATGTAAATTTTTATATATTAGTTCATTATAAAATATAAAATTTTCTTAATCAATTAAAATCTGCAACTATAATTAATTATAATGATCACTTAAGTATATTTTTTCTCTTTCATTTCCTATAATCATATCCTCCTTTGTTAATGATTTTGGTTTCATATTATTCATTTTATCAATATATTTTTATATATTTATTCATTATAAAATTTCAAATATTTTTAATCAGTTGAAATTTATAACTGTAATTAATTGAATTAATCACTTCAATTATAATCTTTTTCTTTTATTTCCTACAATCATATCCTTCTTCATTAATAATTTTGGTTTAATCTTACTTATTTTATCACTATATGTAAGTTTTTATATATTCTTCTATTATAAAATCTCAAAAAATTTAATCAATTGAAATTCGTAGCTATAATTATTTGAATTGATCACTTCAACTATAACTTTTTTATTAATTCCTATAATCAAATCTCTTTCGTTAACGAATTTAGTTTTATTTTATTCATTTATCACAATATGTAAGTTTTTATATCTTCATTCATTATAAAACCTCAAACTAGACCTTGGGCAATTTTTCCACTCAGCCTGAGTCAGGCCCAAAGCCTAATTAGGTCCAGATCTTGGGCTTGACTAATTTGGTCCAATTGGGCCTCAAGCCATTTTCCACCTACCCGAGTCTAACCCAGCCTACAACCATCCCTACTCATTTCCCTCGTTCACACAACCAATGATCCTGTGGTACAAGACAAACGTATACTCAATGAAATTGACGAGGTACTTCCATTGATAAACACCACAACTTAGCCAGTCGGTGATGTAACTTGAGAGGTACAGGAACTCTCCAGATCAAAGGCTACAGGCAGTGTACATCGAGGAGTTGAAATAAAATTAAGTCTCGTCAGGATACGAGGAGGGTTTCGGACCAGTAACAAGTAGAGCGCTTGAGGACGTTCTTTCCTCCTAATAAAGGAAGAGAAATCATAGACGAGCAAATTCATCTCAAATAGCTTACTGAAGAGAAAACTCAAGCAGTTGCTTGCTAAGCAGATGAATAGACTCACCAAATCCAAGTCCAACGACTCCCCTATTGATAACTATTCATCTTCACAAATATGCAAGTCCTGGTTATCATCAATAATACCAAATAGCTAGTGGATCGGCTGTTTTCCTACTCGTTACCTCCTACCCTCACCTTCCCAGAAAACAAACATATCGGTGATACAAGAAGTTTTGTTACAAATCTGGTAGGAAGATAATCTCCCAGGGAACTAAAGAAAGATCTATTTGTCATTACCAATGGCCAGCATAAGCCAACCAAGGACTATATGGCATAATAACCTGCGCCTTAATAAAATTAAAGCATCTAATACTTATTGTAAGTGCTTAATTTTGTCACATATCATGTTTCTTATTCGCAGGACGGAGCAAAAGTCAAGTTACTGTTGCGTCCATAAAAATTCCAAACTTGAAATACTAATGTAACTGAAGCCTTGGAACAAAATATTCACTAACTGAAAATCAATATACAAAGAAAAAGTACACATTTGCAAGTATTTCTAGTCACCCTTACCAGAACCCCCAATTTGACCATTAAAAAAGAGGGGAGACAGGCTCAGAGGTGTGAAGTCTCAGTCCAACCACCAACCAATCTGCTACATGTAGTCCACAAGCACAACAAAAGTGAGGAATTACTGTGTTCAACCATAAAACCTCGATCCAATGCGTGGTAATACATGGCAAACCAACCATCGTAAAGGAAAAACAACCAAGCAATCAGACACTAACCCAATGTTCCACCTCTTAGCACATCTCAACTCACGGTCTGCCAACAGGCAACCCAATGTTCCACCTCTTAGCACATCTCAACTCACAGTCAGCCAACAGGAAACAGGTGTCTCCTATTTCCATACTATAGTAATCAAGGCAGTCTCCCAACTCTCTAGCCAGATGATGTACGCATTGTGGTTTTAGGTGAGACGAGTACCGGTTCGTTACTTGTAGCTTTCATTGCAGCAATCTCTTCTAAGCGTTTCCATGTGGCTTCACGTTTTGACTTAATCTCATTCTCCCGAGTTTCAGCTTCTTGGTATTTAAGTAAACACTCTTCAAAGAGTTCTGGGTCAACATCAGAGAAGATCTTACGAACATTTACAGTCAAACTCTGTACTACCTGATTCCAGTGATGACTTGAATTTCTCTCCAGGGCAGGGAATATGATTGGTAGTATAACTTTACGGTTCTGCTTAATTAGGTTCTCAATGTGATCATTGTTCCATAAGAATAAGGCCCTCTCTGCCACCTGCAGATATCAAAGTTAGGGAACTTATATGCCTATCATGAGCAGGGATCAAGGGAGCTAAAAGTTAAACGGTCACACTAAAATATGATCGCTCAAAGGAGAATTGCAGTCCATCTTATCACAAACATAAACGTAATCTTATACAAAGAACCAACATCTTCTAATGTTTAGCCACCAGAAAACCTTTATTAGTAAAGAAAACATAATAACCTATACATTTATACCTATCACGAGATAATAACCTTGGAATTTGCTTATACATCTCCTAAACTCTTTGTTTAGAAGAGAATGGAGTGATATCCGTACAAGATGCTGATATCATAATTCCATAAAAGCATATAAGGAGAGGGACTAAAGGGGCAACTGATTCTAGCTGACACTAATTGAAAAGAAACTAAAATCCAATCAAGAATGCCATAAATTATTTCTCATTCGGGAGAAAATATTCCTTTCTTTCATTTGTAAATTATGCCGCAAAAGGGAAAAAAACAGACAACAGCTGAGAAAACAATGACCAAGCCCGGCATCTTGGTGGTCTTGCAATGGAAAGATTATAGGCTTAAAACACGGAGAATGAAATAAAATACTTTGGAAGATGTAAAATGCCTTACCGATTGAGGGAAGACAATAAAACAGATGAATTAAGGGACCTACTTGGCCTTATGAAACAGCAATTTTACTAACCTGAAAATGTGAACTGCTCAAGCAACGGCCAATTTGGCGGAACAAGGGCACCATGCAACGCTGGAATTCTGGGAGCTGTGTTGCTTCTAAAACTTCCTCCAACTCACCTAAGAACATGACCTCTTTTGAACTGTTTGTAATTGGCCAATATTTCAGCATCCCTCGTATTACAGTGTCTGCTAATTTGCAGTCTTTCTCCACAAATTGTGTGATGCAGTAAGATAATTGTTGGTGGTACATAGGTAAGCATTTTGGTTTGTGAAGGGGAATGAGTGCTCGAACAAGAAAGAGCTTGTGCTCTTCTTTTAGTGGCAAAGCAAACCCATTGATTATGCTTCCCAGAATCTCTAACAGTTCTGCAATTCCATTATGCTTCTCAGTCTCAAATATAAAACGATAGAAGATGTTGTTTATTGCTTTCCTAATAAAAGGCCGATGTACCATGAATTTCCCATAGATACGATGCAGAACTGTTTTCAAATATTCCCTCTCCCTAGGGTCTTCAGAATCAAAAAGATCCAACAGCCTGAGAACAAAAGAGTGATCAATGTATCTCTTAGCCAACTTGGCATCAGTTTCCGGAGACTGCACAAACCTTAAAAGAAATTCATACACAACTTGCAAATGAGGCCATGCAGGGTCCATTGACGGCTCTTCCTCTTCCAAATCATATGCCTCCAAAATTTTATTCTCACGTGGTGGTGAAGAGAGCGTCCGAAACAAATTTACAGACACCATCTTAACAATTTCTTGCATCACAGTTTCTGGAAACTTCCCATTGACTGAAGCAACATAATCCACAAGCTCCAACAATGTTTGGCGCTTGACCTCCTTCTCTTTGAGATTCTTTGTTGCATCACTAAAGTCAAATATGACACAGCATAAGTTCACCTTTTTAATGAACAAGTTTTGCCTCTCAGAACTAGGAACATCTCTAAAGCTCGGCAAGGCCTCATACTGAGTAGCAGACTGGTTCCCATTAAGCTTTGAATTCACAGTTTGAGCAAGCTTATTGCCATAATATGATCCAACATTTGGGGTAGAGTTGCCACCAGGTAGAGATGGATTCCCCAGGTTTCCATATCGGTTATTCGATAAATCATTATTTCTCGAGCTGGTAGAAGCATTCGAAGTGGATGTAGAAGTTCCCCCTCCCTCGCGATTTTCAGCTGACTTAGACTGCTTCTTCGGGAGTCTATTAAGTATCTGTTTGATCATAACTTATATGCCAATAGAGTGTCTGTTTCTCTGCCACAAACAGTTTCAACAAATATAGGCACTCCTTTAAAGCATAAACAACTATAATAACAGAGAACAAGCACAATTCAGTCATGCAAGAGCAAGATGCGAAAAATAATTACTCAAGCAAAACAAACGTAATTCACCACATCACAAAAAAAAAATAAAAATCCAACTTGAGGGATCCATTTATACATTAAAAATAGTTTTAAACTCCTTAAGAAAATGAAAAGCACTGAACTTAAGCATCTTGTCAAGCCCGAACCTTCCTTATGAATTTGTAAATCAGTTTATTTAAACAAAACCCTTTTCAAATTCTTGCATATGTAATTCCACTTCCACAATAAACCTGCCAAGGGTGGAAAAATAAAAGGTTTTTTGGCTTGTAATAAGAAACCCAGACGCATTCGACACTGAAGAAACTATAACTGCCACTATTTCCCAGAGTTAACGATGAAGCAATCAACTCGAGAGCCTTTGACCTCTCTCTACAATTACTTAAAAACTGAAAGAAGTAAACGGATATTACCAGTATCTCTCCTCCTATATCTATTTCAGCGTCTCCAGGATTGACAAATAATTCGAGTGGATCAAAAGCTAAGAAGATCTGGGTAGTACGATCCGAACAAACAAAAGAGCATCTTCCAACCTACGCTCAGGAAAACCAAACAACAAATGACCCATTAACCCAATATTAACAATTCATACAGGCAAACACAGATTCACCAGAAAAAAGGGCATAAGTGCAGATAGAAACAGGAACAAAGACAAAGTAACCACAGAAAAAGGAAAAAAGGAGTGTCAATTCATACCTAGGAGAGAGAAAGTTCAATTCTTGATTTCTCTCCCTTTGTGTGCGTGTGTGAGGGAGAGAAGCGGGTAAGGGTGAGTGGATCAAGAAGGGAATGAAAGGAAAAGATTCAAGGAAACATCAGTTATGGTTGTTGTTAATGTTGTTGATGTCGAAGTTGTTGTAGTTGCTGCTTCTTAGTTTTTGTTGGCTAACTAAAAAAAAAATTTCTGATTCTTGTTCGTTTGCTTTATGCTTTCTTTTTTTTTTTTCTATTTTACAAAAAAAAATTTATCTTTCCTTTCCTTTTTTTTTCAGTGACTTCTATTTCAGATTTCAACTTTTAAACTGTTTTATTCTTCCTAAACTTTATTTCAAAGATTCAATAATCATCTCTAGAATCTTAAACCAAAACAACTTATCTACTAACTAAATCAGAATAAGGTTACGTATCATTTTAGCAAAATTGTTATTAATATGATTTTTACAATTTTATTTTATTTTATTTTACCAAAACATCCCTGAGAGGCAATGCCAGCTTTTAGTGCATTGTCAAAAATCCCTGTCTCTGGAATTGGGAACAAAAACGAGGTTAAAAAGGGAAATTACATAAAAAGATCAATTTACAGTTGCACGCGCCAATGACCTTCGTCTGGGCATTTGTCAGACTGGAAGCAAAGGATCATGTTCCTCTTGGTCGTGGGGCTCATGTCACTCCTTCCATTTTCATGCTTCTATCCTATTTTACGGGGTTCTGTTTCTGTAGTTGTGTTTGTTTTTTTATTTCAGTTATTAGACAAATCAATATTCATAGAACAGATGATTTAGGTTGAAGTTAGACGGACGACTTAAATTACCCAAGATTTGGATTAAATTTGAATTTTTATCAAATTTTCGGATTTTAAGTTTAGTATAATTCAAATTTTAAATATATTAAATAAATAGTATTATTTTAAATATAGTAATATTATTTTTTAATTTTAAATTAAAATAATTAAACTTAATTTAAGCTTAATTAATTCTTAATTAAATTCAAACTCAAGCATAAACTTTTAAATTAACCCACCTAATTCCTAACCCAATAAAAAGCCTACCTTACCCTAGAAGATAGAATCAAGTCAATAAACATACTATTACTCGGAATATTTGTAAGGTTATTATTACCTCGGCGACAACAACTTAAAGAAACAAATTCATCAGTAGACAAACTTATTTAACCGATAAAAAGGTTGTTTATGAAATTTGTGAGATTATTACAAACGCGTAAATAAGATGCTTTGATAACTGTTTTACTGTTAGGTTTCCGCAAGTTCCAGAGAGTTTGTTGGTTCTTCGTGTATCTATTTCAAAATAGTAACTTGGCTGAGGCGTAGCAATAGTTACGTACATATTTTTAGTTGTTTAAGTTTTTAAATTTTTATATGGGTAAAGTACAAGTAACATAGTATTTAATTATATCTATATCCGAATATTATTTAAATAATTTTAGAATAAATATTTTATTATATTTATATTTAAATTCTTTTTATAATTTTCTTGTATATCTTAGACTTATATTTGGGTTATAATACGCTGAAAATAAAGAAAAAGCTTTAGAAAAACTCGTGAAAGCTATAATTATAAAGAAATTGTAACAACAAATCAATAAATTACAATCACTCAACTCAATAAATTCTTAAAATTTTGTATACAACTTATCAAGTTTCACGTATAAATGTTTATAACTCTATAATTTATATGATTATTAATTTAGGGTTAATTATTTAAAAAAGCTCAAACTTTCTTCAGTTTTTCAATTATAGCCTAAAATTTAAAAAGTAACAATAAAATGTCTAAACTTTTAATTTTTTTCAATTCTAATCTGATGTTAACTTCACCGTTGTCTTTGTTGACGTAGTACTGCTACGTGTCAAGGAACCCTTATTAATCAAACACCTTAACATCATTAGGACAAGTGAGTTACATTATTAAAACGACTATGTTTCTTGATGATACTAAAATTCTAAGAGAAAATACAATACAACATAACAAAAAAAAATGAAATATGTTTCAAGAGAAACCGAAGATATATCTTATTTATCATCCTTTGGTTTATCTATTCCTGTTGTCTCTTCTTGGACTATCCCCCTAAAAATGACATGAACACACTTATCTATGTCATTAAACCTCACAAAATCTTTTTTCATGAAAAGAGAGTCTATAGTCCTCTATGCATGAATTCCTTATCAAAACTATAAGCTAAAAAGCTATAAATACCTAAAGCATTTTTGCAGAGAAGATAGAGTTCACAAGTTACTAGTAATACAGATATTTCTCATCAAATGAAATTTCCCAGCAACAATCTATGGCCAAGCACTAAATGATCATAATAGAAAGTGTTTTCTTGGCAAACACTTTTCTTGAATTTGCTAGTTAGATGAAACTTTTTTTTCCTATATTTTAAGGCAAATTTAGTATTGGATATGTGAATTTTAATGGAGATTTCATATTACATACAAGAAAAACATGGAAAAAAAAGTAGAAAAATGAAGGGAATTGGAAAGGAAAGAGAATATAGGAAACAAATGTGGGGCTCTTAATTTCCTCTATCAAGCATAATGTTTTCCCAGCATATCTTGTTACTTTCCTTGTTTTCAAATACAAAACACAACAAGAAGAGAGAGAAAGCAAGCCTAACGGGCCAATTCATTAAGCTGTATCAAAACAAACCAAATTCAAATTAAACCAATAAGCTTATCCTAAGAAGAAGAAAACTTTTCATTATCTAAGAGAGACACTGACAACAAGCCTAGCACCAACTCTGTCCAACCTCTTGACCATAGCAACAACTTTCAAATTACCCTCTTGCCATAACGCCTCCACCATGCTCCCCCCAACACCTTTCCCTCTTTCCTTATTATCTATTACATCCATTGCCATGGGCCCCACCTTACTTATAGTACACCTAAAAGTTCTGGCCTCCATAGCCGCCTTCTTGACCGCTTCCATCCCCAGAATCAATGGCACTCTTTTGGGCTTCGCTATCTTATCGACCAATAACGTCTTTCCTAACCCCAGCAAATCCGCTACCAGTATGGATGCCATCAATGCCCCGGCTTGACTGCAATTCCACATATGATGTGACATCTCTACTTATGTTGCAACGTCGCCCTCATTTTCTTAGTGGGTGGCTGCCTCACGTTAAGGCTAACCAGCATAAAGATCAAATCTTTTTCTGTTCTAAGAGTATCATCAAGAGATGACATAGTTTCAATAATGTAACTCATTTCTCCTAATGACACTGAGGTGTCTAATTAATGAGACTCCCGTGACACATGGCAGTGCCACATAAGCAAAGATAATGGTGAGACTAACTTCGGGCTAGAATTGAAAAAAATTAAAAGTTTGGGCATTTTATTAATATTTTTTAACGTTTGAACTATAATTGAAAAATTGATGAAAGTTTGGGTTTTTTAGTTATTAACCCATTAATTTATTATTTGTCTTTTTAAGATAATGACAAACTTAAGTTATTATTATAAAAATCAATGTCTATATTTATAGCTATCCTTAATTATAATAATGAGAAATATAAATTGTTATAACTTTATTATACAATTATATTTTGTTTAAAATAGGCTTTTCCCATAAATGTAATGATAATTAAAGGAATATCAAAGTATCTAAAACTAAAGGGAAAGTCATATAGTTGTTTATAAAGTTTTTTTTTTCCAAAATGAAGAGATGCATAAAGGGATATATGCATAAAGGGATATTTATGAATTTCAAACTAAACTAGGAAGTCTTATAATAGTGGTTTTTTCTTAAAAGGACGAGATATTTTGAGGGATATGAAGGATCTCAAAAACTAAAAGGGAAATTCCTATAATACTTTCTAAGGTTTTCCCAAAAACAAAAAGATACATATAAGGATATTAAGGAATTTACAACTAAACGATCAAAGTCCTAAAATGTAAAGTCTTTCTTAAAATGAGGAGATACCTTAAAGGATATCCATGAATTTAAAATTAAATTAGAAATTCATAGAGTATCTTTTAATGTATTTACCAACTTGAAGAGATANNNAGAGATATCTATAAATTTATAACTAAATGGAAGAGTCATATATTGATTTCTAAGGTTTTTCCAAAATGAAGAGATACCTATAAGAATATCAAGGAATTTACAACTAAACAATGGAAGTCCTAACAATTTTTTCTTTTCTAAAATGAAGAGAAACCTTGAAGGATATCCATGAATTTATGACCAAATTAGAAAGCCTTAAAGTAGTTTTTAATTTTTTTATCGAAAGATGCCTAAAGAGATATCCAAAAATTTACAACTAAATATGGAAGCTTTAGAGTTGTATCTAGAATTTTCAAAAAATGAAGAGATACTTAGAGGGATATTTAGGAATTTGAAACTAATAACAACGTCTTAAAGTGTTATATAGGTTTTTTACAAAACAAAAAGATATCTTAAGGACAATTAGAAATTTATAACTAAACAGAGAACTCCTAAAGTGGTATATAGATTTTTCTAAAAATAAAAATTATCTAAATGAATATTAAGGAATTTATAAATAAATTCTTATAGTGATCAAAATAAAGAAGGGTTAATTACCAAAAAAGGCCCAACCATTCCTCAATTTTTCAATTATAGCCCGAACTTTAAAAAGTAGCAATAAAATGCACAAACTTTCAATTTGTTTCAATTCTAGCCCAATGTTAACCTCACCGTTATCTATGCTAACGTGATACTATCATGTGTTAATGGACCTTATTGATCAGACATGTCAATGTCATCAAGAGGAGGTTGTCTGATTAGATAAATGATGTCTTGTTAATTTCACTATGAAATGACGTCGTTTGGATTTTGGAGAAAGCTTATTTGCTACTCTCACACCCTAAATCCCTAAATCCATAATTTCTTCTAAAAATTTCGCTAAGTTTTGAACCTAGAAAATTAGAAACCTAGAAGTCCCAAAAACTCAATATGGAATAATCACACGCTTATAGTTGGGTATTGAGTTTTGCCTTCTGAATAACCTAAACCAAGAACGTAGAGAAACCAAATGGGTGTTGGTCTTGTTTTTGTTTTGTTTCTGGATTGTGAACTTGAGCAATAAGGAGGTGGGTCACAT